>JAXIVB010000013.1:13915942-14469948 GCA_036785055.1 Emydoidea blandingii | reverse complement strand
AAATGGCCAGCAGTGTATCCTAGTCACATTTGCAGGAGAATTCCTGGAGATAGTCGTGCCTAGGTGTGATCTGGAATGAATGGCTCATGTTTAGCTATTTTCACGAAGGGATCTCTGCCAAATGCCCAGCAGAACTCTGTAATGGCATTTGCAGCAGAATTCCATGGGAAATTCGTGCCAAGCTATGAAATGGAATGAATTTTTCATGTTTAGCAATTGTTACGAACGGATCTCTGCCAAATTGCCAGCAGTGCATCCGAATGGCATTTGGAGGACGATCCGAGGAGAAATTCATCCCTAGCCATGATCTGGATTGAGTTTCTCATCTTTAGCAACTGTCACAAACGAATCTCGTGTAAATGCCCAACAGTGCACCCGAATGCCATTTGGAGGACGAGTCGAGGAGAAATTCATCCCTATGAGTAATCTGGAATGACTTGCTCATGTTTAGCTATTTTCACGAAGGGATCTCTGCCAAATGCCCAGCAGTACTCTGTAATGGCATTTGCAGCAGAATTCCATGGGAAATTCGTGCCAAGCTATGAAATTGAATGAATTTTTCATGTTTAGCAATTGTCACGAACGGATCTCTGCCAAATTGCCAACAGTGCATCCGAAAGGCATTCGGAGGACGATCCCAGGAGAAATTAATCCGTAAGAGTAATCTGGAATGACTTGTTCATGATTAGAAATTTTGTCGATGGGATCTCTGCCAAATGGCAAGCAGTGCCTCCTAGTGACATTTGCAGGAGAATTCCATGAGAAAGTCGTGCCTACCTTTGATCTGTAATGAAGGGTTCATGTTTAGCAATTGTCACGAACGGATCTCTGCCAAATTGCCAGCAGTGAATCCGAATGGCATTTGGAGGACGCTCCTAGGTGAAATTCATCCCTAGCAGTGATCTGGATTGAGTTTCTCATCTTTAGCAACTGTCACAAACGAATCTCTGGTAAACACCCAACAGTGCACCCGAATGGCATTTGGAGGACTAATACCAGGAGAAATTCATCCCTATGAGTAATCTGGAATGACTTGCTCATGTTTAGCAATTTTCACGAAGGGATCTCTGCCAAATGCCCAGCAGTACTCTGTAATGGGATTTGCAGCAGAATTCCATGGGAAATTCGTGCCAAGCTATGAAATGGAATGAATTTTTCATGTTTAGCAATTGTCACGAACGGATCTCTGCCAAATTGCCAGCTGTGCATCCGAATGGCATTTGGATGACGATCCCAGGTGAAATTCATCCCTAGCAGTGATCTGGATTCAGTTTCTCATTTTTAGCAACTGTCACAAACGAATCTCGGGTAAATGCCCAACAGTGCCTCCGAATGGCATTTGGAGGATGATCCCAGCTGAAATGCAACCCTAGCAGTGATCTGGATTCAGTTTCGCTTCTTTAGAAACTGTCACAAACGAATCTCGGGTTAATGCCCAACAGTGCACCCGAATGGCATTTGGAGGACTAATACCAGGAGAAATTCATCCCTATGAGTAATCTGGAATGACTTGCTCATGTTTAGCTATTTTCACGAAGGGATCTCTGCCAAATGCCCAGCAGTACTCTGTAATGGGATTTGCAGCAGAATTCCATGGGAAATTCGTGCCAAGCTATGAAATGGAATGAATTTTTCATGTTTAGCAATTGTCACGAACGAATCTCTGCCAAATTGCCAGCAGTGCACCCGAATGGCATTTGGAGGACGAGTCGAGGAGAAATTCATCCCTATGAGTAATCTGGAATGACTTGCTTTTATTTAGCTATTTTCACGAAGGGATCTCGGCCAAATTGCTAGCAGTGCCTCCGAATGGCATTTGGAGGACGATCCGAGGAGAAATGCAACCCTAGCAGTGATCTGGATTCAGTTCCTCATCTTTAGCAACTGTCACAAACGAATCTCGGGTTAATGCCCAACAGTGCACCCGAATGGCATTTGGAGGACTAATACCAGGAGAAATTAATCCCTATTTGTAATCTGGAATGACTTGCTCATGTTTAGCTATTTTCACGAAGGGATCTCGGCCAAATGCCCAGCAGTACTCTGTAAAGGCATTTGCAGCAGAATTCCATGGGAAATTCGTGCCAAGCTATGAAATGGAATGAATTTTTCATGTCACGAAAGGATCTCTGCCAAATGCCCAGCTCTGCATCCGATTTGCATTTGGAGGAGGATTCCAGGAGAAATTCGTCCCTAGCAGAGATCGGCAGTGAAAGGCACATGTTTATCAATTTCAACGAAAGGATCTCTGACAAATAGCCAGCAGTGTCTGCGAAATGGATTTGGAGGATAATTCCTGGAGATAGTCGTGCCTAGGTGTGATCTGGAATGAATGGTTCATGTTTAGCAATTTTCACGAAGGGATCTCTGCCAAATGCCCAGCAGTACTCTGTAATGGGATTTGCAGCAGAATTCCATGGGAAATTCGTGCCAAGCTATGAAATGGAATGAATTTTTCATGTTTAGCAATTGTCACGAACGAATCTCTGCCAAATTGCCAGCAGTGCACCCGAATGGCATTTGGAGGACGAGTCGAGGAGAAATTCATCCCTATGAGTAATCTGGAATGACTTGCTTTTATTTAGCTATTTTCACGAAGGGATCTCGGCCAAATTGCTAGCAGTGCCTCCGAATGGCATTTGGAGGACGATCCGAGGAGAAATGCAACCCTAGCAGTGATCTGGATTCAGTTTCTCATCTTTAGCAACTGTCACAAACGAAACTCGGGTTAATGCCCAACAGTGCACCCGAATGGCATTTGGAGGACTAATACCAGGAGAAATTCATCCCTATGAGTAATCTGGAATGACTTGCAGCTGTTTAGCTATTTTCACGAAAGGATCTCTGCCAAATGCCCAGCAGTACTCTGTAATGGAATTTGCAGCAGAATTCCATGGGAAATTCGTGACAAGCTATGAAATGGAATGAATTTTTCATGTTTAGCAATTGTCACGAACGGATCTCTGCCAAATTGCTAGCAGTGCATCCGAATGGCATTTGGAGTACGATCCCAGGTGAAATTCATCCGTAGCAGTGATCTGGATTGAGTTTCTCATCTTTAGCAACTGTCACAAATGAATCTCGGGTAAATGCCCAACAGTGCACCCGAAAGGCATTTGGAGGTCTAATACCAGGAGAAATTCATCCCTATGAGTAATCTGGAATGACTTGCTCATGTTTAGCTATTTTCACGAAGGGATCTCTGCCAAATGCCCAGCAGTACTCTGTAATGGAATTTGCAGCAGAATTCCATTGGAAATTCGTGCCAAATTATGAAATGGGATGAAATTTTCATGTTTAGCAATTGTCACGAACGGATCTCTGCCAAATTGCCAGCAGTGCATCCGAATGGCATTTGGAGGACGATCCCAGGTGAAATTCATCCCTAGCAGTGATCTGGACTGAGTTTCCCATCTTTAGCAACTGTCAAAACGAATCTCGGGTAAATGCCCGAGAGTGCACCCGAATGGTATTTGGAGGACGAGTCGAGGAGAAATTCATCCCTATGAGTAATCTGGAATGACTTGCTCATGTTTAGATATTTTCAGGAAGGGATCTCTGCCAAATGCCCAGCAGTACTCTGTAATGGCATTTGCAGCAGAATTCCATGGGAAATTCGTGCCAAGCTTTGAAATGGAATGAATTTTTAATGTTTAGCAATTGTCACGAAGGGATCTCTGCCAAATGCCGAGCAGTACTCTGGAAAGGCATTTGCAGCAGAATTCAATGGGAAATTCGTGCCAAGTTATGAAATGGAATGTATTTTTCATGTCACGAAAGGATCTCTGCCAAATGCCCAGCTCTGCATCTGATATGCATTTGGAGGAGGATTCCAGGAGAAATTCGTCCCTAGCAGAGATCTGCAGTGAAAGGCACATGTTTATCAATTTCAACGAAAGGATCTCTGACAAATAGCCAGCAGTGCCTGCGAAATGCAGTTGGAGGATAATTCCTGGAGATAGTCGTGCCTAGGCGTGATCTGGAATGAATGGCTCATGTTTAGCAATTTTCACGAAGGGATCTCTGCCAAATTGCCAGCAGTGCATCCGAATGGCATTTGGAGGATGATCCCAAATGAAATGCAACCCTGGCAGTGATCTGTATTGAGTTTCTCATCTTTAGCAACTGTCACAAACGAATCTCGGGTAAATGCCCAAGAGTGCATCCGAATGCCATTTGGAGGATGTTCCCAGGAGAAATTAATCCGTAAGAGTAATCTGGAATGACTTGCTCAAGATTAGAAATTTTGTCGATGGGATCTCTGGCAAATGGCAAGCAGTGCTTCCTAGTGACATTTGCAGGAGAATTCCATGAGAAAGTCGTGCCTAGCTATGATCTGTAATGAAGGGTTCATGTTTAGCAATTGTCACGAACGGATTTCTGCCAAATTGCCAGCAATACATCCGAATAGCATTTGGAGGACGATCCGAGGAGAAATTCATCCCTAGCGGTGATCTGGATTGAGTTTCTCATCTTTAGCAACTGTCACAAACGAAACTCGGGTTAATGCCCAACAGTGCACCCGAATGGCATTTGGAGGACTAATACCAGGAGAAATTCATCCCTATGAGTAATCTGGAATGACTTGCAGCTGTTTAGCTATTTTCACGAAAGGATCTCTGCCAAATGCCCAGCAGTACTCTGTAATGGAATTTGCAGCAGAATTCCATGGGAAATTCGTGACAAGCTATGAAATGGAATGAATTTTTCATGTTTAGCAATTGTCACGAACGGATCTCTGCCAAATTGCTAGCAGTGCATCCGAATGGCATTTGGATGACGATCCCAGGTGAAATTCATCCGTAGCAGTGATCTGGATTGAGTTTCTCATCTTTAGCAACTGTCACAAATGAATCTCGGGTAAATGCCCAACAGTGCACCCGAAAGGCATTTGGAGGTCTAATACCAGGAGAAATTCATCCCTATGAGTAATCTGGAATGACTTGCTCATGTTTAGCTATTTTCACGAAGGGATCTCTGCCAAATGCCCAGCAGTACTCTGTAATGGAATTTGCAGCAGAATTCCATTGGAAATTCGTGCCAAATTATGAAATGGGATGAAATTTTCATGTTTAGCAATTGTCACGAACGGATCTCTGCCAAATTGCCAGCAGTGCATCCGAATGGCATTTGGAGGACGATCCCAGGTGAAATTCATCCCTAGCAGTGATCTGGACTGAGTTTCCCATCTTTAGCAACTGTCAAAACGAATCTCGGGTAAATGCCCGAGAGTGCACCCGAATGGTATTTGGAGGACGAGTCGAGGAGAAATTCATCCCTATGAGTAATCTGGAATGACTTGCTCATGTTTAGATATTTTCAGGAAGGGATCTCTGCCAAATGCCCAGCAGTACTCTGTAATGGCATTTGCAGCAGAATTCCATGGGAAATTCGTGCCAAGCTTTGAAATGGAATGAATTTTTAATGTTTAGCAATTGTCACGAACGGATCTCTGCCAAATTGCCAACACTGCATCCGAAAGGCATTCGGAGGACGATCCCAGGAGAAATTAATCCGTAAGAGTAATCTGGAATGACTTGCTCATATTTAGCTATTTTCACGAAGGGATCTCAGCCAAATGCCTAGCAGTACTCTGTAAAGGCATTTGCAGCAGAATTCCATGGGAAATTCGTGCCAAGCTATGAAATGGAATGAATTTTTCATGTCACGAAACGATCTCTGCCAAATGCCCAGCTCTGCATCCGATTTGCATTTGGAGGAGGATTCCAGGAGAAATTCGTTCCTAGCAGAGATCGGCAGTGAAAGGCACATGTTTATCAATTTCAACGAAAGGATCTCTGACAAATAGCCAGCAGTGCCTGCGAAATGCATTTGGAGGATAATTCCTGGAGATAGTCGTGCCTAGGTGTGATCTGCAATGAATGGCTCATCTTTAGCAATTGTCACGAACGGATTTCTGCCAAATTGCCAGCAACACATCCGAATGGCATTTGGAGGCCGATCCGAGGAGAAATGCAACCCTAGCAGTGATCTGGATTCAGTTTCTCATCTTTAGCAACTGTCACAAACGAATCTCTGGTAAACACCCAACAGTGCACCCGAATGGCATTTGGAGGGCTAATACCAGGAGAAATTTATCCCTATGAGTAATCTGGAATGACTTGCTCATGTTTAGCAATTGTCACGAAGGGATTTCTGCCAAATGGCCAGCAGTGTATCCTAGTCACATTTGCAGGAGAATTCCTGGAGATAGTCGTGCCTAGGTGTGATCTGGAATGAATGGCTCATGTTTAGCTATTTTCACGAAGGGATCTCTGCCAAATGCCCAGCAGAACTCTGTAATGGCATTTGCAGCAGAATTCCATGGGAAATTCGTGCCAAGCTATGAAATGGAATGAATTTTTCATGTTTAGCAATTGTTACGAACGGATCTCTGCCAAATTGCCAGCAGTGCATCCGAATGGCATTTGGAGGACGATCCGAGGAGAAATTCATCCCTAGCCATGATCTGGATTGAGTTTCTCATCTTTAGCAACTGTCACAAACGAATCTCGTGTAAATGCCCAACAGTGCACCCGAATGCCATTTGGAGGACGAGTCGAGGAGAAATTCATCCCTATGAGTAATCTGGAATGACTTGCTCATGTTTAGCTATTTTCACGAAGGGATCTCTGCCAAATGCCCAGCAGTACTCTGTAATGGCATTTGCAGCAGAATTCCATGGGAAATTCGTGCCAAGCTATGAAATTGAATGAATTTTTCATGTTTAGCAATTGTCACGAACGGATCTCTGCCAAATTGCCAACAGTGCATCCGAAAGGCATTCGGAGGACGATCCCAGGAGAAATTAATCCGTAAGAGTAATCTGGAATGACTTGTTCATGATTAGAAATTTTGTCGATGGGATCTCTGCCAAATGGCAAGCAGTGCCTCCTAGTGACATTTGCAGGAGAATTCCATGAGAAAGTCGTGCCTACCTTTGATCTGTAATGAAGGGTTCATGTTTAGCAATTGTCACGAACGGATCTCTGCCAAATTGCCAGCAGTGAATCCGAATGGCATTTGGAGGACGCTCCTAGGTGAAATTCATCCCTAGCAGTGATCTGGATTGAGTTTCTCATCTTTAGCAACTGTCACAAACGAATCTCTGGTAAACACCCAACAGTGCACCCGAATGGCATTTGGAGGACTAATACCAGGAGAAATTCATCCCTATGAGTAATCTGGAATGACTTGCTCATGTTTAGCAATTTTCACGAAGGGATCTCTGCCAAATGCCCAGCAGTACTCTGTAATGGGATTTGGAGCAGAATTCCATGGGAAATTCGTGCCAAGCTATGAAATGGAATGAATTTTTCATGTTTAGCAATTGTCACGAACGGATCTCTGCCAAATTGCCAGCTGTGCATCCGAATGGCATTTGAAGGACGATCCCAGGTGAAATTCATCCCCAGCAGTGATCTGGATTGAGTTTCTCATCTTTAGCAACTGTCACAAACGAATCTCGGGTAAATGCCCAACAGTGCCTCCGAATGGCATTTGGAGGATGATCCAGCTGAAATGCAACCCTAGCAGTGATCTGGATTCAGTTTCGCATCTTTAGAAACTGTCACAAACGAATCTCGGGTTAATGCCCAACAGTGCACCCGAATGGCATTTGGAGGACGAGTCGAGGAGAAATTCATCCCTATGAGTAATCTGGAATGACTTGCTCATGTTTAGCTATTTTCACGAAGGGATCTCTGCCAAATGCCCAGCAGTACTCTGTAATGGGATTTGCAGCAGAATTCCATGGGAAATTCGTGCCAAGCTATGAAATGGAATGAATTTTTCATGTTTAGCAATTGTCACGAACGGATCTCTGCCAAATTGCCAGCAGTGCACCCGAATGGCATTTGGAGGACGAGTCGAGGAGAAATTCATCCCTATGAGTAATCTGGAATGACTTGCTTTTATTTAGCTATTTTCACGAAGGGATCTCGGCCAAATGCCCAGCAGTACTCTGTAAAGGCATTTGCAGCAGAATTCCATGGGAAATTCGTGCCAAGCTATGAAATGGAATGAATTTTTCATGTCACGAAAGGATCTCTGCCAAATGCCCAGCTCTGCATCCGATTTGCATTTGGAGGAGGATTCCAGGAGAAATTCGTCCCTAGCAGAGATCGGCAGTGAAAGGCACATGTTTATCAATTTCAACGAAAGGATCTCTGACAAATAGCCAGCAGTGTCTGCGAAATGGATTTGGAGGATAATTCCTGGAGATAGTCGTGCCTAGGTGTGATCTGGAATGAATGGTTCATGTTTAGCAATTTTCACGAAGGGATCTCTGCCAAATTGCCAGCAGTGCCTCCGAAAGGCATTTGGAGGACGATCCGAGGAGAAATTCATCCCTAGCGGTGATCTGGATTGAGTTTCTCATCTTTAGCAACTGTCACAAAAGAATCTCGTGTAAATGCCCAACAGTGCACCCGAATGGCATTTGGAGGACGAGTCGAGGAGAAATTCATCCCTATGAGTAATCTGGAATGACTTGCTCATGATTAGCTATTTTCACGAAGGGATCTCTGCCAAATGCCCAGCAGTACTCTGTAATGGGATTTGCAGCAGAATTCCATGGGAAATTCGTGCGAAGCTATGAAATGGAATGAATTTTTCATGTTTAGCAGTTGTCACGAATGGATCTCTGCCAAATTGCCAGCTCTGCATCCGAAAAGCATTTGGAGGACGATCCCAGGTGAAATTCATCCCTAGCAGTGATCTGGATTCAGTTTCTCATTTTTAGCAACTGTCACAAACGAATCTCGGGTAAACGCCCAAAAGTGCATCCGAATGGCATATGGAGGATGATCCCAGGAGAAATTAATCCGTAAAAGTAATCTGGAATGATTTGCTCAAGATTAGAAATTTTGTCAATGGGATCTCTGCCAAATGGCAAGCAGTGCCTCCTAGTGACATTTGCAGGAGAATTCCATGAGAAAGTCGTGCCTACCGTTGATCTGTAATGAAGGGTTCATGTTTAGAAATTGTCACGTACGGATCTCTGCCAAATTGCCAGCAGTGCCTCCGAATGGCATTTGGAGGATGATCCCAGGTGAAATGCAACCATAGCTGTGATCTGGATTCAGTTTCTCATCTTTAGCAACTGTCACAAACGAATCTCGGGTAAATGCCCAAGAGTGCATCCGAATGGCATTTGGAGGATGATCCCAGGAGAGATTCATCCCTTGCGGTGATCTGGATTGAGTTTCCCATCTTTAGCAACTGTCACAAACGAATCTCGGGTAAATGCCCAACAATGCACCCGAATGTTATTTGGAGGACGAGTCGAGGAGAAATTCATCCCTATGAGTAACCTGGAATGTCTTGCTCATGTTTAGCTATTTTCACGAAGGGTTCTCTGCCAAATGTCCAGCAGTACTCTGTAATGACATTTGCAGCAGAATTCCATGGGAAATTCGTGCCAAATTATGAAATGGAATGAATTTTTCATTTTTAGCAATTGTCACGAACGGATCTCTGCCAAATTGCCAGCAGTGCATCCGAATGTCATTTGGAGTACGATCCCAGGTGAAATTCATCCGTAGCAGTGATCTGGATTGAGTTTCTCATCTTTAGCAACTGTCACAAACGAATCTCGGGTAAATGCCCAAGAGTGCATCCGAATGGCATATGGAGGATGATCCCAGGAGAAATTAATCCGTAAAAGTAATCTGGAATGATTTGCTCAAGATTAGAAATTTTGTCGATGGGATCTCTGCCAAATGGCAAGCAGTGCCTCCTAGTGACATTTGCAGGAGAATTCCATGAGAAAGTCGTGCCTACCGTTGATCTGTAATGAAGGGTTCATGTTTAGAAATTGTCACGTACGGATCTCTGCCAAATTGCCAGCAGTGCCTCCGAATGGCATTTGGAGGATGATCCCAGGTGAAATGCAACCATAGCTGTGATCTGGATTCAGTTTCTCATCTTTAGCAACTGTCACAAACGAATCTCGGGTAAATGCCCAAGAGTGCATCCGAATGGCATTTGGAGGATGATCCCAGGAGAGATTCATCCCTTGCGGTGATCTGGATTGAGTTTCCCATCTTTAGCAACTGTCACAAACGAATCTCGGGTAAATGCCCAACAATGCACCCGAATGTTATTTGGAGGACGAGTCGAGGAGAAATTCATCCCTATGAGTAACCTGGAATGTCTTGCTCATGTTTAGCTATTTTCACGAAGGGTTCTCTGCCAAATGTCCAGCAGTACTCTGTAATGACATTTGCAGCAGAATTCCATGGGAAATTCGTGCCAAATTATGAAATGGAATGAATTTTTCATTTTTAGCAATTGTCACGAACGGATCTCTGCCAAATTGCCAGCAGTGCATCCGAATGTCATTTGGAGTACGATCCCAGGTGAAATTCATCCGTAGCAGTGATCTGGATTGAGTTTCTCATCTTTAGCAACTGTCACAAACGAATCTCGGGTAAATGCCCAAGAGTGCATCCGAATGGCATTTGGAGGATGATCCCAGGAGAAATTCATCCCTTGCGGTGATCTGGATTGAGTTTCCCATCTTTAGCAACTGTCACAAACGAATCTCGGGTAAATGCTCAACAGTGCACCCGAATGGCATTTGGAGGACAGGTCGAGGAGAAATTCATCCCTATGAGTAATCTGGAATGTCTTCCTCATGTTTAGCAATTGTCACGAAGGGATCTCTGCCAAATGCCGAGCAGTACTCTGGAAAGGCATTTGCAGCAGAATTCAATGGGAAATTCGTGCCAAGTTATGAAATGGAATGTATTTTTCATGTCACGAAAGGATCTCTGCCAAATGCCCAGCTCTGCATCTGATATGCATTTGGAGGAGGATTCCAGGAGAAATTCGTCCCTAGCAGAGATCGGCAGTGAAAGGCACATGTTTATCAATTTCAACGAAAGGATCTCTGACAAATAGCCAGCAGTGCCTGCGAAATGCAGTTGGAGGATAATTCCTGGAGATAGTCGTGCCTAGGCGTGATCTGGAATGAATGGCTCATGTTTAGCAATTTTCACGAAGGGATCTCTGCCAAATTGCCAGCAGTGCATCCGAATGGCATTTGGAGGATGATCCCAAATGAAATGCAACCCTGGCAGTGATCTGTATTGAGTTTCTCATCTTTAGCAACTGTCACAAACGAATCTCGGGTAAATGCCCAAGAGTGCATCCGAATGCCATTTGGAGGATGTTCCCAGGAGAAATTAATCCGTAAGAGTAATCTGGAATGACTTGCTCAAGATTAGAAATTTTGTCGATGGGATCTCTGGCAAATGGCAAGCAGTGCTTCCTAGTGACATTTGCAGGAGAATTCCATGAGAAAGTCGTGCCTAGCTATGATCTGTAATGAAGGGTTCATGTTTAGCAATTGTCACGAACGGATTTCTGCCAAATTGCCAGCAATACATCCGAATAGCATTTGGAGGACGATCCGAGGAGAAATTCATCCCTAGCGGTGATCTGGATTGAGTTTCTCATCTTTAGCAACTGTCACAAACGAAACTCGGGTTAATGCCCAACAGTGCACCCGAATGGCATTTGGAGGACTAATACCAGGAGAAATTCATCCCTATGAGTAATCTGGAATGACTTGCAGCTGTTTAGCTATTTTCACGAAAGGATCTCTGCCAAATGCCCAGCAGTACTCTGTAATGGAATTTGCAGCAGAATTCCATGGGAAATTCGTGACAAGCTATGAAATGGAATGAATTTTTCATGTTTAGCAATTGTCACGAACGGATCTCTGCCAAATTGCTAGCAGTGCATCCGAATGGCATTTGGAGTACGATCCCAGGTGAAATTCATCCGTAGCAGTGATCTGGATTGAGTTTCTCATCTTTAGCAACTGTCACAAATGAATCTCGGGTAAATGCCCAACAGTGCACCCGAAAGGCATTTGGAGGTCTAATACCAGGAGAAATTCATCCCTATGAGTAATCTGGAATGACTTGCTCATGTTTAGCTATTTTCACGAAGGGATCTCTGCCAAATGCCCAGCAGTACTCTGTAATGGAATTTGCAGCAGAATTCCATTGGAAATTCGTGCCAAATTATGAAATGGGATGAAATTTTCATGTTTAGCAATTGTCACGAACGGATCTCTGCCAAATTGCCAGCAGTGCATCCGAATGGCATTTGGAGGACGATCCCAGGTGAAATTCATCCCTAGCAGTGATCTGGACTGAGTTTCCCATCTTTAGCAACTGTCAAAACGAATCTCGGGTAAATGCCCGAGAGTGCACCCGAATGGTATTTGGAGGACGAGTCGAGGAGAAATTCATCCCTATGAGTAATCTGGAATGACTTGCTCATGTTTAGATATTTTCAGGAAGGGATCTCTGCCAAATGCCCAGCAGTACTCTGTAATGGCATTTGCAGCAGAATTCCATGGGAAATTCGTGCCAAGCTTTGAAATGGAATGAATTTTTAATGTTTAGCAATTGTCACGAAGGGATCTCTGCCAAATGCCGAGCAGTACTCTGGAAAGGCATTTGCAGCAGAATTCAATGGGAAATTCGTGCCAAGTTATGAAATGGAATGTATTTTTCATGTCACGAAAGGATCTCTGCCAAATGCCCAGCTCTGCATCTGATATGCATTTGGAGGAGGATTCCAGGAGAAATTCGTCCCTAGCAGAGATCGGCAGTGAAAGGCACATGTTTATCAATTTCAACGAAAGGATCTCTGACAAATAGCCAGCAGTGCCTGCGAAATGCAGTTGGAGGATAATTCCTGGAGATAGTCGTGCCTAGGCGTGATCTGGAATGAATGGCTCATGTTTAGCAATTTTCACGAAGGGATCTCTGCCAAATTGCCAGCAGTGCATCCGAATGGCATTTGGAGGATGATCCCAAATGAAATGCAACCCTGGCAGTGATCTGTATTGAGTTTCTCATCTTTAGCAACTGTCACAAACGAATCTCGGGTAAATGCCCAAGAGTGCATCCGAATGCCATTTGGAGGATGTTCCCAGGAGAAATTAATCCGTAAGAGTAATCTGGAATGACTTGCTCAAGATTAGAAATTTTGTCGATGGGATCTCTGGCAAATGGCAAGCAGTGCTTCCTAGTGACATTTGCAGGAGAATTCCATGAGAAAGTCGTGCCTAGCTATGATCTGTAATGAAGGGTTCATGTTTAGCAATTGTCACGAACGGATTTCTGCCAAATTGCCAGCAATACATCCGAATAGCATTTGGAGGACGATCCGAGGAGAAATTCATCCCTAGCGGTGATCTGGATTGAGTTTCTCATCTTTAGCAACTGTCACAAACGAAACTCGGGTTAATGCCCAACAGTGCACCCGAATGGCATTTGGAGGACTAATACCAGGAGAAATTCATCCCTATGAGTAATCTGGAATGACTTGCAGCTGTTTAGCTATTTTCACGAAAGGATCTCTGCCAAATGCCCAGCAGTACTCTGTAATGGAATTTGCAGCAGAATTCCATGGGAAATTCGTGACAAGCTATGAAATGGAATGAATTTTTCATGTTTAGCAATTGTCACGAACGGATCTCTGCCAAATTGCTAGCAGTGCATCCGAATGGCATTTGGATGACGATCCCAGGTGAAATTCATCCGTAGCAGTGATCTGGATTGAGTTTCTCATCTTTAGCAACTGTCACAAATGAATCTCGGGTAAATGCCCAACAGTGCACCCGAAAGGCATTTGGAGGTCTAATACCAGGAGAAATTCATCCCTATGAGTAATCTGGAATGACTTGCTCATGTTTAGCTATTTTCACGAAGGGATCTCTGCCAAATGCCCAGCAGTACTCTGTAATGGAATTTGCAGCAGAATTCCATTGGAAATTCGTGCCAAATTATGAAATGGGATGAAATTTTCATGTTTAGCAATTGTCACGAACGGATCTCTGCCAAATTGCCAGCAGTGCATCCGAATGGCATTTGGAGGACGATCCCAGGTGAAATTCATCCCTAGCAGTGATCTGGACTGAGTTTCCCATCTTTAGCAACTGTCAAAACGAATCTCGGGTAAATGCCCGAGAGTGCACCCGAATGGTATTTGGAGGACGAGTCGAGGAGAAATTCATCCCTATGAGTAATCTGGAATGACTTGCTCATGTTTAGATATTTTCAGGAAGGGATCTCTGCCAAATGCCCAGCAGTACTCTGTAATGGCATTTGCAGCAGAATTCCATGGGAAATTCGTGCCAAGCTTTGAAATGGAATGAATTTTTAATGTTTAGCAATTGTCACGAACGGATCTCTGCCAAATTGCCAACACTGCATCCGAAAGGCATTCGGAGGACGATCCCAGGAGAAATTAATCCGTAAGAGTAATCTGGAATGACTTGCTCATATTTAGCTATTTTCACGAAGGGATCTCAGCCAAATGCCTAGCAGTACTCTGTAAAGGCATTTGCAGCAGAATTCCATGGGAAATTCGTGCCAAGCTATGAAATGGAATGAATTTTTCATGTCACGAAACGATCTCTGCCAAATGCCCAGCTCTGCATCCGATTTGCATTTGGAGGAGGATTCCAGGAGAAATTCGTTCCTAGCAGAGATCGGCAGTGAAAGGCACATGTTTATCAATTTCAACGAAAGGATCTCTGACAAATAGCCAGCAGTGCCTGCGAAATGCATTTGGAGGATAATTCCTGGAGATAGTCGTGCCTAGGTGTGATCTGCAATGAATGGCTCATCTTTAGCAATTGTCACGAACGGATTTCTGCCAAATTGCCAGCAACACATCCGAATGGCATTTGGAGGACGATCCGAGGAGAAATGCAACCCTAGCAGTGATCTGGATTCAGTTTCTCATCTTTAGCAACTGTCACAAACGAATCTCTGGTAAACACCCAACAGTGCACCCGAATGGCATTTGGAGGGCTAATACCAGGAGAAATTTATCCCTATGAGTAATCTGGAATGACTTGCTCATGTTTAGCAATTGTCACGAAGGGATTTCTGCCAAATGGCCAGCAGTGTATCCTAGTCACATTTGCAGGAGAATTCCTGGAGATAGTCGTGCCTAGGTGTGATCTGGAATGAATGGCTCATGTTTAGCTATTTTCACGAAGGGATCTCTGCCAAATGCCCAGCAGAACTCTGTAATGGCATTTGCAGCAGAATTCCATGGGAAATTCGTGCCAAGCTATGAAATGGAATGAATTTTTCATGTTTAGCAATTGTTACGAACGGATCTCTGCCAAATTGCCAGCAGTGCATCCGAATGGCATTTGGAGGACGATCCGAGGAGAAATTCATCCCTAGCCATGATCTGGATTGAGTTTCTCATCTTTAGCAACTGTCACAAACGAATCTCGTGTAAATGCCCAACAGTGCACCCGAATGCCATTTGGAGGACGAGTCGAGGAGAAATTCATCCCTATGAGTAATCTGGAATGACTTGCTCATGTTTAGCTATTTTCACGAAGGGATCTCTGCCAAATGCCCAGCAGTACTCTGTAATGGCATTTGCAGCAGAATTCCATGGGAAATTCGTGCCAAGCTATGAAATTGAATGAATTTTTCATGTTTAGCAATTGTCACGAACGGATCTCTGCCAAATTGCCAACAGTGCATCCGAAAGGCATTCGGAGGACGATCCCAGGAGAAATTAATCCGTAAGAGTAATCTGGAATGACTTGTTCATGATTAGAAATTTTGTCGATGGGATCTCTGCCAAATGGCAAGCAGTGCCTCCTAGTGACATTTGCAGGAGAATTCCATGAGAAAGTCGTGCCTACCTTTGATCTGTAATGAAGGGTTCATGTTTAGCAATTGTCACGAACGGATCTCTGCCAAATTGCCAGCAGTGAATCCGAATGGCATTTGGAGGACGCTCCTAGGTGAAATTCATCCCTAGCAGTGATCTGGATTGAGTTTCTCATCTTTAGCAACTGTCACAAACGAATCTCTGGTAAACACCCAACAGTGCACCCGAATGGCATTTGGAGGACTAATACCAGGAGAAATTCATCCCTATGAGTAATCTGGAATGACTTGCTCATGTTTAGCAATTTTCACGAAGGGATCTCTGCCAAATGCCCAGCAGTACTCTGTAATGGGATTTGCAGCAGAATTCCATGGGAAATTCGTGCCAAGCTATGAAATGGAATGAATTTTTCATGTTTAGCAATTGTCACGAACGGATCTCTGCCAAATTGCCAGCTGTGCATCCGAATGGCATTTGGATGACGATCCCAGGTGAAATTCATCCCTAGCAGTGATCTGGATTCAGTTTCTCATTTTTAGCAACTGTCACAAACGAATCTCGGGTAAATGCCCAACAGTGCCTCCGAATGGCATTTGGAGGATGATCCCAGCTGAAATGCAACCCTAGCAGTGATCTGGATTCAGTTTCGCTTCTTTAGAAACTGTCACAAACGAATCTCGGGTTAATGCCCAACAGTGCACCCGAATGGCATTTGGAGGACTAATACCAGGAGAAATTCATCCCTATGAGTAATCTGGAATGACTTGCTCATGTTTAGCTATTTTCACGAAGGGATCTCTGCCAAATGCCCAGCAGTACTCTGTAATGGGATTTGCAGCAGAATTCCATGGGAAATTCGTGCCAAGCTATGAAATGGAATGAATTTTTCATGTTTAGCAATTGTCACGAACGAATCTCTGCCAAATTGCCAGCAGTGCACCCGAATGGCATTTGGAGGACGAGTCGAGGAGAAATTCATCCCTATGAGTAATCTGGAATGACTTGCTTTTATTTAGCTATTTTCACGAAGGGATCTCGGCCAAATTGCTAGCAGTGCCTCCGAATGGCATTTGGAGGACGATCCGAGGAGAAATGCAACCCTAGCAGTGATCTGGATTCAGTTCCTCATCTTTAGCAACTGTCACAAACGAATCTCGGGTTAATGCCCAACAGTGCACCCGAATGGCATTTGGAGGACTAATACCAGGAGAAATTAATCCCTATTTGTAATCTGGAATGACTTGCTCATGTTTAGCTATTTTCACGAAGGGATCTCGGCCAAATGCCCAGCAGTACTCTGTAAAGGCATTTGCAGCAGAATTCCATGGGAAATTCGTGCCAAGCTATGAAATGGAATGAATTTTTCATGTCACGAAAGGATCTCTGCCAAATGCCCAGCTCTGCATCCGATTTGCATTTGGAGGAGGATTCCAGGAGAAATTCGTCCCTAGCAGAGATCGGCAGTGAAAGGCACATGTTTATCAATTTCAACGAAAGGATCTCTGACAAATAGCCAGCAGTGTCTGCGAAATGGATTTGGAGGATAATTCCTGGAGATAGTCGTGCCTAGGTGTGATCTGGAATGAATGGTTCATGTTTAGCAATTTTCACGAAGGGATCTCTGCCAAATGCCCAGCAGTACTCTGTAATGGGATTTGCAGCAGAATTCCATGGGAAATTCGTGCCAAGCTATGAAATGGAATGAATTTTTCATGTTTAGCAATTGTCACGAACGAATCTCTGCCAAATTGCCAGCAGTGCACCCGAATGGCATTTGGAGGACGAGTCGAGGAGAAATTCATCCCTATGAGTAATCTGGAATGACTTGCTTTTATTTAGCTATTTTCACGAAGGGATCTCGGCCAAATTGCTAGCAGTGCCTCCGAATGGCATTTGGAGGACGATCCGAGGAGAAATGCAACCCTAGCAGTGATCTGGATTCAGTTTCTCATCTTTAGCAACTGTCACAAACGAAACTCGGGTTAATGCCCAACAGTGCACCCGAATGGCATTTGGAGGACTAATACCAGGAGAAATTCATCCCTATGAGTAATCTGGAATGACTTGCAGCTGTTTAGCTATTTTCACGAAAGGATCTCTGCCAAATGCCCAGCAGTACTCTGTAATGGAATTTGCAGCAGAATTCCATGGGAAATTCGTGACAAGCTATGAAATGGAATGAATTTTTCATGTTTAGCAATTGTCACGAACGGATCTCTGCCAAATTGCTAGCAGTGCATCCGAATGGCATTTGGAGTACGATCCCAGGTGAAATTCATCCGTAGCAGTGATCTGGATTGAGTTTCTCATCTTTAGCAACTGTCACAAATGAATCTCGGGTAAATGCCCAACAGTGCACCCGAAAGGCATTTGGAGGTCTAATACCAGGAGAAATTCATCCCTATGAGTAATCTGGAATGACTTGCTCATGTTTAGCTATTTTCACGAAGGGATCTCTGCCAAATGCCCAGCAGTACTCTGTAATGGAATTTGCAGCAGAATTCCATTGGAAATTCGTGCCAAATTATGAAATGGGATGAAATTTTCATGTTTAGCAATTGTCACGAACGGATCTCTGCCAAATTGCCAGCAGTGCATCCGAATGGCATTTGGAGGACGATCCCAGGTGAAATTCATCCCTAGCAGTGATCTGGACTGAGTTTCCCATCTTTAGCAACTGTCAAAACGAATCTCGGGTAAATGCCCGAGAGTGCACCCGAATGGTATTTGGAGGACGAGTCGAGGAGAAATTCATCCCTATGAGTAATCTGGAATGACTTGCTCATGTTTAGATATTTTCAGGAAGGGATCTCTGCCAAATGCCCAGCAGTACTCTGTAATGGCATTTGCAGCAGAATTCCATGGGAAATTCGTGCCAAGCTTTGAAATGGAATGAATTTTTAATGTTTAGCAATTGTCACGAACGGATCTCTGCCAAATTGCCAACACTGCATCCGAAAGGCATTCGGAGGACGATCCCAGGAGAAATTAATCCGTAAGAGTAATCTGGAATGACTTGCTCATATTTAGCTATTTTCACGAAGGGATCTCAGCCAAATGCCTAGCAGTACTCTGTAAAGGCATTTGCAGCAGAATTCCATGGGAAATTCGTGCCAAGCTATGAAATGGAATGAATTTTTCATGTCACGAAACGATCTCTGCCAAATGCCCAGCTCTGCATCCGATTTGCATTTGGAGGAGGATTCCAGGAGAAATTCGTTCCTAGCAGAGATCGGCAGTGAAAGGCACATGTTTATCAATTTCAACGAAAGGATCTCTGACAAATAGCCAGCAGTGCCTGCGAAATGCATTTGGAGGATAATTCCTGGAGATAGTCGTGCCTAGGTGTGATCTGCAATGAATGGCTCATCTTTAGCAATTGTCACGAACGGATTTCTGCCAAATTGCCAGCAACACATCCGAATGGCATTTGGAGGACGATCCGAGGAGAAATGCAACCCTAGCAGTGATCTGGATTCAGTTTCTCATCTTTAGCAACTGTCACAAACGAATCTCTGGTAAACACCCAACAGTGCACCCGAATGGCATTTGGAGGGCTAATACCAGGAGAAATTTATCCCTATGAGTAATCTGGAATGACTTGCTCATGTTTAGCAATTGTCACGAAGGGATTTCTGCCAAATGGCCAGCAGTGTATCCTAGTCACATTTGCAGGAGAATTCCTGGAGATAGTCGTGCCTAGGTGTGATCTGGAATGAATGGCTCATGTTTAGCTATTTTCACGAAGGGATCTCTGCCAAATGCCCAGCAGAACTCTGTAATGGCATTTGCAGCAGAATTCCATGGGAAATTCGTGCCAAGCTATGAAATGGAATGAATTTTTCATGTTTAGCAATTGTTACGAACGGATCTCTGCCAAATTGCCAGCAGTGCATCCGAATGGCATTTGGAGGACGATCCGAGGAGAAATTCATCCCTAGCCATGATCTGGATTGAGTTTCTCATCTTTAGCAACTGTCACAAACGAATCTCGTGTAAATGCCCAACAGTGCACCCGAATGCCATTTGGAGGACGAGTCGAGGAGAAATTCATCCCTATGAGTAATCTGGAATGACTTGCTCATGTTTAGCTATTTTCACGAAGGGATCTCTGCCAAATGCCCAGCAGTACTCTGTAATGGCATTTGCAGCAGAATTCCATGGGAAATTCGTGCCAAGCTATGAAATTGAATGAATTTTTCATGTTTAGCAATTGTCACGAACGGATCTCTGCCAAATTGCCAACAGTGCATCCGAAAGGCATTCGGAGGACGATCCCAGGAGAAATTAATCCGTAAGAGTAATCTGGAATGACTTGTTCATGATTAGAAATTTTGTCGATGGGATCTCTGCCAAATGTCAAGCAGTGCCTCCTAGTGACATTTGCAGGAGAATTCCATGAGAAAGTCGTGCCTACCTTTGATCTGTAATGAAGGGTTCATGTTTAGCAATTGTCACGAACGGATCTCTGCCAAATTGCCAGCAGTGAATCCGAATGGCATTTGGAGGACGCTCCCAGGTGAAATTCATCCCTAGCAGTGATCTGGATTGAGTTTCTCATCTTTAGCAACTGTCACAAACGAATCTCGTGTAAACAACCAACAGTGCACCCGAATGGCATTTGGAGGACTAATACCAGGAGAAATTCATCCCTATGAGTAATCTGGAATCACTTGCTCATGTTTAGCAATTTTCACGAAGGGATCTCTGCCAAATGCCCAGCAGTACTCTGTAATGGGATTTGCAGCAGAATTCCATGGGAAATTCGTGCCAAGCTATGAAATGGAATGAATTTTTCATGTTTAGCAATTGTCACGAACGGATCTCTGCCAAATTGCCAGCTGTGCATCCGAATGGCATTTGGATGACGATCCCAGGTGAAATTCATCCCCAGCAGTGATCTGGATTCAGTTTCTCATTTTTAGCAACTGTCACAAACGAATCTCGGGTAAATGCCCAACAGTGCCTCCGAATGGCATTTGGAGGATGATCCCAGCTGAAATGCAACCCTAGCAGTGATCTGGATTCAGTTTCGCTTCTTTAGAAACTGTCACAAACGAATCTCGGGTTAATGCCCAACAGTGCACCCGAATGGCATTTGGAGGACTAATACCAGGAGAAATTCATCCCTATGAGTAATCTGGAATGACTTGCTCATGTTTAGCTATTTTCACGAAGGGATCTCTGCCAAATGTCCAGCAGTACTCTGTAATGACATTTGCAGCAGAATTCCATGGGAAATTCGTGCCAAATTATGAAATGGAATGAATTTTTCATTTTTAGCAATTGTCACGAACGGATCTCTGCCAAATTGCCAGCAGTGCATCCGAATGTCATTTGGAGTACGATCCCAGGTGAAATTCATCCGTAGCAGTGATCTGGATTGAGTTTCTCATCTTTAGCAACTGTCACAAACGAATCTCGGGTAAATGCCCAAGAGTGCATCCGAATGGCATATGGAGGATGATCCCAGGAGAAATTAATCCGTAAAAGTAATCTGGAATGATTTGCTCAAGATTAGAAATTTTGTCGATGGGATCTCTGCCAAATGGCAAGCAGTGCCTCCTAGTGACATTTGCAGGAGAATTCCATGAGAAAGTCGTGCCTACCGTTGATCTGTAATGAAGGGTTCATGTTTAGAAATTGTCACGTACGGATCTCTGCCAAATTGCCAGCAGTGCCTCCGAATGGCATTTGGAGGATGATCCCAAATGAAATGCAACCCTAGCAGTGATCTGTATTGAGTTTCTCATCTTTAGCAACTGTCACAAACGAATCTCGGGTAAATGCCCAAGAGTGCATCCGAATGCCATTTGGAGGATGTTCCCAGGAGAAATTAATCCGTAAGAGTAATCTGGAATGACTTGCTCAAGATTAGAAATTTTGTCGATGGGATCTCTGGCAAATGGCAAGCAGTGCTTCCTAGTGACATTTGCAGGAGAATTCCATGAGAAAGTCGTGCCTAGCTATGATCTGTAATGAAGGGTTCATGTTTAGCAATTGTCACGAACGGATTTCTGCCAAATTGCCAGCAATACATCCGAATAGCATTTGGAGGACGATCCGAGGAGAAATTCATCCCTAGCGGTGATCTGGATTGAGTTTCTCATCTTTAGCAACTGTCACAAACGAAACTCGGGTTAATGCCCAACAGTGCACCCGAATGGCATTTGGAGGACTAATACCAGGAGAAATTCATCCCTATGAGTAATCTGGAATGACTTGCAGCTGTTTAGCTATTTTCACGAAAGGATCTCTGCCAAATGCCCAGCAGTACTCTGTAATGGAATTTGCAGCAGAATTCCATGGGAAATTCGTGACAAGCTATGAAATGGAATGAATTTTTCATGTTTAGCAATTGTCACGAACGGATCTCTGCCAAATTGCTAGCAGTGCATCCGAATGGCATTTGGAGTACGATCCCAGGTGAAATTCATCCGTAGCAGTGATCTGGATTGAGTTTCTCATCTTTAGCAACTGTCACAAATGAATCTCGGGTAAATGCCCAACAGTGCACCCGAAAGGCATTTGGAGGTCTAATACCAGGAGAAATTCATCCCTATGAGTAATCTGGAATGACTTGCTCATGTTTAGCTATTTTCACGAAGGGATCTCTGCCAAATGCCCAGCAGTACTCTGTAATGGAATTTGCAGCAGAATTCCATTGGAAATTCGTGCCAAATTATGAAATGGGATGAAATTTTCATGTTTAGCAATTGTCACGAACGGATCTCTGCCAAATTGCCAGCAGTGCATCCGAATGGCATTTGGAGGACGATCCCAGGTGAAATTCATCCCTAGCAGTGATCTGGACTGAGTTTCCCATCTTTAGCAACTGTCAAAACGAATCTCGGGTAAATGCCCGAGAGTGCACCCGAATGGTATTTGGAGGACGAGTCGAGGAGAAATTCATCCCTATGAGTAATCTGGAATGACTTGCTCATGTTTAGATATTTTCAGGAAGGGATCTCTGCCAAATGCCCAGCAGTACTCTGTAATGGCATTTGCAGCAGAATTCCATGGGAAATTCGTGCCAAGCTTTGAAATGGAATGAATTTTTAATGTTTAGCAATTGTCACGAACGGATCTCTGCCAAATTGCCAACACTGCATCCGAAAGGCATTCGGAGGACGATCCCAGGAGAAATTAATCCGTAAGAGTAATCTGGAATGACTTGCTCATATTTAGCTATTTTCACGAAGGGATCTCAGCCAAATGCCTAGCAGTACTCTGTAAAGGCATTTGCAGCAGAATTCCATGGGAAATTCGTGCCAAGCTATGAAATGGAATGAATTTTTCATGTCACGAAACGATCTCTGCCAAATGCCCAGCTCTGCATCCGATTTGCATTTGGAGGAGGATTCCAGGAGAAATTCGTTCCTAGCAGAGATCGGCAGTGAAAGGCACATGTTTATCAATTTCAACGAAAGGATCTCTGACAAATAGCCAGCAGTGCCTGCGAAATGCATTTGGAGGATAATTCCTGGAGATAGTCGTGCCTAGGTGTGATCTGCAATGAATGGCTCATCTTTAGCAATTGTCACGAACGGATTTCTGCCAAATTGCCAGCAACACATCCGAATGGCATTTGGAGGACGATCCGAGGAGAAATGCAACCCTAGCAGTGATCTGGATTCAGTTTCTCATCTTTAGCAACTGTCACAAACGAATCTCTGGTAAACACCCAACAGTGCACCCGAATGGCATTTGGAGGGCTAATACCAGGAGAAATTTATCCCTATGAGTAATCTGGAATGACTTGCTCATGTTTAGCAATTGTCACGAAGGGATTTCTGCCAAATGGCCAGCAGTGTATCCTAGTCACATTTGCAGGAGAATTCCTGGAGATAGTCGTGCCTAGGTGTGATCTGGAATGAATGGCTCATGTTTAGCTATTTTCACGAAGGGATCTCTGCCAAATGCCCAGCAGAACTCTGTAATGGCATTTGCAGCAGAATTCCATGGGAAATTCGTGCCAAGCTATGAAATGGAATGAATTTTTCATGTTTAGCAATTGTTACGAACGGATCTCTGCCAAATTGCCAGCAGTGCATCCGAATGGCATTTGGAGGACGATCCGAGGAGAAATTCATCCCTAGCCATGATCTGGATTGAGTTTCTCATCTTTAGCAACTGTCACAAACGAATCTCGTGTAAATGCCCAACAGTGCACCCGAATGCCATTTGGAGGACGAGTCGAGGAGAAATTCATCCCTATGAGTAATCTGGAATGACTTGCTCATGTTTAGCTATTTTCACGAAGGGATCTCTGCCAAATGCCCAGCAGTACTCTGTAATGGCATTTGCAGCAGAATTCCATGGGAAATTCGTGCCAAGCTATGAAATTGAATGAATTTTTCATGTTTAGCAATTGTCACGAACGGATCTCTGCCAAATTGCCAACAGTGCATCCGAAAGGCATTCGGAGGACGATCCCAGGAGAAATTAATCCGTAAGAGTAATCTGGAATGACTTGTTCATGATTAGAAATTTTGTCGATGGGATCTCTGCCAAATGTCAAGCAGTGCCTCCTAGTGACATTTGCAGGAGAATTCCATGAGAAAGTCGTGCCTACCTTTGATCTGTAATGAAGGGTTCATGTTTAGCAATTGTCACGAACGGATCTCTGCCAAATTGCCAGCAGTGAATCCGAATGGCATTTGGAGGACGCTCCCAGGTGAAATTCATCCCTAGCAGTGATCTGGATTGAGTTTCTCATCTTTAGCAACTGTCACAAACGAATCTCGTGTAAACAACCAACAGTGCACCCGAATGGCATTTGGAGGACTAATACCAGGAGAAATTCATCCCTATGAGTAATCTGGAATCACTTGCTCATGTTTAGCAATTTTCACGAAGGGATCTCTGCCAAATGCCCAGCAGTACTCTGTAATGGGATTTGCAGCAGAATTCCATGGGAAATTCGTGCCAAGCTATGAAATGGAATGAATTTTTCATGTTTAGCAATTGTCACGAACGGATCTCTGCCAAATTGCCAGCTGTGCATCCGAATGGCATTTGGATGACGATCCCAGGTGAAATTCATCCCCAGCAGTGATCTGGATTCAGTTTCTCATTTTTAGCAACTGTCACAAACGAATCTCGGGTAAATGCCCAACAGTGCCTCCGAATGGCATTTGGAGGATGATCCCAGCTGAAATGCAACCCTAGCAGTGATCTGGATTCAGTTTCGCTTCTTTAGAAACTGTCACAAACGAATCTCGGGTTAATGCCCAACAGTGCACCCGAATGGCATTTGGAGGACTAATACCAGGAGAAATTCATCCCTATGAGTAATCTGGAATGACTTGCTCATGTTTAGCTATTTTCACGAAGGGATCTCTGCCAAATGTCCAGCAGTACTCTGTAATGACATTTGCAGCAGAATTCCATGGGAAATTCGTGCCAAATTATGAAATGGAATGAATTTTTCATTTTTAGCAATTGTCACGAACGGATCTCTGCCAAATTGCCAGCAGTGCATCCGAATGTCATTTGGAGTACGATCCCAGGTGAAATTCATCCGTAGCAGTGATCTGGATTGAGTTTCTCATCTTTAGCAACTGTCACAAACGAATCTCGGGTAAATGCCCAAGAGTGCATCCGAATGGCATATGGAGGATGATCCCAGGAGAAATTAATCCGTAAAAGTAATCTGGAATGATTTGCTCAAGATTAGAAATTTTGTCGATGGGATCTCTGCCAAATGGCAAGCAGTGCCTCCTAGTGACATTTGCAGGAGAATTCCATGAGAAAGTCGTGCCTACCGTTGATCTGTAATGAAGGGTTCATGTTTAGAAATTGTCACGTACGGATCTCTGCCAAATTGCCAGCAGTGCCTCCGAATGGCATTTGGAGGATGATCCCAAATGAAATGCAACCCTAGCAGTGATCTGTATTGAGTTTCTCATCTTTAGCAACTGTCACAAACGAATCTCGGGTAAATGCCCAAGAGTGCATCCGAATGCCATTTGGAGGATGTTCCCAGGAGAAATTAATCCGTAAGAGTAATCTGGAATGACTTGCTCAAGATTAGAAATTTTGTCGATGGGATCTCTGGCAAATGGCAAGCAGTGCTTCCTAGTGACATTTGCAGGAGAATTCCATGAGAAAGTCGTGCCTAGCTATGATCTGTAATGAAGGGTTCATGTTTAGCAATTGTCACGAACGGATTTCTGCCAAATTGCCAGCAATACATCCGAATAGCATTTGGAGGACGATCCGAGGAGAAATTCATCCCTAGCGGTGATCTGGATTGAGTTTCTCATCTTTAGCAACTGTCACAAACGAAACTCGGGTTAATGCCCAACAGTGCACCCGAATGGCATTTGGAGGACTAATACCAGGAGAAATTCATCCCTATGAGTAATCTGGAATGACTTGCAGCTGTTTAGCTATTTTCACGAAAGGATCTCTGCCAAATGCCCAGCAGTACTCTGTAATGGAATTTGCAGCAGAATTCCATGGGAAATTCGTGACAAGCTATGAAATGGAATGAATTTTTCATGTTTAGCAATTGTCACGAACGGATCTCTGCCAAATTGCTAGCAGTGCATCCGAATGGCATTTGGAGTACGATCCCAGGTGAAATTCATCCGTAGCAGTGATCTGGATTGAGTTTCTCATCTTTAGCAACTGTCACAAATGAATCTCGGGTAAATGCCCAACAGTGCACCCGAAAGGCATTTGGAGGTCTAATACCAGGAGAAATTCATCCCTATGAGTAATCTGGAATGACTTGCTCATGTTTAGCTATTTTCACGAAGGGATCTCTGCCAAATGCCCAGCAGTACTCTGTAATGGAATTTGCAGCAGAATTCCATTGGAAATTCGTGCCAAATTATGAAATGGGATGAAATTTTCATGTTTAGCAATTGTCACGAACGGATCTCTGCCAAATTGCCAGCAGTGCATCCGAATGGCATTTGGAGGACGATCCCAGGTGAAATTCATCCCTAGCAGTGATCTGGACTGAGTTTCCCATCTTTAGCAACTGTCAAAACGAATCTCGGGTAAATGCCCGAGAGTGCACCCGAATGGTATTTGGAGGACGAGTCGAGGAGAAATTCATCCCTATGAGTAATCTGGAATGACTTGCTCATGTTTAGATATTTTCAGGAAGGGATCTCTGCCAAATGCCCAGCAGTACTCTGTAATGGCATTTGCAGCAGAATTCCATGGGAAATTCGTGCCAAGCTTTGAAATGGAATGAATTTTTAATGTTTAGCAATTGTCACGAACGGATCTCTGCCAAATTGCCAACACTGCATCCGAAAGGCATTCGGAGGACGATCCCAGGAGAAATTAATCCGTAAGAGTAATCTGGAATGACTTGCTCATATTTAGCTATTTTCACGAAGGGATCTCAGCCAAATGCCTAGCAGTACTCTGTAAAGGCATTTGCAGCAGAATTCCATGGGAAATTCGTGCCAAGCTATGAAATGGAATGAATTTTTCATGTCACGAAACGATCTCTGCCAAATGCCCAGCTCTGCATCCGATTTGCATTTGGAGGAGGATTCCAGGAGAAATTCGTTCCTAGCAGAGATCGGCAGTGAAAGGCACATGTTTATCAATTTCAACGAAAGGATCTCTGACAAATAGCCAGCAGTGCCTGCGAAATGCATTTGGAGGATAATTCCTGGAGATAGTCGTGCCTAGGTGTGATCTGCAATGAATGGCTCATCTTTAGCAATTGTCACGAACGGATTTCTGCCAAATTGCCAGCAACACATCCGAATGGCATTTGGAGGCCGATCCGAGGAGAAATGCAACCCTAGCAGTGATCTGGATTCAGTTTCTCATCTTTAGCAACTGTCACAAACGAATCTCTGGTAAACACCCAACAGTGCACCCGAATGGCATTTGGAGGGCTAATACCAGGAGAAATTCATCCCTATGAGTAATCTGGAATGACTTGCTCATGTTTAGCAATTGTCACGAACGGATCTCTGCCAAATTGCCAGCAGTGCACCCGAATGGCATTTGGAGGACGAGTCGAGGAGAAATTCATCCCTATGAGTAATCTGGAATGACTTGCTTTTATTTAGCTATTTTCACGAAGGGATCTCGGCCAAATGCCCAGCAGTACTCTGTAAAGGCATTTGCAGCAGAATTCCATGGGAAATTCGTGCCAAGCTATGAAATGGAATGAATTTTTCATGTCACGAAAGGATCTCTGCCAAATGCCCAGCTCTGCATCCGATTTGCATTTGGAGGAGGATTCCAGGAGAAATTCGTCCCTAGCAGAGATCGGCAGTGAAAGGCACATGTTTATCAATTTCAACGAAAGGATCTCTGACAAATAGCCAGCAGTGTCTGCGAAATGGATTTGGAGGATAATTCCTGGAGATAGTCGTGCCTAGGTGTGATCTGGAATGAATGGTTCATGTTTAGCAATTTTCACGAAGGGATCTCTGCCAAATTGCCAGCAGTGCCTCCGAAAGGCATTTGGAGGACGATCCGAGGAGAAATTCATCCCTAGCGGTGATCTGGATTGAGTTTCTCATCTTTAGCAACTGTCACAAAAGAATCTCGTGTAAATGCCCAACAGTGCACCCGAATGGCATTTGGAGGACGAGTCGAGGAGAAATTCATCCCTATGAGTAATCTGGAATGACTTGCTCATGATTAGCTATTTTCACGAAGGGATCTCTGCCAAATGCCCAGCAGTACTCTGTAATGGGATTTGCAGCAGAATTCCATGGGAAATTCGTGCGAAGCTATGAAATGGAATGAATTTTTCATGTTTAGCAGTTGTCACGAACGGATCTCTGCCAAATTGCCAGCTCTGCATCCGAAAAGCATTTGGAGGACGATCCCAGGTGAAATTCATCCCTAGCAGAGATCGGCAGTGAAAGGCACATGTTTATCAATTTCAACGAAAGGATCTCTGACAAATAGCCAGCAGTGCCTGCGAAATGCAGTTGGAGGATAATTCCTGGAGATAGTCGTGCCTAGGCGTGATCTGGAATGAATGGCTCATGTTTAGCAATTTTCACGAAGGGATCTCTGCCAAATTGCCAGCAGTGCATCCGAATGGCATTTGGAGGATGATCCCAAATGAAATGCAACCCTAGCAGTGATCTGTATTGAGTTTCTCATCTTTAGCAACTGTCACAAATGAATCTCGGGTAAATGCCCAACAGTGCACCCGAAAGGCATTTGGAGGTCTAATACCAGGAGAAATTCATCCCTATGAGTAATCTGGAATGACTTGCTCATGTTTAGCTATTTTCACGAAGGGATCTCTGCCAAATGCCCAGCAGTACTCTGTAATGGAATTTGCAGCAGAATTCCATTGGAAATTCGTGCCAAATTATGAAATGGGATGAAATTTTCATGTTTAGCAATTGTCACGAACGGATCTCTGCCAAATTGCCAGCAGTGCATCCGAATGGCATTTGGAGGACGATCCCAGGTGAAATTCATCCCTAGCAGTGATCTGGACTGAGTTTCCCATCTTTAGCAACTGTCAAAACGAATCTCGGGTAAATGCCCGAGAGTGCACCCGAATGGTATTTGGAGGACGAGTCGAGGAGAAATTCATCCCTATGAGTAATCTGGAATGACTTGCTCATGTTTAGATATTTTCAGGAAGGGATCTCTGCCAAATGCCCAGCAGTACTCTGTAATGGCATTTGCAGCAGAATTCCATGGGAAATTCGTGCCAAGCTTTGAAATGGAATGAATTTTTAATGTTTAGCAATTGTCACGAACGGATCTCTGCCAAATTGCCAACACTGCATCCGAAAGGCATTCGGAGGACGATCCCAGGAGAAATTAATCCGTAAGAGTAATCTGGAATGACTTGCTCATATTTAGCTATTTTCACGAAGGGATCTCAGCCAAATGCCTAGCAGTACTCTGTAAAGGCATTTGCAGCAGAATTCCATGGGAAATTCGTGCCAAGCTATGAAATGGAATGAATTTTTCATGTCACGAAACGATCTCTGCCAAATGCCCAGCTCTGCATCCGATTTGCATTTGGAGGAGGATTCCAGGAGAAATTCGTTCCTAGCAGAGATCGGCAGTGAAAGGCACATGTTTATCAATTTCAACGAAAGGATCTCTGACAAATAGCCAGCAGTGCCTGCGAAATGCATTTGGAGGATAATTCCTGGAGATAGTCGTGCCTAGGTGTGATCTGCAATGAATGGCTCATCTTTAGCAATTGTCACGAACGGATTTCTGCCAAATTGCCAGCAACACATCCGAATGGCATTTGGAGGCCGATCCGAGGAGAAATGCAACCCTAGCAGTGATCTGGATTCAGTTTCTCATCTTTAGCAACTGTCACAAACGAATCTCTGGTAAACACCCAACAGTGCACCCGAATGGCATTTGGAGGGCTAATACCAGGAGAAATTTATCCCTATGAGTAATCTGGAATGACTTGCTCATGTTTAGCAATTGTCACGAAGGGATTTCTGCCAAATGGCCAGCAGTGTATCCTAGTCACATTTGCAGGAGAATTCCTGGAGATAGTCGTGCCTAGGTGTGATCTGGAATGAATGGCTCATGTTTAGCTATTTTCACGAAGGGATCTCTGCCAAATGCCCAGCAGAACTCTGTAATGGCATTTGCAGCAGAATTCCATGGGAAATTCGTGCCAAGCTATGAAATGGAATGAATTTTTCATGTTTAGCAATTGTTACGAACGGATCTCTGCCAAATTGCCAGCAGTGCATCCGAATGGCATTTGGAGGACGATCCGAGGAGAAATTCATCCCTAGCCATGATCTGGATTGAGTTTCTCATCTTTAGCAACTGTCACAAACGAATCTCGTGTAAATGCCCAACAGTGCACCCGAATGCCATTTGGAGGACGAGTCGAGGAGAAATTCATCCCTATGAGTAATCTGGAATGACTTGCTCATGTTTAGCTATTTTCACGAAGGGATCTCTGCCAAATGCCCAGCAGTACTCTGTAATGGCATTTGCAGCAGAATTCCATGGGAAATTCGTGCCAAGCTATGAAATTGAATGAATTTTTCATGTTTAGCAATTGTCACGAACGGATCTCTGCCAAATTGCCAACAGTGCATCCGAAAGGCATTCGGAGGACGATCCCAGGAGAAATTAATCCGTAAGAGTAATCTGGAATGACTTGTTCATGATTAGAAATTTTGTCGATGGGATCTCTGCCAAATGTCAAGCAGTGCCTCCTAGTGACATTTGCAGGAGAATTCCATGAGAAAGTCGTGCCTACCTTTGATCTGTAATGAAGGGTTCATGTTTAGCAATTGTCACGAACGGATCTCTGCCAAATTGCCAGCAGTGAATCCGAATGGCATTTGGAGGACGCTCCCAGGTGAAATTCATCCCTAGCAGTGATCTGGATTGAGTTTCTCATCTTTAGCAACTGTCACAAACGAATCTCGTGTAAACAACCAACAGTGCACCCGAATGGCATTTGGAGGACTAATACCAGGAGAAATTCATCCCTATGAGTAATCTGGAATCACTTGCTCATGTTTAGCAATTTTCACGAAGGGATCTCTGCCAAATGCCCAGCAGTACTCTGTAATGGGATTTGCAGCAGAATTCCATGGGAAATTCGTGCCAAGCTATGAAATGGAATGAATTTTTCATGTTTAGCAATTGTCACGAACGGATCTCTGCCAAATTGCCAGCTGTGCATCCGAATGGCATTTGGATGACGATCCCAGGTGAAATTCATCCCTAGCAGTGATCTGGATTCAGTTTCTCATTTTTAGCAACTGTCACAAACGAATCTCGGGTAAATGCCCAACAGTGCCTCCGAATGGCATTTGGAGGATGATCCCAGCTGAAATGCAACCCTAGCAGTGATCTGGATTCAGTTTCGCTTCTTTAGAAACTGTCACAAACGAATCTCGGGTTAATGCCCAACAGTGCACCCGAATGGCATTTGGAGGACTAATACCAGGAGAAATTCATCCCTATGAGTAATCTGGAATGACTTGCTCATGTTTAGCTATTTTCACGAAGGGATCTCTGCCAAATGCCCAGCAGTACTCTGTAATGGGATTTGCAGCAGAATTCCATGGGAAATTCGTGCCAAGCTATGAAATGGAATGAATTTTTCATGTTTAGCAATTGTCACGAACGAATCTCTGCCAAATTGCCAGCAGTGCACCCGAATGGCATTTGGAGGACGAGTCGAGGAGAAATTCATCCCTATGAGTAATCTGGAATGACTTGCTTTTATTTAGCTATTTTCACGAAGGGATCTCGGCCAAATTGCTAGCAGTGCCTCCGAATGGCATTTGGAGGACGATCCGAGGAGAAATGCAACCCTAGCAGTGATCTGGATTCAGTTCCTCATCTTTAGCAACTGTCACAAACGAATCTCGGGTTAATGCCCAACAGTGCACCCGAATGGCATTTGGAGGACTAATACCAGGAGAAATTAATCCCTATTTGTAATCTGGAATGACTTGCTCATGTTTAGCTATTTTCACGAAGGGATCTCAGCCAAATGCCCAGCAGTACTCTGTAAAGGCATTTGCAGCAGAATTCCATGGGAAATTCGTGCCAAGCTATGAAATGGAATGAATTTTTCATGTCACGAAAGGATCTCTGCCAAATGCCCAGCTCTGCATCCGATTTGCATTTGGAGGAGGATTCCAGGAGAAATTCGTCCCTAGCAGAGATCGGCAGTGAAAGGCACATGTTTATCAATTTCAACGAAAGGATCTCTGACAAATAGCCAGCAGTGTCTGCGAAATGGATTTGGAGGATAATTCCTGGAGATAGTCGTGCCTAGGTGTGATCTGGAATGAATGGTTCATGTTTAGCAATTTTCACGAAGGGATCTCTGCCAAATGCCCAGCAGTACTCTGTAATGGGATTTGCAGCAGAATTCCATGGGAAATTCGTGCCAAGCTATGAAATGGAATGAATTTTTCATGTTTAGCAATTGTCACGAACGAATCTCTGCCAAATTGCCAGCAGTGCACCCGAATGGCATTTGGAGGACGAGTCGAGGAGAAATTCATCCCTATGAGTAATCTGGAATGACTTGCTTTTATTTAGCTATTTTCACGAAGGGATCTCGGCCAAATTGCTAGCAGTGCCTCCGAATGGCATTTGGAGGACGATCCGAGGAGAAATGCAACCCTAGCAGTGATCTGGATTCAGTTTCTCATCTTTAGCAACTGTCACAAACGAAACTCGGGTTAATGCCCAACAGTGCACCCGAATGGCATTTGGAGGACTAATACCAGGAGAAATTCATCCCTATGAGTAATCTGGAATGACTTGCAGCTGTTTAGCTATTTTCACGAAAGGATCTCTGCCAAATGCCCAGCAGTACTCTGTAATGGAATTTGCAGCAGAATTCCATGGGAAATTCGTGACAAGCTATGAAATGGAATGAATTTTTCATGTTTAGCAATTGTCACGAACGGATCTCTGCCAAATTGCTAGCAGTGCATCCGAATGGCATTTGGAGTACGATCCCAGGTGAAATTCATCCGTAGCAGTGATCTGGATTGAGTTTCTCATCTTTAGCAACTGTCACAAATGAATCTCGGGTAAATGCCCAACAGTGCACCCGAAAGGCATTTGGAGGTCTAATACCAGGAGAAATTCATCCCTATGAGTAATCTGGAATGACTTGCTCATGTTTAGCTATTTTCACGAAGGGATCTCTGCCAAATGCCCAGCAGTACTCTGTAATGGAATTTGCAGCAGAATTCCATTGGAAATTCGTGCCAAATTATGAAATGGGATGAAATTTTCATGTTTAGCAATTGTCACGAACGGATCTCTGCCAAATTGCCAGCAGTGCATCCGAATGGCATTTGGAGGACGATCCCAGGTGAAATTCATCCCTAGCAGTGATCTGGACTGAGTTTCCCATCTTTAGCAACTGTCAAAACGAATCTCGGGTAAATGCCCGAGAGTGCACCCGAATGGTATTTGGAGGTCTAATACCAGGAGAAATTCATCCCTATGAGTAATCTGGAATGACTTGCTCATGTTTAGATATTTTCAGGAAGGGATCTCTGCCAAATGCCCAGCAGTACTCTGTAATGGAATTTGCAGCAGAATTCCATTGGAAATTCGTGCCAAATTATGAAATGGGATGAAATTTTCATGTTTAGCAATTGTCACGAACGGATCTCTGCCAAATTGCCAGCAGTGCATCCGAATGGCATTTGGAGGACGATCCCAGGTGAAATTCATCCCTAGCAGTGATCTGGACTGAGTTTCCCATCTTTAGCAACTGTCAAAACGAATCTCGGGTAAATGCCCGAGAGTGCACCCGAATGGTATTTGGAGGACGAGTCGAGGAGAAATTCATCCCTATGAGTAATCTGGAATGACTTGCTCATGTTTAGATATTTTCAGGAAGGGATCTCTGCCAAATGCCCAGCAGTACTCTGTAATGGCATTTGCAGCAGAATTCCATGGGAAATTCGTGCCAAGCTTTGAAATGGAATGAATTTTTAATGTTTAGCAATTGTCACGAACGGATCTCTGCCAAATTGCCAACACTGCATCCGAAAGGCATTCGGAGGACGATCCCAGGAGAAATTAATCCGTAAGAGTAATCTGGAATGACTTGCTCATATTTAGCTATTTTCACGAAGGGATCTCAGCCAAATGCCTAGCAGTACTCTGTAAAGGCATTTGCAGCAGAATTCCATGGGAAATTCGTGCCAAGCTATGAAATGGAATGAATTTTTCATGTCACGAAACGATCTCTGCCAAATGCCCAGCTCTGCATCCGATTTGCATTTGGAGGAGGATTCCAGGAGAAATTCGTTCCTAGCAGAGATCGGCAGTGAAAGGCACATGTTTATCAATTTCAACGAAAGGATCTCTGACAAATAGCCAGCAGTGCCTGCGAAATGCATTTGGAGGATAATTCCTGGAGATAGTCGTGCCTAGGTGTGATCTGCAATGAATGGCTCATCTTTAGCAATTGTCACGAACGGATTTCTGCCAAATTGCCAGCAACACATCCGAATGGCATTTGGAGGCCGATCCGAGGAGAAATGCAACCCTAGCAGTGATCTGGATTCAGTTTCTCATCTTTAGCAACTGTCACAAACGAATCTCTGGTAAACACCCAACAGTGCACCCGAATGGCATTTGGAGGGCTAATACCAGGAGAAATTTATCCCTATGAGTAATCTGGAATGACTTGCTCATGTTTAGCAATTGTCACGAAGGGATTTCTGCCAAATGGCCAGCAGTGTATCCTAGTCACATTTGCAGGAGAATTCCTGGAGATAGTCGTGCCTAGGTGTGATCTGGAATGAATGGCTCATGTTTAGCTATTTTCACGAAGGGATCTCTGCCAAATGCCCAGCAGAACTCTGTAATGGCATTTGCAGCAGAATTCCATGGGAAATTCGTGCCAAGCTATGAAATGGAATGAATTTTTCATGTTTAGCAATTGTTACGAACGGATCTCTGCCAAATTGCCAGCAGTGCATCCGAATGGCATTTGGAGGACGATCCGAGGAGAAATTCATCCCTAGCCATGATCTGGATTGAGTTTCTCATCTTTAGCAACTGTCACAAACGAATCTCGTGTAAATGCCCAACAGTGCACCCGAATGCCATTTGGAGGACGAGTCGAGGAGAAATTCATCCCTATGAGTAATCTGGAATGACTTGCTCATGTTTAGCTATTTTCACGAAGGGATCTCTGCCAAATGCCCAGCAGTACTCTGTAATGGCATTTGCAGCAGAATTCCATGGGAAATTCGTGCCAAGCTATGAAATTGAATGAATTTTTCATGTTTAGCAATTGTCACGAACGGATCTCTGCCAAATTGCCAACAGTGCATCCGAAAGGCATTCGGAGGACGATCCCAGGAGAAATTAATCCGTAAGAGTAATCTGGAATGACTTGTTCATGATTAGAAATTTTGTCGATGGGATCTCTGCCAAATGTCAAGCAGTGCCTCCTAGTGACATTTGCAGGAGAATTCCATGAGAAAGTCGTGCCTACCTTTGATCTGTAATGAAGGGTTCATGTTTAGCAATTGTCACGAACGGATCTCTGCCAAATTGCCAGCAGTGAATCCGAATGGCATTTGGAGGACGCTCCCAGGTGAAATTCATCCCTAGCAGTGATCTGGATTGAGTTTCTCATCTTTAGCAACTGTCACAAACGAATCTCGTGTAAACAACCAACAGTGCACCCGAATGGCATTTGGAGGACTAATACCAGGAGAAATTCATCCCTATGAGTAATCTGGAATCACTTGCTCATGTTTAGCAATTTTCACGAAGGGATCTCTGCCAAATGCCCAGCAGTACTCTGTAATGGGATTTGCAGCAGAATTCCATGGGAAATTCGTGCCAAGCTATGAAATGGAATGAATTTTTCATGTTTAGCAATTGTCACGAACGGATCTCTGCCAAATTGCCAGCTGTGCATCCGAATGGCATTTGGATGACGATCCCAGGTGAAATTCATCCCTAGCAGTGATCTGGATTCAGTTTCTCATTTTTAGCAACTGTCACAAACGAATCTCGGGTAAATGCCCAACAGTGCCTCCGAATGGCATTTGGAGGATGATCCCAGCTGAAATGCAACCCTAGCAGTGATCTGGATTCAGTTTCGCTTCTTTAGAAACTGTCACAAACGAATCTCGGGTTAATGCCCAACAGTGCACCCGAATGGCATTTGGAGGACTAATACCAGGAGAAATTCATCCCTATGAGTAATCTGGAATGACTTGCTCATGTTTAGCTATTTTCACGAAGGGATCTCTGCCAAATGCCCAGCAGTACTCTGTAATGGGATTTGCAGCAGAATTCCATGGGAAATTCGTGCCAAGCTATGAAATGGAATGAATTTTTCATGTTTAGCAATTGTCACGAACGAATCTCTGCCAAATTGCCAGCAGTGCACCCGAATGGCATTTGGAGGACGAGTCGAGGAGAAATTCATCCCTATGAGTAATCTGGAATGACTTGCTTTTATTTAGCTATTTTCACGAAGGGATCTCGGCCAAATTGCTAGCAGTGCCTCCGAATGGCATTTGGAGGACGATCCGAGGAGAAATGCAACCCTAGCAGTGATCTGGATTCAGTTCCTCATCTTTAGCAACTGTCACAAACGAATCTCGGGTTAATGCCCAACAGTGCACCCGAATGGCATTTGGAGGACTAATACCAGGAGAAATTAATCCCTATTTGTAATCTGGAATGACTTGCTCATGTTTAGCTATTTTCACGAAGGGATCTCGGCCAAATGCCCAGCAGTACTCTGTAAAGGCATTTGCAGCAGAATTCCATGGGAAATTCGTGCCAAGCTATGAAATGGAATGAATTTTTCATGTCACGAAAGGATCTCTGCCAAATGCCCAGCTCTGCATCCGATTTGCATTTGGAGGAGGATTCCAGGAGAAATTCGTCCCTAGCAGAGATCGGCAGTGAAAGGCACATGTTTATCAATTTCAACGAAAGGATCTCTGACAAATAGCCAGCAGTGTCTGCGAAATGGATTTGGAGGATAATTCCTGGAGATAGTCGTGCCTAGGTGTGATCTGGAATGAATGGTTCATGTTTAGCAATTTTCACGAAGGGATCTCTGCCAAATGCCCAGCAGTACTCTGTAATGGGATTTGCAGCAGAATTCCATGGGAAATTCGTGCCAAGCTATGAAATGGAATGAATTTTTCATGTTTAGCAATTGTCACGAACGAATCTCTGCCAAATTGCCAGCAGTGCACCCGAATGGCATTTGGAGGACGAGTCGAGGAGAAATTCATCCCTATGAGTAATCTGGAATGACTTGCTTTTATTTAGCTATTTTCACGAAGGGATCTCGGCCAAATTGCTAGCAGTGCCTCCGAATGGCATTTGGAGGACGATCCGAGGAGAAATGCAACCCTAGCAGTGATCTGGATTCAGTTTCTCATCTTTAGCAACTGTCACAAACGAAACTCGGGTTAATGCCCAACAGTGCACCCGAATGGCATTTGGAGGACTAATACCAGGAGAAATTCATCCCTATGAGTAATCTGGAATGACTTGCAGCTGTTTAGCTATTTTCACGAAAGGATCTCTGCCAAATGCCCAGCAGTACTCTGTAATGGAATTTGCAGCAGAATTCCATGGGAAATTCGTGACAAGCTATGAAATGGAATGAATTTTTCATGTTTAGCAATTGTCACGAACGGATCTCTGCCAAATTGCTAGCAGTGCATCCGAATGGCATTTGGAGTACGATCCCAGGTGAAATTCATCCGTAGCAGTGATCTGGATTGAGTTTCTCATCTTTAGCAACTGTCACAAATGAATCTCGGGTAAATGCCCAACAGTGCACCCGAAAGGCATTTGGAGGTCTAATACCAGGAGAAATTCATCCCTATGAGTAATCTGGAATGACTTGCTCATGTTTAGCTATTTTCACGAAGGGATCTCTGCCAAATGCCCAGCAGTACTCTGTAATGGAATTTGCAGCAGAATTCCATTGGAAATTCGTGCCAAATTATGAAATGGGATGAAATTTTCATGTTTAGCAATTGCCACGAACGGATCTCTGCCAAATTGCCAGCAGTGCATCCGAATGGCATTTGGAGGACGATCCCAGGTGAAATTCATCCCTAGCAGTGATCTGGACTGAGTTTCCCATCTTTAGCAACTGTCAAAACGAATCTCGGGTAAATGCCCGAGAGTGCACCCGAATGGTATTTGGAGGACGAGTCGAGGAGAAATTCATCCCTATGAGTAATCTGGAATGACTTGCTCATGTTTAGATATTTTCAGGAAGGGATCTCTGCCAAATGCCCAGCAGTACTCTGTAATGGCATTTGCAGCAGAATTCCATGGGAAATTCGTGCCAAGCTTTGAAATGGAATGAATTTTTAATGTTTAGCAATTGTCACGAACGGATCTCTGCCAAATTGCCAACACTGCATCCGAAAGGCATTCGGAGGACGATCCCAGGAGAAATTAATCCGTAAGAGTAATCTGGAATGACTTGCTCATATTTAGCTATTTTCACGAAGGGATCTCAGCCAAATGCCTAGCAGTACTCTGTAAAGGCATTTGCAGCAGAATTCCATGGGAAATTCGTGCCAAGCTATGAAATGGAATGAATTTTTCATGTCACGAAACGATCTCTGCCAAATGCCCAGCTCTGCATCCGATTTGCATTTGGAGGAGGATTCCAGGAGAAATTCGTTCCTAGCAGAGATCGGCAGTGAAAGGCACATGTTTATCAATTTCAACGAAAGGATCTCTGACAAATAGCCAGCAGTGCCTGCGAAATGCATTTGGAGGATAATTCCTGGAGATAGTCGTGCCTAGGTGTGATCTGCAATGAATGGCTCATCTTTAGCAATTGTCACGAACGGATTTCTGCCAAATTGCCAGCAACACATCCGAATGGCATTTGGAGGACGATCCGAGGAGAAATGCAACCCTAGCAGTGATCTGGATTCAGTTTCTCATCTTTAGCAACTGTCACAAACGAATCTCTGGTAAACACCCAACAGTGCACCCGAATGGCATTTGGAGGGCTAATACCAGGAGAAATTTATCCCTATGAGTAATCTGGAATGACTTGCTCATGTTTAGCAATTGTCACGAAGGGATTTCTGCCAAATGGCCAGCAGTGTATCCTAGTCACATTTGCAGGAGAATTCCTGGAGATAGTCGTGCCTAGGTGTGATCTGGAATGAATGGCTCATGTTTAGCTATTTTCACGAAGGGATCTCTGCCAAATGCCCAGCAGAACTCTGTAATGGCATTTGCAGCAGAATTCCATGGGAAATTCGTGCCAAGCTATGAAATGGAATGAATTTTTCATGTTTAGCAATTGTTATGAACGGATCTCTGCCAAATTGCCAGCAGTGCATCCGAATGGCATTTGGAGGACGATCCGAGGAGAAATTCATCCCTAGCCATGATCTGGATTGAGTTTCTCATCTTTAGCAACTGTCACAAACGAATCTCGTGTAAATGCCCAACAGTGCACCCGAATGCCATTTGGAGGACGAGTCGAGGAGAAATTCATCCCTATGAGTAATCTGGAATGACTTGCTCATGTTTAGCTATTTTCACGAAGGGATCTCTGCCAAATGCCCAGCAGTACTCTGTAATGGCATTTGCAGCAGAATTCCATGGGAAATTCGTGCCAAGCTATGAAATTGAATGAATTTTTCATGTTTAGCAATTGTCACGAACGGATCTCTGCCAAATTGCCAACAGTGCATCCGAAAGGCATTCGGAGGACGATCCCAGGAGAAATTAATCCGTAAGAGTAATCTGGAATGACTTGTTCATGATTAGAAATTTTGTCGATGGGATCTCTGCCAAATGGCAAGCAGTGCCTCCTAGTGACATTTGCAGGAGAATTCCATGAGAAAGTCGTGCCTACCTTTGATCTGTAATGAAGGGTTCATGTTTAGCAATTGTCACGAACGGATCTCTGCCAAATTGCCAGCAGTGAATCCGAATGGCATTTGGAGGACGCTCCCAGGTGAAATTCATCCCTAGCAGTGATCTGGATTGAGTTTCTCATCTTTAGCAACTGTCACAAACGAATCTCGTGTAAACAACCAACAGTGCACCCGAATGGCATTTGGAGGACTAATACCAGGAGAAATTCATCCCTATGAGTAATCTGGAATCACTTGCTCATGTTTAGCAATTTTCACGAAGGGATCTCTGCCAAATGCCCAGCAGTACTCTGTAATGGGATTTGCAGCAGAATTCCATGGGAAATTCGTGCCAAGCTATGAAATGGAATGAATTTTTCATGTTTAGCAATTGTCACGAACGGATCTCTGCCAAATTGCCAGCTGTGCATCCGAATGGCATTTGGATGACGATCCCAGGTGAAATTCATCCCTAGCAGTGATCTGGATTCAGTTTCTCATTTTTAGCAACTGTCACAAACGAATCTCGGGTAAATGCCCAACAGTGCCTCCGAATGGCATTTGGAGGATGATCCCAGCTGAAATGCAACCCTAGCAGTGATCTGGATTCAGTTTCGCTTCTTTAGAAACTGTCACAAACGAATCTCGGGTTAATGCCCAACAGTGCACCCGAATGGCATTTGGAGGACTAATACCAGGAGAAATTCATCCCTATGAGTAATCTGGAATGACTTGCTCATGTTTAGCTATTTTCACGAAGGGATCTCTGCCAAATGCCCAGCAGTACTCTGTAATGGGATTTGCAGCAGAATTCCATGGGAAATTCGTGCCAAGCTATGAAATGGAATGAATTTTTCATGTTTAGCAATTGTCACGAACGAATCTCTGCCAAATTGCCAGCAGTGCACCCGAATGGCATTTGGAGGACGAGTCGAGGAGAAATTCATCCCTATGAGTAATCTGGAATGACTTGCTTTTATTTAGCTATTTTCACGAAGGGATCTCGGCCAAATTGCTAGCAGTGCCTCCGAATGGCATTTGGAGGACGATCCGAGGAGAAATGCAACCCTAGCAGTGATCTGGATTCAGTTCCTCATCTTTAGCAACTGTCACAAACGAATCTCGGGTTAATGCCCAACAGTGCACCCGAATGGCATTTGGAGGACTAATACCAGGAGAAATTAATCCCTATTTGTAATCTGGAATGACTTGCTCATGTTTAGCTATTTTCACGAAGGGATCTCGGCCAAATGCCCAGCAGTACTCTGTAAAGGCATTTGCAGCAGAATTCCATGGGAAATTCGTGCCAAGCTATGAAATGGAATGAATTTTTCATGTCACGAAAGGATCTCTGCCAAATGCCCAGCTCTGCATCCGATTTGCATTTGGAGGAGGATTCCAGGAGAAATTCGTCCCTAGCAGAGATCGGCAGTGAAAGGCACATGTTTATCAATTTCAACGAAAGGATCTCTGACAAATAGCCAGCAGTGTCTGCGAAATGGATTTGGAGGATAATTCCTGGAGATAGTCGTGCCTAGGTGTGATCTGGAATGAATGGTTCATGTTTAGCAATTTTCACGAAGGGATCTCTGCCAAATGCCCAGCAGTACTCTGTAATGGGATTTGCAGCAGAATTCCATGGGAAATTCGTGCCAAGCTATGAAATGGAATGAATTTTTCATGTTTAGCAATTGTCACGAACGAATCTCTGCCAAATTGCCAGCAGTGCACCCGAATGGCATTTGGAGGACGAGTCGAGGAGAAATTCATCCCTATGAGTAATCTGGAATGACTTGCTTTTATTTAGCTATTTTCACGAAGGGATCTCGGCCAAATTGCTAGCAGTGCCTCCGAATGGCATTTGGAGGACGATCCGAGGAGAAATGCAACCCTAGCAGTGATCTGGATTCAGTTTCTCATCTTTAGCAACTGTCACAAACGAAACTCGGGTTAATGCCCAACAGTGCACCCGAATGGCATTTGGAGGACTAATACCAGGAGAAATTCATCCCTATGAGTAATCTGGAATGACTTGCAGCTGTTTAGCTATTTTCACGAAAGGATCTCTGCCAAATGCCCAGCAGTACTCTGTAATGGAATTTGCAGCAGAATTCCATTGGAAATTCGTGCCAAATTATGAAATGGGATGAAATTTTCATGTTTAGCAATTGTCACGAACGGATCTCTGCCAAATTGCCAGCAGTGCATCCGAATGGCATTTGGAGGACGATCCCAGGTGAAATTCATCCCTAGCAGTGATCTGGACTGAGTTTCCCATCTTTAGCAACTGTCAAAACGAATCTCGGGTAAATGCCCGAGAGTGCACCCGAATGGTATTTGGAGGACGAGTCGAGGAGAAATTCATCCCTATGAGTAATCTGGAATGACTTGCTCATGTTTAGATATTTTCAGGAAGGGATCTCTGCCAAATGCCCAGCAGTACTCTGTAATGGCATTTGCAGCAGAATTCCATGGGAAATTCGTGCCAAGCTTTGAAATGGAATGAATTTTTAATGTTTAGCAATTGTCACGAACGGATCTCTGCCAAATTGCCAACACTGCATCCGAAAGGCATTCGGAGGACGATCCCAGGAGAAATTAATCCGTAAGAGTAATCTGGAATGACTTGCTCATATTTAGCTATTTTCACGAAGGGATCTCAGCCAAATGCCTAGCAGTACTCTGTAAAGGCATTTGCAGCAGAATTCCATGGGAAATTCGTGCCAAGCTATGAAATGGAATGAATTTTTCATGTCACGAAACGATCTCTGCCAAATGCCCAGCTCTGCATCCGATTTGCATTTGGAGGAGGATTCCAGGAGAAATTCGTTCCTAGCAGAGATCGGCAGTGAAAGGCACATGTTTATCAATTTCAACGAAAGGATCTCTGACAAATAGCCAGCAGTGCCTGCGAAATGCATTTGGAGGATAATTCCTGGAGATAGTCGTGCCTAGGTGTGATCTGCAATGAATGGCTCATCTTTAGCAATTGTCACGAACGGATTTCTGCCAAATTGCCAGCAACACATCCGAATGGCATTTGGAGGCCGATCCGAGGAGAAATGCAACCCTAGCAGTGATCTGGATTCAGTTTCTCATCTTTAGCAACTGTCACAAACGAATCTCTGGTAAACACCCAACAGTGCACCCGAATGGCATTTGGAGGGCTAATACCAGGAGAAATTTATCCCTATGAGTAATCTGGAATGACTTGCTCATGTTTAGCAATTGTCACGAAGGGATTTCTGCCAAATGGCCAGCAGTGTATCCTAGTCACATTTGCAGGAGAATTCCTGGAGATAGTCGTGCCTAGGTGTGATCTGGAATGAATGGCTCATGTTTAGCTATTTTCACGAAGGGATCTCTGCCAAATGCCCAGCAGAACTCTGTAATGGCATTTGCAGCAGAATTCCATGGGAAATTCGTGCCAAGCTATGAAATGGAATGAATTTTTCATGTTTAGCAATTGTTACGAACGGATCTCTGCCAAATTGCCAGCAGTGCATCCGAATGGCATTTGGAGGACGATCCGAGGAGAAATTCATCCCTAGCCATGATCTGGATTGAGTTTCTCATCTTTAGCAACTGTCACAAACGAATCTCGTGTAAATGCCCAACAGTGCACCCGAATGCCATTTGGAGGACGAGTCGAGGAGAAATTCATCCCTATGAGTAATCTGGAATGACTTGCTCATGTTTAGCTATTTTCACGAAGGGATCTCTGCCAAATGCCCAGCAGTACTCTGTAATGGCATTTGCAGCAGAATTCCATGGGAAATTCGTGCCAAGCTATGAAATTGAATGAATTTTTCATGTTTAGCAATTGTCACGAACGGATCTCTGCCAAATTGCCAACAGTGCATCCGAAAGGCATTCGGAGGACGATCCCAGGAGAAATTAATCCGTAAGAGTAATCTGGAATGACTTGTTCATGATTAGAAATTTTGTCGATGGGATCTCTGCCAAATGGCAAGCAGTGCCTCCTAGTGACATTTGCAGGAGAATTCCATGAGAAAGTCGTGCCTACCTTTGATCTGTAATGAAGGGTTCATGTTTAGCAATTGTCACGAACGGATCTCTGCCAAATTGCCAGCAGTGAATCCGAATGGCATTTGGAGGACGCTCCCAGGTGAAATTCATCCCTAGCAGTGATCTGGATTGAGTTTCTCATCTTTAGCAACTGTCACAAACGAATCTCGTGTAAACAACCAACAGTGCACCCGAATGGCATTTGGAGGACTAATACCAGGAGAAATTCATCCCTATGAGTAATCTGGAATCACTTGCTCATGTTTAGCAATTTTCACGAAGGGATCTCTGCCAAATGCCCAGCAGTACTCTGTAATGGGATTTGCAGCAGAATTCCATGGGAAATTCGTGCCAAGCTATGAAATGGAATGAATTTTTCATGTTTAGCAATTGTCACGAACGGATCTCTGCCAAATTGCCAGCTGTGCATCCGAATGGCATTTGGATGACGATCCCAGGTGAAATTCATCCCTAGCAGTGATCTGGATTCAGTTTCTCATTTTTAGCAACTGTCACAAACGAATCTCGGGTAAATGCCCAACAGTGCCTCCGAATGGCATTTGGAGGATGATCCCAGCTGAAATGCAACCCTAGCAGTGATCTGGATTCAGTTTCGCTTCTTTAGAAACTGTCACAAACGAATCTCGGGTTAATGCCCAACAGTGCACCCGAATGGCATTTGGAGGACTAATACCAGGAGAAATTCATCCCTATGAGTAATCTGGAATGACTTGCTCATGTTTAGCTATTTTCACGAAGGGATCTCTGCCAAATGTCCAGCAGTACTCTGTAATGACATTTGCAGCAGAATTCCATGGGAAATTCGTGCCAAATTATGAAATGGAATGAATTTTTCATTTTTAGCAATTGTCACGAACGGATCTCTGCCAAATTGCCAGCAGTGCATCCGAATGTCATTTGGAGTACGATCCCAGGTGAAATTCATCCGTAGCAGTGATCTGGATTGAGTTTCTCATCTTTAGCAACTGTCACAAACGAATCTCGGGTAAATGCCCAAGAGTGCATCCGAATGGCATATGGAGGATGATCCCAGGAGAAATTAATCCGTAAAAGTAATCTGGAATGATTTGCTCAAGATTAGAAATTTTGTCGATGGGATCTCTGCCAAATGGCAAGCAGTGCCTCCTAGTGACATTTGCAGGAGAATTCCATGAGAAAGTCGTGCCTACCGTTGATCTGTAATGAAGGGTTCATGTTTAGAAATTGTCACGTACGGATCTCTGCCAAATTGCCAGCAGTGCCTCCGAATGGCATTTGGAGGATGATCCCAGGTGAAATGCAACCATAGCTGTGATCTGGATTCAGTTTCTCATCTTTAGCAACTGTCACAAACGAATCTCGGGTAAATGCCCAAGAGTGCATCCGAATGCCATTTGGAGGATGTTCCCAGGAGAAATTAATCCGTAAGAGTAATCTGGAATGACTTGCTCAAGATTAGAAATTTTGTCGATGGGATCTCTGGCAAATGGCAAGCAGTGCTTCCTAGTGACATTTGCAGGAGAATTCCATGAGAAAGTCGTGCCTAGCTCTGATCTGTAATGAAGGGTTCATGTTTAGCAATTGTCACGAACGGATTTCTGCCAAATTGCCAGCAATACATCCGAATAGCATTTGGAGGACGATCCGAGGAGAAATTCATCCCTAGCGGTGATCTGGATTGAGTTTCTCATCTTTAGCAACTGTCACAAACGAAACTCGGGTTAATGCCCAACAGTGCACCCGAATGGCATTTGGAGGACTAATACCAGGAGAAATTCATCCCTATGAGTAATCTGGAATGACTTGCAGCTGTTTAGCTATTTTCACGAAAGGATCTCTGCCAAATGCCCAGCAGTACTCTGTAATGGAATTTGCAGCAGAATTCCATGGGAAATTCGTGACAAGCTATGAAATGGAATGAATTTTTCATGTTTAGCAATTGTCACGAACGGATCTCTGCCAAATTGCTAGCAGTGCATCCGAATGGCATTTGGAGTACGATCCCAGGTGAAATTCATCCGTAGCAGTGATCTGGATTGAGTTTCTCATCTTTAGCAACTGTCACAAATGAATCTCGGGTAAATGCCCAACAGTGCACCCGAAAGGCATTTGGAGGTCTAATACCAGGAGAAATTCATCCCTATGAGTAATCTGGAATGACTTGCTCATGTTTAGCTATTTTCACGAAGGGATCTCTGCCAAATGCCCAGCAGTACTCTGTAATGGAATTTGCAGCAGAATTCCATTGGAAATTCGTGCCAAATTATGAAATGGGATGAAATTTTCATGTTTAGCAATTGTCACGAACGGATCTCTGCCAAATTGCCAGCAGTGCATCCGAATGGCATTTGGAGGACGATCCCAGGTGAAATTCATCCCTAGCAGTGATCTGGACTGAGTTTCCCATCTTTAGCAACTGTCAAAACGAATCTCGGGTAAATGCCCGAGAGTGCACCCGAATGGTATTTGGAGGACGAGTCGAGGAGAAATTCATCCCTATGAGTAATCTGGAATGACTTGCTCATGTTTAGATATTTTCAGGAAGGGATCTCTGCCAAATGCCCAGCAGTACTCTGTAATGGCATTTGCAGCAGAATTCCATGGGAAATTCGTGCCAAGCTTTGAAATGGAATGAATTTTTAATGTTTAGCAATTGTCACGAACGGATCTCTGCCAAATTGCCAACACTGCATCCGAAAGGCATTCGGAGGACGATCCCAGGAGAAATTAATCCGTAAGAGTAATCTGGAATGACTTGCTCATATTTAGCTATTTTCACGAAGGGATCTCAGCCAAATGCCTAGCAGTACTCTGTAAAGGCATTTGCAGCAGAATTCCATGGGAAATTCGTGCCAAGCTATGAAATGGAATGAATTTTTCATGTCACGAAACGATCTCTGCCAAATGCCCAGCTCTGCATCCGATTTGCATTTGGAGGAGGATTCCAGGAGAAATTCGTTCCTAGCAGAGATCGGCAGTGAAAGGCACATGTTTATCAATTTCAACGAAAGGATCTCTGACAAATAGCCAGCAGTGCCTGCGAAATGCATTTGGAGGATAATTCCTGGAGATAGTCGTGCCTAGGTGTGATCTGCAATGAATGGCTCATCTTTAGCAATTGTCACGAACGGATTTCTGCCAAATTGCCAGCAACACATCCGAATGGCATTTGGAGGCCGATCCGAGGAGAAATGCAACCCTAGCAGTGATCTGGATTCAGTTTCTCATCTTTAGCAACTGTCACAAACGAATCTCTGGTAAACACCCAACAGTGCACCCGAATGGCATTTGGAGGGCTAATACCAGGAGAAATTTATCCCTATGAGTAATCTGGAATGACTTGCTCATGTTTAGCAATTGTCACGAAGGGATTTCTGCCAAATGGCCAGCAGTGTATCCTAGTCACATTTGCAGGAGAATTCCTGGAGATAGTCGTGCCTAGGTGTGATCTGGAATGAATGGCTCATGTTTAGCTATTTTCACGAAGGGATCTCTGCCAAATGCCCAGCAGAACTCTGTAATGGCATTTGCAGCAGAATTCCATGGGAAATTCGTGCCAAGCTATGAAATGGAATGAATTTTTCATGTTTAGCAATTGTTACGAACGGATCTCTGCCAAATTGCCAGCAGTGCATCCGAATGGCATTTGGAGGACGATCCGAGGAGAAATTCATCCCTAGCGATGATCTGGATTGAGTTTCTCATCTTTAGCAACTGTCACAAACGAATCTCGTGTAAATGCCCAACAGTGCACCCGAATGCCATTTGGAGGACGAGTCGAGGAGAAATTCATCCCTATGAGTAATCTGGAATGACTTGCTCATGTTTAGCTATTTTCACGAAGGGATCTCTGCCAAATGCCCAGCAGTACTCTGTAATGGGATTTGCAGCAGAATTCCATGGGAAATTCGTGCCAAGCTATGAAATTGAATGAATTTTTCATGTTTAGCAATTGTCACGAACGGATCTCTGCCAAATTGCCAACAGTGCATCCGAAAGGCATTCGGAGGACGATCCCAGGAGAAATTAATCCGTAAGAGTAATCTGGAATGACTTGTTCATGATTAGAAATTTTGTCGATGGGATCTCTGCCAAATGTCAAGCAGTGCCTCCTAGTGACATTTGCAGGAGAATTCCATGAGAAAGTCGTGCCTACCTTTGATCTGTAATGAAGGGTTCATGTTTAGCAATTGTCACGAACGGATCTCTGCCAAATTGCCAGCAGTGAATCCGAATGGCATTTGGAGGACGCTCCCAGGTGAAATTCATCCCTAGCAGTGATCTGGATTGAGTTTCTCATCTTTAGCAACTGTCACAAACGAATCTCGTGTAAACAACCAACAGTGCACCCGAATGGCATTTGGAGGACTAATACCAGGAGAAATTCATCCCTATGAGTAATCTGGAATGACTTGCTCATGTTTAGCAATTTTCACGAAGGGATCTCTGCCAAATGCCCAGCAGTACTCTGTAATGGGATTTGGAGCAGAATTCCATGGGAAATTCGTGCCAAGCTATGAAATGGAATGAATTTTTCATGTTTAGCAATTGTCACGAACGGATCTCTGCCAAATTGCCAGCTGTGCATCCGAATGGCATTTGAAGGACGATCCCAGGTGAAATTCATCCCCAGCAGTGATCTGGATTGAGTTTCTCATCTTTAGCAACTGTCACAAACGAATCTCGGGTAAATGCCCAACAGTGCCTCCGAATGGCATTTGGAGGATGATCCAGCTGAAATGCAACCCTAGCAGTGATCTGGATTCAGTTTCGCATCTTTAGAAACTGTCACAAACGAATCTCGGGTTAATGCCCAACAGTGCACCCGAATGGCATTTGGAGGACGAGTCGAGGAGAAATTCATCCCTATGAGTAATCTGGAATGACTTGCTCATGTTTAGCTATTTTCACGAAGGGATCTCTGCCAAATGCCCAGCAGTACTCTGTAATGGGATTTGCAGCAGAATTCCATGGGAAATTCGTGCCAAGCTATGAAATGGAATGAATTTTTCATGTTTAGCAATTGTCACGAACGGATCTCTGCCAAATTGCCAGCAGTGCACCCGAATGGCATTTGGAGGACGAGTCGAGGAGAAATTCATCCCTATGAGTAATCTGGAATGACTTGCTTTTATTTAGCTATTTTCACGAAGGGATCTCGGCCAAATGCCCAGCAGTACTCTGTAAAGGCATTTGCAGCAGAATTCCATGGGAAATTCGTGCCAAGCTATGAAATGGAATGAATTTTTCATGTCACGAAAGGATCTCTGCCAAATGCCCAGCTCTGCATCCGATTTGCATTTGGAGGAGGATTCCAGGAGAAATTCGTCCCTAGCAGAGATCGGCAGTGAAAGGCACATGTTTATCAATTTCAACGAAAGGATCTCTGACAAATAGCCAGCAGTGTCTGCGAAATGGATTTGGAGGATAATTCCTGGAGATAGTCGTGCCTAGGTGTGATCTGGAATGAATGGTTCATGTTTAGCAATTTTCACGAAGGGATCTCTGCCAAATTGCCAGCAGTGCCTCCGAAAGGCATTTGGAGGACGATCCGAGGAGAAATTCATCCCTAGCGGTGATCTGGATTGAGTTTCTCATCTTTAGCAACTGTCACAAAAGAATCTCGTGTAAATGCCCAACAGTGCACCCGAATGGCATTTGGAGGACGAGTCGAGGAGAAATTCATCCCTATGAGTAATCTGGAATGACTTGCTCATGATTAGCTATTTTCACGAAGGGATCTCTGCCAAATGCCCAGCAGTACTCTGTAATGGGATTTGCAGCAGAATTCCATGGGAAATTCGTGCGAAGCTATGAAATGGAATGAATTTTTCATGTTTAGCAGTTGTCACGAATGGATCTCTGCCAAATTGCCAGCTCTGCATCCGAAAAGCATTTGGAGGACGATCCCAGGTGAAATTCATCCCTAGCAGTGATCTGGATTCAGTTTCTCATTTTTAGCAACTGTCACAAACGAATCTCGGGTAAACGCCCAAAAGTGCATCCGAATGGCATATGGAGGATGATCCCAGGAGAAATTAATCCGTAAAAGTAATCTGGAATGATTTGCTCAAGATTAGAAATTTTGTCAATGGGATCTCTGCCAAATGGCAAGCAGTGCCTCCTAGTGACATTTGCAGGAGAATTCCATGAGAAAGTCGTGCCTACCGTTGATCTGTAATGAAGGGTTCATGTTTAGAAATTGTCACGTACGGATCTCTGCCAAATTGCCAGCAGTGCCTCCGAATGGCATTTGGAGGATGATCCCAGGTGAAATGCAACCATAGCTGTGATCTGGATTCAGTTTCTCATCTTTTGCAACTGTCACAAACGAATCTCGGGTAAATGCCCAAGAGTGCATCCGAATGGCATTTGGAGGATGATCCCAGGAGAGATTCATCCCTTCCGGTGATCTGGATTGAGTTTCCCATCTTTAGCAACTGTCACAAACGAATCTCGGGTAAATGCCCAACAATGCACCCGAATGTTATTTGGAGGACGAGTCGAGGAGAAATTCATCCCTATGAGTAACCTGGAATGTCTTGCTCATGTTTAGCTATTTTCACGAAGGGTTCTCTGCCAAATGTCCAGCAGTACTCTGTAATGACATTTGCAGCAGAATTCCATGGGAAATTCGTGCCAAATTATGAAATGGAATGAATTTTTCATTTTTAGCAATTGTCACGAACGGATCTCTGCCAAATTGCCAGCAGTGCATCCGAATGTCATTTGGAGTACGATCCCAGGTGAAATTCATCCGTAGCAGTGATCTGGATTGAGTTTCTCATCTTTAGCAACTGTCACAAACGAATCTCGGGTAAATGCCCAAGAGTGCATCCGAATGGCATATGGAGGATGATCCCAGGAGAAATTAATCCGTAAAAGTAATCTGGAATGATTTGCTCAAGATTAGAAATTTTGTCGATGGGATCTCTGCCAAATGGCAAGCAGTGCCTCCTAGTGACATTTGCAGGAGAATTCCATGAGAAAGTCGTGCCTACCGTTGATCTGTAATGAAGGGTTCATGTTTAGAAATTGTCACGTACGGATCTCTGCCAAATTGCCAGCAGTGCCTCCGAATGGCATTTGGAGGATGATCCCAGGTGAAATGCAACCATAGCTGTGATCTGGATTCAGTTTCTCATCTTTAGCAACTGTCACAAACGAATCTCGGGTAAACGCCCAAGAGTGCATCCGAATGGCATTTGGAGGATGATCCCAGGAGAGATTCATCCCTTGCGGTGATCTGGATTGAGTTTCCCATCTTTAGCAACTGTCACAAACGAATCTCGGGTAAATGCCCAACAATGCACCCGAATGTTATTTGGAGGACGAGTCGAGGAGAAATTCATCCCTATGAGTAACCTGGAATGTCTTGCTCATGTTTAGCTATTTTCACGAAGGGTTCTCTGCCAAATGTCCAGCAGTACTCTGTAATGACATTTGCAGCAGAATTCCATGGGAAATTCGTGCCAAATTATGAAATGGAATGAATTTTTCATTTTTAGCAATTGTCACGAACGGATCTCTGCCAAATTGCCAGCAGTGCATCCGAATGTCATTTGGAGTACGATCCCAGGTGAAATTCATCCGTAGCAGTGATCTGGATTGAGTTTCTCATCTTTAGCAACTGTCACAAACGAATCTCGGGTAAATGCCCAAGAGTGCATCCGAATGGCATTTGGAGGATGATCCCAGGAGAAATTCATCCCTTGCGGTGATCTGGATTGAGTTTCCCATCTTTAGCAACTGTCACAAACGAATCTCGGGTAAATGCTCAACAGTGCACCCGAATGGCATTTGGAGGACAGGTCGAGGAGAAATTCATCCCTATGAGTAATCTGGAATGTCTTCCTCATGTTTAGCAATTGTCACGAAGGGATCTCTGCCAAATGCCGAGCAGTACTCTGGAAAGGCATTTGCAGCAGAATTCAATGGGAAATTCGTGCCAAGTTATGAAATGGAATGTATTTTTCATGTCACGAAAGGATCTCTGCCAAATGCCCAGCTCTGCATCTGATATGCATTTGGAGGAGGATTCCAGGAGAAATTCGTCCCTAGCAGAGATCGGCAGTGAAAGGCACATGTTTATCAATTTCAACGAAAGGATCTCTGACAAATAGCCAGCAGTGCCTGCGAAATGCAGTTGGAGGATAATTCCTGGAGATAGTCGTGCCTAGGCGTGATCTGGAATGAATGGCTCATGTTTAGCAATTTTCACGAAGGGATCTCTGCCAAATTGCCAGCAGTGCATCCGAATGGCATTTGGAGGATGATCCCAAATGAAATGCAACCCTGGCAGTGATCTGTATTGAGTTTCTCATCTTTAGCAACTGTCACAAACGAATCTCGGGTAAATGCCCAAGAGTGCATCCGAATGCCATTTGGAGGATGTTCCCAGGAGAAATTAATCCGTAAGAGTAATCTGGAATGACTTGCTCAAGATTAGAAATTTTGTCGATGGGATCTCTGGCAAATGGCAAGCAGTGCTTCCTAGTGACATTTGCAGGAGAATTCCATGAGAAAGTCGTGCCTAGCTATGATCTGTAATGAAGGGTTCATGTTTAGCAATTGTCACGAACGGATTTCTGCCAAATTGCCAGCAATACATCCGAATAGCATTTGGAGGACGATCCGAGGAGAAATTCATCCCTAGCGGTGATCTGGATTGAGTTTCTCATCTTTAGCAACTGTCACAAACGAAACTCGGGTTAATGCCCAACAGTGCACCCGAATGGCATTTGGAGGACTAATACCAGGAGAAATTCATCCCTATGAGTAATCTGGAATGACTTGCAGCTGTTTAGCTATTTTCACGAAAGGATCTCTGCCAAATGCCCAGCAGTACTCTGTAATGGAATTTGCAGCAGAATTCCATGGGAAATTCGTGACAAGCTATGAAATGGAATGAATTTTTCATGTTTAGCAATTGTCACGAACGGATCTCTGCCAAATTGCTAGCAGTGCATCCGAATGGCATTTGGAGTACGATCCCAGGTGAAATTCATCCGTAGCAGTGATCTGGATTGAGTTTCTCATCTTTAGCAACTGTCACAAATGAATCTCGGGTAAATGCCCAACAGTGCACCCGAAAGGCATTTGGAGGTCTAATACCAGGAGAAATTCATCCCTATGAGTAATCTGGAATGACTTGCTCATGTTTAGCTATTTTCACGAAGGGATCTCTGCCAAATGCCCAGCAGTACTCTGTAATGGAATTTGCAGCAGAATTCCATTGGAAATTCGTGCCAAATTATGAAATGGGATGAAATTTTCATGTTTAGCAATTGTCACGAACGGATCTCTGCCAAATTGCCAGCAGTGCATCCGAATGGCATTTGGAGGACGATCCCAGGTGAAATTCATCCCTAGCAGTGATCTGGACTGAGTTTCCCATCTTTAGCAACTGTCAAAACGAATCTCGGGTAAATGCCCGAGAGTGCACCCGAATGGTATTTGGAGGACGAGTCGAGGAGAAATTCATCCCTATGAGTAATCTGGAATGACTTGCTCATGTTTAGATATTTTCAGGAAGGGATCTCTGCCAAATGCCCAGCAGTACTCTGTAATGGCATTTGCAGCAGAATTCCATGGGAAATTCGTGCCAAGCTTTGAAATGGAATGAATTTTTAATGTTTAGCAATTGTCACGAAGGGATCTCTGCCAAATGCCGAGCAGTACTCTGGAAAGGCATTTGCAGCAGAATTCAATGGGAAATTCGTGCCAAGTTATGAAATGGAATGTATTTTTCATGTCACGAAAGGATCTCTGCCAAATGCCCAGCTCTGCATCTGATATGCATTTGGAGGAGGATTCCAGGAGAAATTCGTCCCTAGCAGAGATCGGCAGTGAAAGGCACATGTTTATCAATTTCAACGAAAGGATCTCTGACAAATAGCCAGCAGTGCCTGCGAAATGCAGTTGGAGGATAATTCCTGGAGATAGTCGTGCCTAGGCGTGATCTGGAATGAATGGCTCATGTTTAGCAATTTTCACGAAGGGATCTCTGCCAAATTGCCAGCAGTGCATCCGAATGGCATTTGGAGGATGATCCCAAATGAAATGCAACCCTGGCAGTGATCTGTATTGAGTTTCTCATCTTTAGCAACTGTCACAAACGAATCTCGGGTAAATGCCCAAGAGTGCATCCGAATGCCATTTGGAGGATGTTCCCAGGAGAAATTAATCCGTAAGAGTAATCTGGAATGACTTGCTCAAGATTAGAAATTTTGTCGATGGGATCTCTGGCAAATGGCAAGCAGTGCTTCCTAGTGACATTTGCAGGAGAATTCCATGAGAAAGTCGTGCCTAGCTATGATCTGTAATGAAGGGTTCATGTTTAGCAATTGTCACGAACGGATTTCTGCCAAATTGCCAGCAATACATCCGAATAGCATTTGGAGGACGATCCGAGGAGAAATTCATCCCTAGCGGTGATCTGGATTGAGTTTCTCATCTTTAGCAACTGTCACAAACGAAACTCGGGTTAATGCCCAACAGTGCACCCGAATGGCATTTGGAGGACTAATACCAGGAGAAATTCATCCCTATGAGTAATCTGGAATGACTTGCAGCTGTTTAGCTATTTTCACGAAAGGATCTCTGCCAAATGCCCAGCAGTACTCTGTAATGGAATTTGCAGCAGAATTCCATGGGAAATTCGTGACAAGCTATGAAATGGAATGAATTTTTCATGTTTAGCAATTGTCACGAACGGATCTCTGCCAAATTGCTAGCAGTGCATCCGAATGGCATTTGGAGTACGATCCCAGGTGAAATTCATCCGTAGCAGTGATCTGGATTGAGTTTCTCATCTTTAGCAACTGTCACAAATGAATCTCGGGTAAATGCCCAACAGTGCACCCGAAAGGCATTTGGAGGTCTAATACCAGGAGAAATTCATCCCTATGAGTAATCTGGAATGACTTGCTCATGTTTAGCTATTTTCACGAAGGGATCTCTGCCAAATGCCCAGCAGTACTCTGTAATGGAATTTGCAGCAGAATTCCATTGGAAATTCGTGCCAAATTATGAAATGGGATGAAATTTTCATGTTTAGCAATTGTCACGAACGGATCTCTGCCAAATTGCCAGCAGTGCATCCGAATGGCATTTGGAGGACGATCCCAGGTGAAATTCATCCCTAGCAGTGATCTGGACTGAGTTTCCCATCTTTAGCAACTGTCAAAACGAATCTCGGGTAAATGCCCGAGAGTGCACCCGAATGGTATTTGGAGGACGAGTCGAGGAGAAATTCATCCCTATGAGTAATCTGGAATGACTTGCTCATGTTTAGATATTTTCAGGAAGGGATCTCTGCCAAATGCCCAGCAGTACTCTGTAATGGCATTTGCAGCAGAATTCCATGGGAAATTCGTGCCAAGCTTTGAAATGGAATGAATTTTTAATGTTTAGCAATTGTCACGAACGGATCTCTGCCAAATTGCCAACACTGCATCCGAAAGGCATTCGGAGGACGATCCCAGGAGAAATTAATCCGTAAGAGTAATCTGGAATGACTTGCTCATATTTAGCTATTTTCACGAAGGGATCTCAGCCAAATGCCTAGCAGTACTCTGTAAAGGCATTTGCAGCAGAATTCCATGGGAAATTCGTGCCAAGCTATGAAATGGAATGAATTTTTCATGTCACGAAACGATCTCTGCCAAATGCCCAGCTCTGCATCCGATTTGCATTTGGAGGAGGATTCCAGGAGAAATTCGTTCCTAGCAGAGATCGGCAGTGAAAGGCACATGTTTATCAATTTCAACGAAAGGATCTCTGACAAATAGCCAGCAGTGCCTGCGAAATGCATTTGGAGGATAATTCCTGGAGATAGTCGTGCCTAGGTGTGATCTGCAATGAATGGCTCATCTTTAGCAATTGTCACGAACGGATTTCTGCCAAATTGCCAGCAACACATCCGAATGGCATTTGGAGGCCGATCCGAGGAGAAATGCAACCCTAGCAGTGATCTGGATTCAGTTTCTCATCTTTAGCAACTGTCACAAACGAATCTCTGGTAAACACCCAACAGTGCACCCGAATGGCATTTGGAGGGCTAATACCAGGAGAAATTTATCCCTATGAGTAATCTGGAATGACTTGCTCATGTTTAGCAATTGTCACGAAGGGATTTCTGCCAAATGGCCAGCAGTGTATCCTAGTCACATTTGCAGGAGAATTCCTGGAGATAGTCGTGCCTAGGTGTGATCTGGAATGAATGGCTCATGTTTAGCTATTTTCACGAAGGGATCTCTGCCAAATGCCCAGCAGAACTCTGTAATGGCATTTGCAGCAGAATTCCATGGGAAATTCGTGCCAAGCTATGAAATGGAATGAATTTTTCATGTTTAGCAATTGTTACGAACGGATCTCTGCCAAATTGCCAGCAGTGCATCCGAATGGCATTTGGAGGACGATCCGAGGAGAAATTCATCCCTAGCCATGATCTGGATTGAGTTTCTCATCTTTAGCAACTGTCACAAACGAATCTCGTGTAAATGCCCAACAGTGCACCCGAATGCCATTTGGAGGACGAGTCGAGGAGAAATTCATCCCTATGAGTAATCTGGAATGACTTGCTCATGTTTAGCTATTTTCACGAAGGGATCTCTGCCAAATGCCCAGCAGTACTCTGTAATGGCATTTGCAGCAGAATTCCATGGGAAATTCGTGCCAAGCTATGAAATTGAATGAATTTTTCATGTTTAGCAATTGTCACGAACGGATCTCTGCCAAATTGCCAACAGTGCATCCGAAAGGCATTCGGAGGACGATCCCAGGAGAAATTAATCCGTAAGAGTAATCTGGAATGACTTGTTCATGATTAGAAATTTTGTCGATGGGATCTCTGCCAAATGGCAAGCAGTGCCTCCTAGTGACATTTGCAGGAGAATTCCATGAGAAAGTCGTGCCTACCTTTGATCTGTAATGAAGGGTTCATGTTTAGCAATTGTCACGAACGGATCTCTGCCAAATTGCCAGCAGTGAATCCGAATGGCATTTGGAGGACGCTCCTAGGTGAAATTCATCCCTAGCAGTGATCTGGATTGAGTTTCTCATCTTTAGCAACTGTCACAAACGAATCTCGTGTAAACAACCAACAGTGCACCCGAATGGCATTTGGAGGACTAATACCAGGAGAAATTCATCCCTATGAGTAATCTGGAATCACTTGCTCATGTTTAGCAATTTTCACGAAGGGATCTCTGCCAAATGCCCAGCAGTACTCTGTAATGGGATTTGCAGCAGAATTCCATGGGAAATTCGTGCCAAGCTATGAAATGGAATGAATTTTTCATGTTTAGCAATTGTCACGAACGGATCTCTGCCAAATTGCCAGCTGTGCATCCGAATGGCATTTGGATGACGATCCCAGGTGAAATTCATCCCTAGCAGTGATCTGGATTCAGTTTCTCATTTTTAGCAACTGTCACAAACGAATCTCGGGTAAATGCCCAACAGTGCCTCCGAATGGCATTTGGAGGATGATCCCAGCTGAAATGCAACCCTAGCAGTGATCTGGATTCAGTTTCGCTTCTTTAGAAACTGTCACAAACGAATCTCGGGTTAATGCCCAACAGTGCACCCGAATGGCATTTGGAGGACTAATACCAGGAGAAATTCATCCCTATGAGTAATCTGGAATGACTTGCTCATGTTTAGCTATTTTCACGAAGGGATCTCTGCCAAATGCCCAGCAGTACTCTGTAATGGGATTTGCAGCAGAATTCCATGGGAAATTCGTGCCAAGCTATGAAATGGAATGAATTTTTCATGTTTAGCAATTGTCACGAACGAATCTCTGCCAAATTGCCAGCAGTGCACCCGAATGGCATTTGGAGGACGAGTCGAGGAGAAATTCATCCCTATGAGTAATCTGGAATGACTTGCTTTTATTTAGCTATTTTCACGAAGGGATCTCGGCCAAATTGCTAGCAGTGCCTCCGAATGGCATTTGGAGGACGATCCGAGGAGAAATGCAACCCTAGCAGTGATCTGGATTCAGTTCCTCATCTTTAGCAACTGTCACAAACGAATCTCGGGTTAATGCCCAACAGTGCACCCGAATGGCATTTGGAGGACTAATACCAGGAGAAATTAATCCCTATTTGTAATCTGGAATGACTTGCTCATGTTTAGCTATTTTCACGAAGGGATCTCGGCCAAATGCCCAGCAGTACTCTGTAAAGGCATTTGCAGCAGAATTCCATGGGAAATTCGTGCCAAGCTATGAAATGGAATGAATTTTTCATGTCACGAAAGGATCTCTGCCAAATGCCCAGCTCTGCATCCGATTTGCATTTGGAGGAGGATTCCAGGAGAAATTCGTCCCTAGCAGAGATCGGCAGTGAAAGGCACATGTTTATCAATTTCAACGAAAGGATCTCTGACAAATAGCCAGCAGTGTCTGCGAAATGGATTTGGAGGATAATTCCTGGAGATAGTCGTGCCTAGGTGTGATCTGGAATGAATGGTTCATGTTTAGCAATTTTCACGAAGGGATCTCTGCCAAATGCCCAGCAGTACTCTGTAATGGGATTTGCAGCAGAATTCCATGGGAAATTCGTGCCAAGCTATGAAATGGAATGAATTTTTCATGTTTAGCAATTGTCACGAACGAATCTCTGCCAAATTGCCAGCAGTGCACCCGAATGGCATTTGGAGGACGAGTCGAGGAGAAATTCATCCCTATGAGTAATCTGGAATGACTTGCTTTTATTTAGCTATTTTCACGAAGGGATCTCGGCCAAATTGCTAGCAGTGCCTCCGAATGGCATTTGGAGGACGATCCGAGGAGAAATGCAACCCTAGCAGTGATCTGGATTCAGTTTCTCATCTTTAGCAACTGTCACAAACGAAACTCGGGTTAATGCCCAACAGTGCACCCGAATGGCATTTGGAGGACTAATACCAGGAGAAATTCATCCCTATGAGTAATCTGGAATGACTTGCAGCTGTTTAGCTATTTTCACGAAAGGATCTCTGCCAAATGCCCAGCAGTACTCTGTAATGGAATTTGCAGCAGAATTCCATGGGAAATTCGTGACAAGCTATGAAATGGAATGAATTTTTCATGTTTAGCAATTGTCACGAACGGATCTCTGCCAAATTGCTAGCAGTGCATCCGAATGGCATTTGGAGTACGATCCCAGGTGAAATTCATCCGTAGCAGTGATCTGGATTGAGTTTCTCATCTTTAGCAACTGTCACAAATGAATCTCGGGTAAATGCCCAACAGTGCACCCGAAAGGCATTTGGAGGTCTAATACCAGGAGAAATTCATCCCTATGAGTAATCTGGAATGACTTGCTCATGTTTAGCTATTTTCACGAAGGGATCTCTGCCAAATGCCCAGCAGTACTCTGTAATGGAATTTGCAGCAGAATTCCATTGGAAATTCGTGCCAAATTATGAAATGGGATGAAATTTTCATGTTTAGCAATTGTCACGAACGGATCTCTGCCAAATTGCCAGCAGTGCATCCGAATGGCATTTGGAGGACGATCCCAGGTGAAATTCATCCCTAGCAGTGATCTGGACTGAGTTTCCCATCTTTAGCAACTGTCAAAACGAATCTCGGGTAAATGCCCGAGAGTGCACCCGAATGGTATTTGGAGGACGAGTCGAGGAGAAATTCATCCCTATGAGTAATCTGGAATGACTTGCTCATGTTTAGATATTTTCAGGAAGGGATCTCTGCCAAATGCCCAGCAGTACTCTGTAATGGCATTTGCAGCAGAATTCCATGGGAAATTCGTGCCAAGCTTTGAAATGGAATGAATTTTTAATGTTTAGCAATTGTCACGAACGGATCTCTGCCAAATTGCCAACACTGCATCCGAAAGGCATTCGGAGGACGATCCCAGGAGAAATTAATCCGTAAGAGTAATCTGGAATGACTTGCTCATATTTAGCTATTTTCACGAAGGGATCTCAGCCAAATGCCTAGCAGTACTCTGTAAAGGCATTTGCAGCAGAATTCCATGGGAAATTCGTGCCAAGCTATGAAATGGAATGAATTTTTCATGTCACGAAACGATCTCTGCCAAATGCCCAGCTCTGCATCCGATTTGCATTTGGAGGAGGATTCCAGGAGAAATTCGTTCCTAGCAGAGATCGGCAGTGAAAGGCACATGTTTATCAATTTCAACGAAAGGATCTCTGACAAATAGCCAGCAGTGCCTGCGAAATGCATTTGGAGGATAATTCCTGGAGATAGTCGTGCCTAGGTGTGATCTGCAATGAATGGCTCATCTTTAGCAATTGTCACGAACGGATTTCTGCCAAATTGCCAGCAACACATCCGAATGGCATTTGGAGGACGATCCGAGGAGAAATGCAACCCTAGCAGTGATCTGGATTCAGTTTCTCATCTTTAGCAACTGTCACAAACGAATCTCTGGTAAACACCCAACAGTGCACCCGAATGGCATTTGGAGGGCTAATACCAGGAGAAATTTATCCCTATGAGTAATCTGGAATGACTTGCTCATGTTTAGCAATTGTCACGAAGGGATTTCTGCCAAATGGCCAGCAGTGTATCCTAGTCACATTTGCAGGAGAATTCCTGGAGATAGTCGTGCCTAGGTGTGATCTGGAATGAATGGCTCATGTTTAGCTATTTTCACGAAGGGATCTCTGCCAAATGCCCAGCAGAACTCTGTAATGGCATTTGCAGCAGAATTCCATGGGAAATTCGTGCCAAGCTATGAAATGGAATGAATTTTTCATGTTTAGCAATTGTTACGAACGGATCTCTGCCAAATTGCCAGCAGTGCATCCGAATGGCATTTGGAGGACGATCCGAGGAGAAATTCATCCCTAGCCATGATCTGGATTGAGTTTCTCATCTTTAGCAACTGTCACAAACGAATCTCGTGTAAATGCCCAACAGTGCACCCGAATGCCATTTGGAGGACGAGTCGAGGAGAAATTCATCCCTATGAGTAATCTGGAATGACTTGCTCATGTTTAGCTATTTTCACGAAGGGATCTCTGCCAAATGCCCAGCAGTACTCTGTAATGGCATTTGCAGCAGAATTCCATGGGAAATTCGTGCCAAGCTATGAAATTGAATGAATTTTTCATGTTTAGCAATTGTCACGAACGGATCTCTGCCAAATTGCCAACAGTGCATCCGAAAGGCATTCGGAGGACGATCCCAGGAGAAATTAATCCGTAAGAGTAATCTGGAATGACTTGTTCATGATTAGAAATTTTGTCGATGGGATCTCTGCCAAATGGCAAGCAGTGCCTCCTAGTGACATTTGCAGGAGAATTCCATGAGAAAGTCGTGCCTACCTTTGATCTGTAATGAAGGGTTCATGTTTAGCAATTGTCACGAACGGATCTCTGCCAAATTGCCAGCAGTGAATCCGAATGGCATTTGGAGGACGCTCCCAGGTGAAATTCATCCCTAGCAGTGATCTGGATTGAGTTTCTCATCTTTAGCAACTGTCACAAACGAATCTCGTGTAAACAACCAACAGTGCACCCGAATGGCATTTGGAGGACTAATACCAGGAGAAATTCATCCCTATGAGTAATCTGGAATCACTTGCTCATGTTTAGCAATTTTCACGAAGGGATCTCTGCCAAATGCCCAGCAGTACTCTGTAATGGGATTTGCAGCAGAATTCCATGGGAAATTCGTGCCAAGCTATGAAATGGAATGAATTTTTCATGTTTAGCAATTGTCACGAACGGATCTCTGCCAAATTGCCAGCTGTGCATCCGAATGGCATTTGGATGACGATCCCAGGTGAAATTCATCCCCAGCAGTGATCTGGATTCAGTTTCTCATTTTTAGCAACTGTCACAAACGAATCTCGGGTAAATGCCCAACAGTGCCTCCGAATGGCATTTGGAGGATGATCCCAGCTGAAATGCAACCCTAGCAGTGATCTGGATTCAGTTTCGCTTCTTTAGAAACTGTCACAAACGAATCTCGGGTTAATGCCCAACAGTGCACCCGAATGGCATTTGGAGGACTAATACCAGGAGAAATTCATCCCTATGAGTAATCTGGAATGACTTGCTCATGTTTAGCTATTTTCACGAAGGGATCTCTGCCAAATGTCCAGCAGTACTCTGTAATGACATTTGCAGCAGAATTCCATGGGAAATTCGTGCCAAATTATGAAATGGAATGAATTTTTCATTTTTAGCAATTGTCACGAACGGATCTCTGCCAAATTGCCAGCAGTGCATCCGAATGTCATTTGGAGTACGATCCCAGGTGAAATTCATCCGTAGCAGTGATCTGGATTGAGTTTCTCATCTTTAGCAACTGTCACAAACGAATCTCGGGTAAATGCCCAAGAGTGCATCCGAATGGCATATGGAGGATGATCCCAGGAGAAATTAATCCGTAAAAGTAATCTGGAATGATTTGCTCAAGATTAGAAATTTTGTCGATGGGATCTCTGCCAAATGGCAAGCAGTGCCTCCTAGTGACATTTGCAGGAGAATTCCATGAGAAAGTCGTTCCTACCGTTGATCTGTAATGAAGGGTTCATGTTTAGAAATTGTCACGTACGGATCTCTGCCAAATTGCCAGCAGTGCCTCCGAATGGCATTTGGAGGATGATCCCAGGTGAAATGCAACCATAGCTGTGATCTGGATTCAGTTTCTCATCTTTAGCAACTGTCACAAACGAATCTCGGGTAAATGCCCAAGAGTGCATCCGAATGCCATTTGGAGGATGTTCCCAGGAGAAATTAATCCGTAAGAGTAATCTGGAATGACTTGCTCAAGATTAGAAATTTTGTCGATGGGATCTCTGGCAAATGGCAAGCAGTGCTTCCTAGTGACATTTGCAGGAGAATTCCATGAGAAAGTCGTGCCTAGCTATGATCTGTAATGAAGGGTTCATGTTTAGCAATTGTCACGAACGGATTTCTGCCAAATTGCCAGCAATACATCCGAATAGCATTTGGAGGACGATCCGAGGAGAAATTCATCCCTAGCGGTGATCTGGATTGAGTTTCTCATCTTTAGCAACTGTCACAAACGAAACTCGGGTTAATGCCCAACAGTGCACCCGAATGGCATTTGGAGGACTAATACCAGGAGAAATTCATCCCTATGAGTAATCTGGAATGACTTGCAGCTGTTTAGCTATTTTCACGAAAGGATCTCTGCCAAATGCCCAGCAGTACTCTGTAATGGAATTTGCAGCAGAATTCCATGGGAAATTCGTGACAAGCTATGAAATGGAATGAATTTTTCATGTTTAGCAATTGTCACGAACGGATCTCTGCCAAATTGCTAGCAGTGCATCCGAATGGCATTTGGAGTACGATCCCAGGTGAAATTCATCCGTAGCAGTGATCTGGATTGAGTTTCTCATCTTTAGCAACTGTCACAAATGAATCTCGGGTAAATGCCCAACAGTGCACCCGAAAGGCATTTGGAGGTCTAATACCAGGAGAAATTCATCCCTATGAGTAATCTGGAATGACTTGCTCATGTTTAGCTATTTTCACGAAGGGATCTCTGCCAAATGCCCAGCAGTACTCTGTAATGGAATTTGCAGCAGAATTCCATTGGAAATTCGTGCCAAATTATGAAATGGGATGAAATTTTCATGTTTAGCAATTGTCACGAATGGATCTCTGCCAAATTGCCAGCAGTGCATCCGAATGGCATTTGGAGGACGATCCCAGGTGAAATTCATCCCTAGCAGTGATCTGGACTGAGTTTCCCATCTTTAGCAACTGTCAAAACGAATCTCGGGTAAATGCCCGAGAGTGCACCCGAATGGTATTTGGAGGACGAGTCGAGGAGAAATTCATCCCTATGAGTAATCTGGAATGACTTGCTCATGTTTAGATATTTTCAGGAAGGGATCTCTGCCAAATGCCCAGCAGTACTCTGTAATGGCATTTGCAGCAGAATTCCATGGGAAATTCGTGCCAAGCTTTGAAATGGAATGAATTTTTAATGTTTAGCAATTGTCACGAACGGATCTCTGCCAAATTGCCAACACTGCATCCGAAAGGCATTCGGAGGACGATCCCAGGAGAAATTAATCCGTAAGAGTAATCTGGAATGACTTGCTCATATTTAGCTATTTTCACGAAGGGATCTCAGCCAAATGCCTAGCAGTACTCTGTAAAGGCATTTGCAGCAGAATTCCATGGGAAATTCGTGCCAAGCTATGAAATGGAATGAATTTTTCATGTCACGAAACGATCTCTGCCAAATGCCCAGCTCTGCATCCGATTTGCATTTGGAGGAGGATTCCAGGAGAAATTCGTTCCTAGCAGAGATCGGCAGTGAAAGGCACATGTTTATCAATTTCAACGAAAGGATCTCTGACAAATAGCCAGCAGTGCCTGCGAAATGCATTTGGAGGATAATTCCTGGAGATAGTCGTGCCTAGGTGTGATCTGCAATGAATGGCTCATCTTTAGCAATTGTCACGAACGGATTTCTGCCAAATTGCCAGCAACACATCCGAATGGCATTTGGAGGCCGATCCGAGGAGAAATGCAACCCTAGCAGTGATCTGGATTCAGTTTCTCATCTTTAGCAACTGTCACAAACGAATCTCTGGTAAACACCCAACAGTGCACCCGAATGGCATTTGGAGGGCTAATACCAGGAGAAATTTATCCCTATGAGTAATCTGGAATGACTTGCTCATGTTTAGCAATTGTCACGAAGGGATTTCTGCCAAATGGCCAGCAGTGTATCCTAGTCACATTTGCAGGAGAATTCCTGGAGATAGTCGTGCCTAGGTGTGATCTGGAATGAATGGCTCATGTTTAGCTATTTTCACGAAGGGATCTCTGCCAAATGCCCAGCAGAACTCTGTAATGGCATTTGCAGCAGAATTCCATGGGAAATTCGTGCCAAGCTATGAAATGGAATGAATTTTTCATGTTTAGCAATTGTTACGAACGGATCTCTGCCAAATTGCCAGCAGTGCATCCGAATGGCATTTGGAGGACGATCCGAGGAGAAATTCATCCCTAGCGATGATCTGGATTGAGTTTCTCATCTTTAGCAACTGTCACAAACGAATCTCGTGTAAATGCCCAACAGTGCACCCGAATGCCATTTGGAGGACGAGTCGAGGAGAAATTCATCCCTATGAGTAATCTGGAATGACTTGCTCATGTTTAGCTATTTTCACGAAGGGATCTCTGCCAAATGCCCAGCAGTACTCTGTAATGGGATTTGCAGCAGAATTCCATGGGAAATTCGTGCCAAGCTATGAAATTGAATGAATTTTTCATGTTTAGCAATTGTCACGAACGGATCTCTGCCAAATTGCCAACAGTGCATCCGAAAGGCATTCGGAGGACGATCCCAGGAGAAATTAATCCGTAAGAGTAATCTGGAATGACTTGTTCATGATTAGAAATTTTGTCGATGGGATCTCTGCCAAATGTCAAGCAGTGCCTCCTAGTGACATTTGCAGGAGAATTCCATGAGAAAGTCGTGCCTACCTTTGATCTGTAATGAAGGGTTCATGTTTAGCAATTGTCACGAACGGATCTCTGCCAAATTGCCAGCAGTGAATCCGAATGGCATTTGGAGGACGCTCCCAGGTGAAATTCATCCCTAGCAGTGATCTGGATTGAGTTTCTCATCTTTAGCAACTGTCACAAACGAATCTCGTGTAAACAACCAACAGTGCACCCGAATGGCATTTGGAGGACTAATACCAGGAGAAATTCATCCCTATGAGTAATCTGGAATGACTTGCTCATGTTTAGCAATTTTCACGAAGGGATCTCTGCCAAATGCCCAGCAGTACTCTGTAATGGGATTTGGAGCAGAATTCCATGGGAAATTCGTGCCAAGCTATGAAATGGAATGAATTTTTCATGTTTAGCAATTGTCACGAACGGATCTCTGCCAAATTGCCAGCTGTGCATCCGAATGGCATTTGAAGGACGATCCCAGGTGAAATTCATCCCCAGCAGTGATCTGGATTGAGTTTCTCATCTTTAGCAACTGTCACAAACGAATCTCGGGTAAATGCCCAACAGTGCCTCCGAATGGCATTTGGAGGATGATCCAGCTGAAATGCAACCCTAGCAGTGATCTGGATTCAGTTTCGCATCTTTAGAAACTGTCACAAACGAATCTCGGGTTAATGCCCAACAGTGCACCCGAATGGCATTTGGAGGACGAGTCGAGGAGAAATTCATCCCTATGAGTAATCTGGAATGACTTGCTCATGTTTAGCTATTTTCACGAAGGGATCTCTGCCAAATGCCCAGCAGTACTCTGTAATGGGATTTGCAGCAGAATTCCATGGGAAATTCGTGCCAAGCTATGAAATGGAATGAATTTTTCATGTTTAGCAATTGTCACGAACGAATCTCTGCCAAATTGCCAGCAGTGCACCCGAATGGCATTTGGAGGACGAGTGGAGGAGAAATTCATCCCTATGAGTAATCTGGAATGACTTGCTTTTATTTAGCTATTTTCACGAAGGGATCTCGGCCAAATTGCTAGCAGTGCCTCCGAATGGCATTTGGAGGACGATCCGAGGAGAAATGCAACCCTAGCAGTGATCTGGATTCAGTTTCTCATCTTTAGCAACTGTCACAAACGAATCTCGTGTAAACAACCAACAGTGCACCCGAATGGCATTTGGAGGACTAATACCAGGAGAAATTCATCCCTATGAGTAATCTGGAATGACTTGCTCATGTTTAGCAATTTTCACGAAGGGATCTCTGCCAAATGCCCAGCAGTACTCTGTAATGGGATTTGGAGCAGAATTCCATGGGAAATTCGTGCCAAGCTATGAAATGGAATGAATTTTTCATGTTTAGCAATTGTCACGAACGGATCTCTGCCAAATTGCCAGCTGTGCATCCGAATGGCATTTGAAGGACGATCCCAGGTGAAATTCATCCCCAGCAGTGATCTGGATTGAGTTTCTCATCTTTAGCAACTGTCACAAACGAATCTCGGGTAAATGCCCAACAGTGCCTCCGAATGGCATTTGGAGGATGATCCAGCTGAAATGCAACCCTAGCAGTGATCTGGATTCAGTTTCGCATCTTTAGAAACTGTCACAAACGAATCTCGGGTTAATGCCCAACAGTGCACCCGAATGGCATTTGGAGGACGAGTCGAGGAGAAATTCATCCCTATGAGTAATCTGGAATGACTTGCTCATGTTTAGCTATTTTCACGAAGGGATCTCTGCCAAATGCCCAGCAGTACTCTGTAATGGGATTTGCAGCAGAATTCCATGGGAAATTCGTGCCAAGCTATGAAATGGAATGAATTTTTCATGTCACGAAAGGATCTCTGCCAAATGCCCAGCTCTGCATCCGATTTGCATTTGGAGGAGGATTCCAGGAGAAATTCGTCCCTAGCAGAGATCGGCAGTGAAAGGCACATGTTTATCAATTTCAACGAAAGGATCTCTGACAAATAGCCAGCAGTGTCTGCGAAATGGATTTGGAGGATAATTCCTGGAGATAGTCGTGCCTAGGTGTGATCTGGAATGAATGGTTCATGTTTAGCAATTTTCACGAAGGGATCTCTGCCAAATTGCCAGCAGTGCCTCCGAAAGGCATTTGGAGGACGATCCGAGGAGAAATTCATCCCTAGCGGTGATCTGGATTGAGTTTCTCATCTTTAGCAACTGTCACAAAAGAATCTCGTGTAAATGCCCAACAGTGCACCCGAATGGCATTTGGAGGACGAGTCGAGGAGAAATTCATCCCTATGAGTAATCTGGAATGACTTGCTCATGATTAGCTATTTTCACGAAGGGATCTCTGCCAAATGCCCAGCAGTACTCTGTAATGGGATTTGCAGCAGAATTCCATGGGAAATTCGTGCGAAGCTATGAAATGGAATGAATTTTTCATGTTTAGCAGTTGTCACGAATGGATCTCTGCCAAATTGCCAGCTCTGCATCCGAAAAGCATTTGGAGGACGATCCCAGGTGAAATTCATCCCTAGCAGTGATCTGGATTCAGTTTCTCATTTTTAGCAACTGTCACAAACGAATCTCGGGTAAACGCCCAAAAGTGCATCCGAATGGCATATGGAGGATGATCCCAGGAGAAATTAATCCGTAAAAGTAATCTGGAATGATTTGCTCAAGATTAGAAATTTTGTCAATGGGATCTCTGCCAAATGGCAAGCAGTGCCTCCTAGTGACATTTGCAGGAGAATTCCATGAGAAAGTCGTGCCTACCGTTGATCTGTAATGAAGGGTTCATGTTTAGAAATTGTCACGTACGGATCTCTGCCAAATTGCCAGCAGTGCCTCCGAATGGCATTTGGAGGATGATCCCAGGTGAAATGCAACCATAGCTGTGATCTGGATTCAGTTTCTCATCTTTAGCAACTGTCACAAACGAATCTCGGGTAAATGCCCAAGAGTGCATCCGAATGGCATTTGGAGGATGATCCCAGGAGAGATTCATCCCTTGCGGTGATCTGGATTGAGTTTCCCATCTTTAGCAACTGTCACAAACGAATCTCGGGTAAATGCCCAACAATGCACCCGAATGTTATTTGGAGGACGAGTCGAGGAGAAATTCATCCCTATGAGTAACCTGGAATGTCTTGCTCATGTTTAGCTATTTTCACGAAGGGTTCTCTGCCAAATGTCCAGCAGTACTCTGTAATGACATTTGCAGCAGAATTCCATGGGAAATTCGTGCCAAATTATGAAATGGAATGAATTTTTCATTTTTAGCAATTGTCACGAACGGATCTCTGCCAAATTGCCAGCAGTGCATCCGAATGTCATTTGGAGTACGATCCCAGGTGAAATTCATCCGTAGCAGTGATCTGGATTGAGTTTCTCATCTTTAGCAACTGTCACAAACGAATCTCGGGTAAATGCCCAAGAGTGCATCCGAATGGCATATGGAGGATGATCCCAGGAGAAATTAATCCGTAAAAGTAATCTGGAATGATTTGCTCAAGATTAGAAATTTTGTCGATGGGATCTCTGCCAAATGGCAAGCAGTGCCTCCTAGTGACATTTGCAGGAGAATTCCATGAGAAAGTCGTGCCTACCGTTGATCTGTAATGAAGGGTTCATGTTTAGAAATTGTCACGTACGGATCTCTGCCAAATTGCCAGCAGTGCCTCCGAATGGCATTTGGAGGATGATCCCAGGTGAAATGCAACCATAGCTGTGATCTGGATTCAGTTTCTCATCTTTAGCAACTGTCACAAACGAATCTCGGGTAAATGCCCAAGAGTGCATCCGAATGGCATTTGGAGGATGATCCCAGGAGAGATTCATCCCTTGCGGTGATCTGGATTGAGTTTCCCATCTTTAGCAACTGTCACAAACGAATCTCGGGTAAATGCCCAACAATGCACCCGAATGTTATTTGGAGGACGAGTCGAGGAGAAATTCATCCCTATGAGTAACCTGGAATGTCTTGCTCATGTTTAGCTATTTTCACGAAGGGTTCTCTGCCAAATGTCCAGCAGTACTCTGTAATGACATTTGCAGCAGAATTCCATGGGAAATTCGTGCCAAATTATGAAATGGAATGAATTTTTCATTTTTAGCAATTGTCACGAACGGATCTCTGCCAAATTGCCAGCAGTGCATCCGAATGTCATTTGGAGTACGATCCCAGGTGAAATTCATCCGTAGCAGTGATCTGGATTGAGTTTCTCATCTTTAGCAACTGTCACAAACGAATCTCGGGTAAATGCCCAAGAGTGCATCCGAATGGCATTTGGAGGATGATCCCAGGAGAAATTCATCCCTTGCGGTGATCTGGATTGAGTTTCCCATCTTTAGCAACTGTCACAAACGAATCTCGGGTAAATGCTCAACAGTGCACCCGAATGGCATTTGGAGGACAGGTCGAGGAGAAATTCATCCCTATGAGTAATCTGGAATGTCTTCCTCATGTTTAGCAATTGTCACGAAGGGATCTCTGCCAAATGCCGAGCAGTACTCTGGAAAGGCATTTGCAGCAGAATTCAATGGGAAATTCGTGCCAAGTTATGAAATGGAATGTATTTTTCATGTCACGAAAGGATCTCTGCCAAATGCCCAGCTCTGCATCTGATATGCATTTGGAGGAGGATTCCAGGAGAAATTCGTCCCTAGCAGAGATCGGCAGTGAAAGGCACATGTTTATCAATTTCAACGAAAGGATCTCTGACAAATAGCCAGCAGTGCCTGCGAAATGCAGTTGGAGGATAATTCCTGGAGATAGTCGTGCCTAGGCGTGATCTGGAATGAATGGCTCATGTTTAGCAATTTTCACGAAGGGATCTCTGCCAAATTGCCAGCAGTGCATCCGAATGGCATTTGGAGGATGATCCCAAATGAAATGCAACCCTGGCAGTGATCTGTATTGAGTTTCTCATCTTTAGCAACTGTCACAAACGAATCTCGGGTAAATGCCCAAGAGTGCATCCGAATGCCATTTGGAGGATGTTCCCAGGAGAAATTAATCCGTAAGAGTAATCTGGAATGACTTGCTCAAGATTAGAAATTTTGTCGATGGGATCTCTGGCAAATGGCAAGCAGTGCTTCCTAGTGACATTTGCAGGAGAATTCCATGAGAAAGTCGTGCCTAGCTATGATCTGTAATGAAGGGTTCATGTTTAGCAATTGTCACGAACGGATTTCTGCCAAATTGCCAGCAATACATCCGAATAGCATTTGGAGGACGATCCGAGGAGAAATTCATCCCTAGCGGTGATCTGGATTGAGTTTCTCATCTTTAGCAACTGTCACAAACGAAACTCGGGTTAATGCCCAACAGTGCACCCGAATGGCATTTGGAGGACTAATACCAGGAGAAATTCATCCCTATGAGTAATCTGGAATGACTTGCAGCTGTTTAGCTATTTTCACGAAAGGATCTCTGCCAAATGCCCAGCAGTACTCTGTAATGGAATTTGCAGCAGAATTCCATGGGAAATTCGTGACAAGCTATGAAATGGAATGAATTTTTCATGTTTAGCAATTGTCACGAACGGATCTCTGCCAAATTGCTAGCAGTGCATCCGAATGGCATTTGGATGACGATCCCAGGTGAAATTCATCCGTAGCAGTGATCTGGATTGAGTTTCTCATCTTTAGCAACTGTCACAAATGAATCTCGGGTAAATGCCCAACAGTGCACCCGAAAGGCATTTGGAGGTCTAATACCAGGAGAAATTCATCCCTATGAGTAATCTGGAATGACTTGCTCATGTTTAGCTATTTTCACGAAGGGATCTCTGCCAAATGCCCAGCAGTACTCTGTAATGGAATTTGCAGCAGAATTCCATTGGAAATTCGTGCCAAATTATGAAATGGGATGAAATTTTCATGTTTAGCAATTGTCACGAACGGATCTCTGCCAAATTGCCAGCAGTGCATCCGAATGGCATTTGGAGGACGATCCCAGGTGAAATTCATCCCTAGCAGTGATCTGGACTGAGTTTCCCATCTTTAGCAACTGTCAAAACGAATCTCGGGTAAATGCCCGAGAGTGCACCCGAATGGTATTTGGAGGACGAGTCGAGGAGAAATTCATCCCTATGAGTAATCTGGAATGACTTGCTCATGTTTAGATATTTTCAGGAAGGGATCTCTGCCAAATGCCCAGCAGTACTCTGTAATGGCATTTGCAGCAGAATTCCATGGGAAATTCGTGCCAAGCTTTGAAATGGAATGAATTTTTAATGTTTAGCAATTGTCACGAAGGGATCTCTGCCAAATGCCGAGCAGTACTCTGGAAAGGCATTTGCAGCAGAATTCAATGGGAAATTCGTGCCAAGTTATGAAATGGAATGTATTTTTCATGTCACGAAAGGATCTCTGCCAAATGCCCAGCTCTGCATCTGATATGCATTTGGAGGAGGATTCCAGGAGAAATTCGTCCCTAGCAGAGATCGGCAGTGAAAGGCACATGTTTATCAATTTCAACGAAAGGATCTCTGACAAATAGCCAGCAGTGCCTGCGAAATGCAGTTGGAGGATAATTCCTGGAGATAGTCGTGCCTAGGCGTGATCTGGAATGAATGGCTCATGTTTAGCAATTTTCACGAAGGGATCTCTGCCAAATTGCCAGCAGTGCATCCGAATGGCATTTGGAGGATGATCCCAAATGAAATGCAACCCTGGCAGTGATCTGTATTGAGTTTCTCATCTTTAGCAACTGTCACAAACGAATCTCGGGTAAATGCCCAAGAGTGCATCCGAATGCCATTTGGAGGATGTTCCCAGGAGAAATTAATCCGTAAGAGTAATCTGGAATGACTTGCTCAAGATTAGAAATTTTGTCGATGGGATCTCTGGCAAATGGCAAGCAGTGCTTCCTAGTGACATTTGCAGGAGAATTCCATGAGAAAGTCGTGCCTAGCTATGATCTGTAATGAAGGGTTCATGTTTAGCAATTGTCACGAACGGATTTCTGCCAAATTGCCAGCAATACATCCGAATAGCATTTGGAGGACGATCCGAGGAGAAATTCATCCCTAGCGGTGATCTGGATTGAGTTTCTCATCTTTAGCAACTGTCACAAACGAAACTCGGGTTAATGCCCAACAGTGCACCCGAATGGCATTTGGAGGACTAATACCAGGAGAAATTCATCCCTATGAGTAATCTGGAATGACTTGCAGCTGTTTAGCTATTTTCACGAAAGGATCTCTGCCAAATGCCCAGCAGTACTCTGTAATGGAATTTGCAGCAGAATTCCATGGGAAATTCGTGACAAGCTATGAAATGGAATGAATTTTTCATGTTTAGCAATTGTCACGAACGGATCTCTGCCAAATTGCTAGCAGTGCATCCGAATGGCATTTGGATGACGATCCCAGGTGAAATTCATCCGTAGCAGTGATCTGGATTGAGTTTCTCATCTTTAGCAACTGTCACAAATGAATCTCGGGTAAATGCCCAACAGTGCACCCGAAAGGCATTTGGAGGTCTAATACCAGGAGAAATTCATCCCTATGAGTAATCTGGAATGACTTGCTCATGTTTAGCTATTTTCACGAAGGGATCTCTGCCAAATGCCCAGCAGTACTCTGTAATGGAATTTGCAGCAGAATTCCATTGGAAATTCGTGCCAAATTATGAAATGGGATGAAATTTTCATGTTTAGCAATTGTCACGAACGGATCTCTGCCAAATTGCCAGCAGTGCATCCGAATGGCATTTGGAGGACGATCCCAGGTGAAATTCATCCCTAGCAGTGATCTGGACTGAGTTTCCCATCTTTAGCAACTGTCAAAACGAATCTCGGGTAAATGCCCGAGAGTGCACCCGAATGGTATTTGGAGGACGAGTCGAGGAGAAATTCATCCCTATGAGTAATCTGGAATGACTTGCTCATGTTTAGATATTTTCAGGAAGGGATCTCTGCCAAATGCCCAGCAGTACTCTGTAATGGCATTTGCAGCAGAATTCCATGGGAAATTCGTGCCAAGCTTTGAAATGGAATGAATTTTTAATGTTTAGCAATTGTCACGAACGGATCTCTGCCAAATTGCCAACACTGCATCCGAAAGGCATTCGGAGGACGATCCCAGGAGAAATTAATCCGTAAGAGTAATCTGGAATGACTTGCTCATATTTAGCTATTTTCACGAAGGGATCTCAGCCAAATGCCTAGCAGTACTCTGTAAAGGCATTTGCAGCAGAATTCCATGGGAAATTCGTGCCAAGCTATGAAATGGAATGAATTTTTCATGTCACGAAACGATCTCTGCCAAATGCCCAGCTCTGCATCCGATTTGCATTTGGAGGAGGATTCCAGGAGAAATTCGTTCCTAGCAGAGATCGGCAGTGAAAGGCACATGTTTATCAATTTCAACGAAAGGATCTCTGACAAATAGCCAGCAGTGCCTGCGAAATGCATTTGGAGGATAATTCCTGGAGATAGTCGTGCCTAGGTGTGATCTGCAATGAATGGCTCATCTTTAGCAATTGTCACGAACGGATTTCTGCCAAATTGCCAGCAACACATCCGAATGGCATTTGGAGGACGATCCGAGGAGAAATGCAACCCTAGCAGTGATCTGGATTCAGTTTCTCATCTTTAGCAACTGTCACAAACGAATCTCTGGTAAACACCCAACAGTGCACCCGAATGGCATTTGGAGGGCTAATACCAGGAGAAATTTATCCCTATGAGTAATCTGGAATGACTTGCTCATGTTTAGCAATTGTCACGAAGGGATTTCTGCCAAATGGCCAGCAGTGTATCCTAGTCACATTTGCAGGAGAATTCCTGGAGATAGTCGTGCCTAGGTGTGATCTGGAATGAATGGCTCATGTTTAGCTATTTTCACGAAGGGATCTCTGCCAAATGCCCAGCAGAACTCTGTAATGGCATTTGCAGCAGAATTCCATGGGAAATTCGTGCCAAGCTATGAAATGGAATGAATTTTTCATGTTTAGCAATTGTTACGAACGGATCTCTGCCAAATTGCCAGCAGTGCATCCGAATGGCATTTGGAGGACGATCCGAGGAGAAATTCATCCCTAGCCATGATCTGGATTGAGTTTCTCATCTTTAGCAACTGTCACAAACGAATCTCGTGTAAATGCCCAACAGTGCACCCGAATGCCATTTGGAGGACGAGTCGAGGAGAAATTCATCCCTATGAGTAATCTGGAATGACTTGCTCATGTTTAGCTATTTTCACGAAGGGATCTCTGCCAAATGCCCAGCAGTACTCTGTAATGGCATTTGCAGCAGAATTCCATGGGAAATTCGTGCCAAGCTATGAAATTGAATGAATTTTTCATGTTTAGCAATTGTCACGAACGGATCTCTGCCAAATTGCCAACAGTGCATCCGAAAGGCATTCGGAGGACGATCCCAGGAGAAATTAATCCGTAAGAGTAATCTGGAATGACTTGTTCATGATTAGAAATTTTGTCGATGGGATCTCTGCCAAATGGCAAGCAGTGCCTCCTAGTGACATTTGCAGGAGAATTCCATGAGAAAGTCGTGCCTACCTTTGATCTGTAATGAAGGGTTCATGTTTAGCAATTGTCACGAACGGATCTCTGCCAAATTGCCAGCAGTGAATCCGAATGGCATTTGGAGGACGCTCCTAGGTGAAATTCATCCCTAGCAGTGATCTGGATTGAGTTTCTCATCTTTAGCAACTGTCACAAACGAATCTCGTGTAAACAACCAACAGTGCACCCGAATGGCATTTGGAGGACTAATACCAGGAGAAATTCATCCCTATGAGTAATCTGGAATCACTTGCTCATGTTTAGCAATTTTCACGAAGGGATCTCTGCCAAATGCCCAGCAGTACTCTGTAATGGGATTTGCAGCAGAATTCCATGGGAAATTCGTGCCAAGCTATGAAATGGAATGAATTTTTCATGTTTAGCAATTGTCACGAACGGATCTCTGCCAAATTGCCAGCTGTGCATCCGAATGGCATTTGGATGACGATCCCAGGTGAAATTCATCCCTAGCAGTGATCTGGATTCAGTTTCTCATTTTTAGCAACTGTCACAAACGAATCTCGGGTAAATGCCCAACAGTGCCTCCGAATGGCATTTGGAGGATGATCCCAGCTGAAATGCAACCCTAGCAGTGATCTGGATTCAGTTTCGCTTCTTTAGAAACTGTCACAAACGAATCTCGGGTTAATGCCCAACAGTGCACCCGAATGGCATTTGGAGGACTAATACCAGGAGAAATTCATCCCTATGAGTAATCTGGAATGACTTGCTCATGTTTAGCTATTTTCACGAAGGGATCTCTGCCAAATGTCCAGCAGTACTCTGTAATGTCATTTGCAGCATTATTCCATGGGAAATTCGTGCCAAATTATGAAATGGAATGAATTTTTCATTTTTAGCAATTGTCACGAACGGATCTCTGCCAAATTGCCAGCAGTGCATCCGAATGTCATTTGGAGTACGATCCCAGGTGAAATTCATCCGTAGCAGTGATCTGGAATGACTTGCTTTTATTTAGCTATTTTCACGAAGGGATCTCGGCCAAATTGCTAGCAGTGCCTCCGAATGGCATTTGGAGGACGATCCGAGGAGAAATGCAACCCTAGCAGTGATCTGGATTCAGTTCCTCATCTTTAGCAACTGTCACAAACGAATCTCGGGTTAATGCCCAACAGTGCACCCGAATGGCATTTGGAGGACTAATACCAGGAGAAATTAATCCCTATTTGTAATCTGGAATGACTTGCTCATGTTTAGCTATTTTCACGAAGGGATCTCGGCCAAATGCCCAGCAGTACTCTGTAAAGGCATTTGCAGCAGAATTCCATGGGAAATTCGTGCCAAGCTATGAAATGGAATGAATTTTTCATGTCACGAAAGGATCTCTGCCAAATGCCCAGCTCTGCATCCGATTTGCATTTGGAGGAGGATTCCAGGAGAAATTCGTCCCTAGCAGAGATCGGCAGTGAAAGGCACATGTTTATCAATTTCAACGAAAGGATCTCTGACAAATAGCCAGCAGTGTCTGCGAAATGGATTTGGAGGATAATTCCTGGAGATAGTCGTGCCTAGGTGTGATCTGGAATGAATGGTTCATGTTTAGCAATTTTCACGAAGGGATCTCTGCCAAATGCCCAGCAGTACTCTGTAATGGGATTTGCAGCAGAATTCCATGGGAAATTCGTGCCAAGCTATGAAATGGAATGAATTTTTCATGTTTAGCAATTGTCACGAACGAATCTCTGCCAAATTGCCAGCAGTGCACCCGAATGGCATTTGGAGGACGAGTCGAGGAGAAATTCATCCCTATGAGTAATCTGGAATGACTTGCTTTTATTTAGCTATTTTCACGAAGGGATCTCGGCCAAATTGCTAGCAGTGCCTCCGAATGGCATTTGGAGGACGATCCGAGGAGAAATGCAACCCTAGCAGTGATCTGGATTCAGTTTCTCATCTTTAGCAACTGTCACAAACGAAACTCGGGTTAATGCCCAACAGTGCACCCGAATGGCATTTGGAGGACTAATACCAGGAGAAATTCATCCCTATGAGTAATCTGGAATGACTTGCAGCTGTTTAGCTATTTTCACGAAAGGATCTCTGCCAAATGCCCAGCAGTACTCTGTAATGGAATTTGCAGCAGAATTCCATGGGAAATTCGTGACAAGCTATGAAATGGAATGAATTTTTCATGTTTAGCAATTGTCACGAACGGATCTCTGCCAAATTGCTAGCAGTGCATCCGAATGGCATTTGGAGTACGATCCCAGGTGAAATTCATCCGTAGCAGTGATCTGGATTGAGTTTCTCATCTTTAGCAACTGTCACAAATGAATCTCGGGTAAATGCCCAACAGTGCACCCGAAAGGCATTTGGAGGTCTAATACCAGGAGAAATTCATCCCTATGAGTAATCTGGAATGACTTGCTCATGTTTAGCTATTTTCACGAAGGGATCTCTGCCAAATGCCCAGCAGTACTCTGTAATGGAATTTGCAGCAGAATTCCATTGGAAATTCGTGCCAAATTATGAAATGGGATGAAATTTTCATGTTTAGCAATTGTCACGAACGGATCTCTGCCAAATTGCCAGCAGTGCATCCGAATGGCATTTGGAGGACGATCCCAGGTGAAATTCATCCCTAGCAGTGATCTGGACTGAGTTTCCCATCTTTAGCAACTGTCAAAACGAATCTCGGGTAAATGCCCGAGAGTGCACCCGAATGGTATTTGGAGGACGAGTCGAGGAGAAATTCATCCCTATGAGTAATCTGGAATGACTTGCTCATGTTTAGATATTTTCAGGAAGGGATCTCTGCCAAATGCCCAGCAGTACTCTGTAATGGCATTTGCAGCAGAATTCCATGGGAAATTCGTGCCAAGCTTTGAAATGGAATGAATTTTTAATGTTTAGCAATTGTCACGAACGGATCTCTGCCAAATTGCCAACACTGCATCCGAAAGGCATTCGGAGGACGATCCCAGGAGAAATTAATCCGTAAGAGTAATCTGGAATGACTTGCTCATATTTAGCTATTTTCACGAAGGGATCTCAGCCAAATGCCTAGCAGTACTCTGTAAAGGCATTTGCAGCAGAATTCCATGGGAAATTCGTGCCAAGCTATGAAATGGAATGAATTTTTCATGTCACGAAACGATCTCTGCCAAATGCCCAGCTCTGCATCCGATTTGCATTTGGAGGAGGATTCCAGGAGAAATTCGTTCCTAGCAGAGATCGGCAGTGAAAGGCACATGTTTATCAATTTCAACGAAAGGATCTCTGACAAATAGCCAGCAGTGCCTGCGAAATGCATTTGGAGGATAATTCCTGGAGATAGTCGTGCCTAGGTGTGATCTGCAATGAATGGCTCATCTTTAGCAATTGTCACGAACGGATTTCTGCCAAATTGCCAGCAACACATCCGAATGGCATTTGGAGGACGATCCGAGGAGAAATGCAACCCTAGCAGTGATCTGGATTCAGTTTCTCATCTTTAGCAACTGTCACAAACGAATCTCTGGTAAACACCCAACAGTGCACCCGAATGGCATTTGGAGGGCTAATACCAGGAGAAATTTATCCCTATGAGTAATCTGGAATGACTTGCTCATGTTTAGCAATTGTCACGAAGGGATTTCTGCCAAATGGCCAGCAGTGTATCCTAGTCACATTTGCAGGAGAATTCCTGGAGATAGTCGTGCCTAGGTGTGATCTGGAATGAATGGCTCATGTTTAGCTATTTTCACGAAGGGATCTCTGCCAAATGCCCAGCAGAACTCTGTAATGGCATTTGCAGCAGAATTCCATGGGAAATTCGTGCCAAGCTATGAAATGGAATGAATTTTTCATGTTTAGCAATTGTTACGAACGGATCTCTGCCAAATTGCCAGCAGTGCATCCGAATGGCATTTGGAGGACGATCCGAGGAGAAATTCATCCCTAGCCATGATCTGGATTGAGTTTCTCATCTTTAGCAACTGTCACAAACGAATCTCGGGTAAATGCCCAACAGTGCACCCGAATGCCATTTGGAGGACGAGTCGAGGAGAAATTCATCCCTATGAGTAATCTGGAATGACTTGCTCATGTTTAGCTATTTTCACGAAGGGATCTCTGCCAAATGCCCAGCAGTACTCTGTAATGGCATTTGCAGCAGAATTCCATGGGAAATTCGTGCCAAGCTATGAAATTGAATGAATTTTTCATGTTTAGCAATTGTCACGAACGGATCTCTGCCAAATTGCCAACAGTGCATCCGAAAGGCATTCGGAGGACGATCCCAGGAGAAATTAATCCGTAAGAGTAATCTGGAATGACTTGTTCATGATTAGAAATTTTGTCGATGGGATCTCTGCCAAATGGCAAGCAGTGCCTCCTAGTGACATTTGCAGGAGAATTCCATGAGAAAGTCGTGCCTACCTTTGATCTGTAATGAAGGGTTCATGTTTAGCAATTGTCACGAACGGATCTCTGCCAAATTGCCAGCAGTGAATCCGAATGGCATTTGGAGGACGCTCCCAGGTGAAATTCATCCCTAGCAGTGATCTGGATTGAGTTTCTCATCTTTAGCAACTGTCACAAACGAATCTCGTGTAAACAACCAACAGTGCACCCGAATGGCATTTGGAGGACTAATACCAGGAGAAATTCATCCCTATGAGTAATCTGGAATCACTTGCTCATGTTTAGCAATTTTCACGAAGGGATCTCTGCCAAATGCCCAGCAGTACTCTGTAATGGGATTTGCAGCAGAATTCCATGGGAAATTCGTGCCAAGCTATGAAATGGAATGAATTTTTCATGTTTAGCAATTGTCACGAACGGATCTCTGCCAAATTGCCAGCTGTGCATCCGAATGGCATTTGGATGACGATCCCAGGTGAAATTCATCCCTAGCAGTGATCTGGATTCAGTTTCTCATTTTTAGCAACTGTCACAAACGAATCTCGGGTAAATGCCCAACAGTGCCTCCGAATGGCATTTGGAGGATGATCCCAGCTGAAATGCAAACCTAGCAGTGATCTGGATTCAGTTTCGCTTCTTTAGAAACTGTCACAAACGAATCTCGGGTTAATGCCCAACAGTGCACCCGAATGGCATTTGGAGGACTAATACCAGGAGAAATTCATCCCTATGAGTAATCTGGAATGACTTGCTCATGTTTAGCTATTTTCACGAAGGGATCTCTGCCAAATGCCCAGCAGTACTCTGTAATGGGATTTGCAGCAGAATTCCATGGGAAATTCGTGCCAAGCTATGAAATGGAATGAATTTTTCATGTTTAGCAATTGTCACGAACGAATCTCTGCCAAATTGCCAGCAGTGCACCCGAATGGCATTTGGAGGACGAGTCGAGGAGAAATTCATCCCTATGAGTAATCTGGAATGACTTGCTTTTATTTAGCTATTTTCACGAAGGGATCTCGGCCAAATTGCTAGCAGTGCCTCCGAATGGCATTTGGAGGACGATCCGAGGAGAAATGCAACCCTAGCAGTGATCTGGATTCAGTTCCTCATCTTTAGCAACTGTCACAAACGAATCTCGGGTTAATGCCCAACAGTGCACCCGAATGGCATTTGGAGGACTAATACCAGGAGAAATTAATCCCTATTTGTAATCTGGAATGACTTGCTCATGTTTAGCTATTTTCACGAAGGGATCTCGGCCAAATGCCCAGCAGTACTCTGTAAAGGCATTTGCAGCAGAATTCCATGGGAAATTCGTGCCAAGCTATGAAATGGAATGAATTTTTCATGTCACGAAAGGATCTCTGCCAAATGCCCAGCTCTGCATCCGATTTGCATTTGGAGGAGGATTCCAGGAGAAATTCGTCCCTAGCAGAGATCGGCAGTGAAAGGCACATGTTTATCAATTTCAACGAAAGGATCTCTGACAAATAGCCAGCAGTGTCTGCGAAATGGATTTGGAGGATAATTCCTGGAGATAGTCGTGCCTAGGTGTGATCTGGAATGAATGGTTCATGTTTAGCAATTTTCACGAAGGGATCTCTGCCAAATGCCCAGCAGTACTCTGTAATGGGATTTGCAGCAGAATTCCATGGGAAATTCGTGCCAAGCTATGAAATGGAATGAATTTTTCATGTTTAGCAATTGTCACGAACGAATCTCTGCCAAATTGCCAGCAGTGCACCCGAATGGCATTTGGAGGACGAGTCGAGGAGAAATTCATCCCTATGAGTAATCTGGAATGACTTGCTTTTATTTAGCTATTTTCACGAAGGGATCTCGGCCAAATTGCTAGCAGTGCCTCCGAATGGCATTTGGAGGACGATCCGAGGAGAAATGCAACCCTAGCAGTGATCTGGATTCAGTTTCTCATCTTTAGCAACTGTCACAAACGAAACTCGGGTTAATGCCCAACAGTGCACCCGAATGGCATTTGGAGGACTAATACCAGGAGAAATTCATCCCTATGAGTAATCTGGAATGACTTGCAGCTGTTTAGCTATTTTCACGAAAGGATCTCTGCCAAATGCCCAGCAGTACTCTGTAATGGAATTTGCAGCAGAATTCCATGGGAAATTCGTGACAAGCTATGAAATGGAATGTATTTTTCATGTTTAGCAATTGTCACGAACGGATCTCTGCCAAATTGCTAGCAGTGCATCCGAATGGCATTTGGAGTACGATCCCAGGTGAAATTCATCCGTAGCAGTGATCTGGATTGAGTTTCTCATCTTTAGCAACTGTCACAAATGAATCTCGGGTAAATGCCCAACAGTGCACCCGAAAGGCATTTGGAGGTCTAATACCAGGAGAAATTCATCCCTATGAGTAATCTGGAATGACTTGCTCATGTTTAGCTATTTTCACGAAGGGATCTCTGCCAAATGCCCAGCAGTACTCTGTAATGGAATTTGCAGCAGAATTCCATTGGAAATTCGTGCCAAATTATGAAATGGGATGAAATTTTCATGTTTAGCAATTGTCACGAACGGATCTCTGCCAAATTGCCAGCAGTGCATCCGAATGGCATTTGGAGGACGATCCCAGGTGAAATTCATCCCTAGCAGTGATCTGGACTGAGTTTCCCATCTTTAGCAACTGTCAAAACGAATCTCGGGTAAATGCCCGAGAGTGCACCCGAATGGTATTTGGAGGACGAGTCGAGGAGAAATTCATCCCTATGAGTAATCTGGAATGACTTGCTCATGTTTAGATATTTTCAGGAAGGGATCTCTGCCAAATGCCCAGCAGTACTCTGTAATGGCATTTGCAGCAGAATTCCATGGGAAATTCGTGCCAAGCTTTGAAATGGAATGAATTTTTAATGTTTAGCAATTGTCACGAACGGATCTCTGCCAAATTGCCAACACTGCATCCGAAAGGCATTCGGAGGACGATCCCAGGAGAAATTAATCCGTAAGAGTAATCTGGAATGACTTGCTCATATTTAGCTATTTTCACGAAGGGATCTCAGCCAAATGCCTAGCAGTACTCTGTAAAGGCATTTGCAGCAGAATTCCATGGGAAATTCGTGCCAAGCTATGAAATGGAATGAATTTTTCATGTCACGAAACGATCTCTGCCAAATGCCCAGCTCTGCATCCGATTTGCATTTGGAGGAGGATTCCAGGAGAAATTCGTTCCTAGCAGAGATCGGCAGTGAAAGGCACATGTTTATCAATTTCAACGAAAGGATCTCTGACAAATAGCCAGCAGTGCCTGCGAAATGCATTTGGAGGATAATTCCTGGAGATAGTCGTGCCTAGGTGTGATCTGCAATGAATGGCTCATCTTTAGCAATTGTCACGAACGGATTTCTGCCAAATTGCCAGCAACACATCCGAATGGCATTTGGAGGACGATCCGAGGAGAAATGCAACCCTAGCAGTGATCTGGATTCAGTTTCTCATCTTTAGCAACTGTCACAAACGAATCTCTGGTAAACACCCAACAGTGCACCCGAATGGCATTTGGAGGGCTAATACCAGGAGAAATTTATCCCTATGAGTAATCTGGAATGACTTGCTCATGTTTAGCAATTGTCACGAAGGGATTTCTGCCAAATGGCCAGCAGTGTATCCTAGTCACATTTGCAGGAGAATTCCTGGAGATAGTCGTGCCTAGGTGTGATCTGGAATGAATGGCTCATGTTTAGCTATTTTCACGAAGGGATCTCTGCCAAATGCCCAGCAGAACTCTGTAATGGCATTTGCAGCAGAATTCCATGGGAAATTCGTGCCAAGCTATGAAATGGAATGAATTTTTCATGTTTAGCAATTGTTACGAACGGATCTCTGCCAAATTGCCAGCAGTGCATCCGAATGGCATTTGGAGGACGATCCGAGGAGAAATTCATCCCTAGCCATGATCTGGATTGAGTTTCTCATCTTTAGCAACTGTCACAAACGAATCTCGTGTAAATGCCCAACAGTGCACCCGAATGCCATTTGGAGGACGAGTCGAGGAGAAATTCATCCCTATGAGTAATCTGGAATGACTTGCTCATGTTTAGCTATTTTCACGAAGGGATCTCTGCCAAATGCCCAGCAGTACTCTGTAATGGCATTTGCAGCAGAATTCCATGGGAAATTCGTGCCAAGCTATGAAATTGAATGAATTTTTCATGTTTAGCAATTGTCACGAACGGATCTCTGCCAAATTGCCAACAGTGCATCCGAAAGGCATTCGGAGGACGATCCCAGGAGAAATTAATCCGTAAGAGTAATCTGGAATGACTTGTTCATGATTAGAAATTTTGTCGATGGGATCTCTGCCAAATGGCAAGCAGTGCCTCCTAGTGACATTTGCAGGAGAATTCCATGAGAAAGTCGTGCCTACCTTTGATCTGTAATGAAGGGTTCATGTTTAGCAATTGTCACGAACGGATCTCTGCCAAATTGCCAGCAGTGAATCCGAATGGCATTTGGAGGACGCTCCCAGGTGAAATTCATCCCTAGCAGTGATCTGGATTGAGTTTCTCATCTTTAGCAACTGTCACAAACGAATCTCGTGTAAACAACCAACAGTGCACCCGAATGGCATTTGGAGGACTAATACCAGGAGAAATTCATCCCTATGAGTAATCTGGAATCACTTGCTCATGTTTAGCAATTTTCACGAAGGGATCTCTGCCAAATGCCCAGCAGTACTCTGTAATGGGATTTGCAGCAGAATTCCATGGGAAATTCGTGCCAAGCTATGAAATGGAATGAATTTTTAATGTTTAGCAATTGTCACGAACGGATCTCTGCCAAATTGCCAGCTGTGCATCCGAATGGCATTTGGATGACGATCCCAGGTGAAATTCATCCCTAGCAGTGATCTGGATTCAGTTTCTCATTTTTAGCAACTGTCACAAACGAATCTCGGGTAAATGCCCAACAGTGCCTCCGAATCGCATTTGGAGGATGATCCCAGCTGAAATGCAACCCTAGCAGTGATCTGGATTCAGTTTCGCTTCTTTAGAAACTGTCACAAATGAATCTCGGGTTAATGCCCAACAGTGCACCCGAATGGCATTTGGAGGACTAATACCAGGAGAAATTCATCCCTATGAGTAATCTGGAATGACTTGCTCATGTTTAGCTATTTTCACGAAGGGATCTCTGCCAAATGCCCAGCAGTACTCTGTAATGGGATTTGCAGCAGAATTCCATGGGAAATTCGTGCCAAGCTATGAAATGGAATGAATTTTTCATGTTTAGCAATTGTCACGAACGAATCTCTGCCAAATTGCCAGCAGTGCACCCGAATGGCATTTGGAGGACGAGTCGAGGAGAAATTCATCCCTATGAGTAATCTGGAATGACTTGCTTTTATTTAGCTATTTTCACGAAGGGATCTCGGCCAAATTGCTAGCAGTGCCTCCGAATGGCATTTGGAGGACGATCCGAGGAGAAATGCAACCCTAGCAGTGATCTGGATTCAGTTCCTCATCTTTAGCAACTGTCACAAACGAATCTCGGGTTAATGCCCAACAGTGCACCCGAATGGCATTTGGAGGACTAATACCAGGAGAAATTAATCCCTATTTGTAATCTGGAATGACTTGCTCATGTTTAGCTATTTTCACGAAGGGATCTCGGCCAAATGCCCAGCAGTACTCTGTAAAGGCATTTGCAGCAGAATTCCATGGGAAATTCGTGCCAAGCTATGAAATGGAATGAATTTTTCATGTCACGAAAGGATCTCTGCCAAATGCCCAGCTCTGCATCCGATTTGCATTTGGAGGAGGATTCCAGGAGAAATTCGTCCCTAGCAGAGATCGGCAGTGAAAGGCACATGTTTATCAATTTCAACGAAAGGATCTCTGACAAATAGCCAGCAGTGTCTGCGAAATGGATTTGGAGGATAATTCCTGGAGATAGTCGTGCCTAGGTGTGATCTGGAATGAATGGTTCATGTTTAGCAATTTTCACGAAGGGATCTCTGCCAAATTGCCAGCAGTGCCTCCGAAAGGCATTTGGAGGACGATCCGAGGAGAAATTCATCCCTAGCGGTGATCTGGATTGAGTTTCTCATCTTTAGCAACTGTCACAAAAGAATCTCTTGTAAATGCCCAACAGTGCACCCGAATGGCATTTGGAGGACGAGTCGAGGAGAAATTCATCCCTATGAGTAATCTGGAATGACTTGCTCATGATTAGCTATTTTCACGAAGGGATCTCTGCCAAATGCCCAGCAGTACTCTGTAATGGGATTTGCAGCAGAATTCCATGGGAAATTCGTGCGAAGCTATGAAATGGAATGAATTTTTCATGTTTAGCAGTTGTCACGAATGGATCTCTGCCAAATTGCCAGCTCTGCATCCGAAAAGCATTTGGAGGACGATCCCAGGTGAAATTCATCCCTAGCAGTGATCTGGATTCAGTTTCTCATTTTTAGCAACTGTCACAAACGAATCTCGGGTAAACGCCCAAAAGTGCATCCGAATGGCATATGGAGGATGATCCCAGGAGAAATTAATCCGTAAAAGTAATCTGGAATGATTTGCTCAAGATTAGAAATTTTGTCAATGGGATCTCTGCCAAATGGCAAGCAGTGCCTCCTAGTGACATTTGCAGGAGAATTCCATGAGAAAGTCGTGCCTACCGTTGATCTGTAATGAAGGGTTCATGTTTAGAAATTGTCACGTACGGATCTCTGCCAAATTGCCAGCAGTGCCTCCGAATGGCATTTGGAGGATGATCCCAGGTGAAATGCAACCATAGCTGTGATCTGGATTCAGTTTCTCATCTTTAGCAACTGTCACAAACGAATCTCGGGTAAATGCCCAAGAGTGCATCCGAATGGCATTTGGAGGATGATCCCAGGAGAGATTCATCCCTTCCGGTGATCTGGATTGAGTTTCCCATCTTTAGCAACTGTCACAAACGAATCTCGGGTAAATGCCCAACAATGCACCCGAATGTTATTTGGAGGACGAGTCGAGGAGAAATTCATCCCTATGAGTAACCTGGAATGTCTTGCTCATGTTTAGCTATTTTCACGAAGGGTTCTCTGCCAAATGTCCAGCAGTACTCTGTAATGACATTTGCAGCAGAATTCCATGGGAAATTCGTGCCATATTATGAAATGGAATGAATTTTTCATTTTTAGCAATTGTCACGAACGGATCTCTGCCAAATTGCCAGCAGTGCATCCGAATGTCATTTGGAGTACGATCCCAGGTGAAATTCATCCGTAGCAGTGATCTGGATTGAGTTTCTCATCTTTAGCAACTGTCACAAACGAATCTCGGGTAAATGCCCAAGAGTGCATCCGAATGGCATATGGAGGATGATCCCAGGAGAAATTAATCCGTAAAAGTAATCTGGAATGATTTGCTCAAGATTAGAAATTTTGTCGATGGGATCTCTGCCAAATGGCAAGCAGTGCCTCCTAGTGACATTTGCAGGAGAATTCCATGAGAAAGTCGTGCCTACCGTTGATCTGTAATGAAGGGTTCATGTTTAGAAATTGTCACGTACGGATCTCTGCCAAATTGCCAGCAGTGCCTCCGAATGGCATTTGGAGGATGATCCCAGGTGAAATGCAACCATAGCTGTGATCTGGATTCAGTTTCTCATCTTTAGCAACTGTCACAAACGAATCTCGGGTAAATGCCCAAGAGTGCATCCGAATGGCATTTGGAGGATGATCCCAGGAGAGATTCATCCCTTGCGGTGATCTGGATTGAGTTTCCCATCTTTAGCAACTGTCACAAACGAATCTCGGGTAAATGCCCAACAATGCACCCGAATGTTATTTGGAGGACGAGTCGAGGAGAAATTCATCCCTATGAGTAATCTGGAATGTCTTGCTCATGTTTAGCTATTTTCACGAAGGGTTCTCTGCCAAATGTCCAGCAGTACTCTGTAATGACATTTGCAGCAGAATTCCATGGGAAATTCGTGCCAAATTATGAAATGGAATGAATTTTTCATTTTTAGCAATTGTCACGAACGGATCTCTGCCAAATTGCCAGCAGTGCATCCGAATGTCATTTGGAGTACGATCCCAGGTGAAATTCATCCGTAGCAGTGATCTGGATTGAGTTTCTCATCTTTAGCAACTGTCACAAACGAATCTCGGGTAAATGCCCAAGAGTGCATCCGAATGGCATTTGGAGGATGATCCCAGGAGAAATTCATCCCTTGCGGTGATCTGGATTGAGTTTCCCATCTTTAGCAACTGTCACAAACGAATCTCGGGTAAATGCTCAACAATGCACCCGAATGGCATTTGGAGGACAGGTCGAGGAGAAATTCATCCCTATGAGTAATCTGGAATGTCTTCCTCATGTTTAGCAATTGTCACGAAGGGATCTCTGCCAAATGCCGAGCAGTACTCTGGAAAGGCATTTGCAGCAGAATTCAATGGGAAATTCGTGCCAAGTTATGAAATGGAATGTATTTTTCATGTCACGAAAGGATCTCTGCCAAATGCCCAGCTCTGCATCCGATATGCATTTGGAGGAGGATTCCAGGAGAAATTCGTCCCTAGCAGAGATCGGCAGTGAAAGGCACATGTTTATCAATTTCAACGAAAGGATCTCTGACAAATAGCCAGCAGTGCCTGCGAAATGCAGTTGGAGGATAATTCCTGGAGATAGTCGTGCCTAGGCGTGATCTGGAATGAATGGCTCATGTTTAGCAATTTTCACGAAGGGATCTCTGCCAAATTGCCAGCAGTGCATCCGAATGGCATTTGGAGGATGATCCCAAATGAAATGCAACCCTAGCAGTGATCTGTATTGAGTTTCTCATCTTTAGCAACTGTCACAAACGAATCTCGGGTAAATGCCCAAGAGTGCATCCGAATGCCATTTGGAGGATGTTCCCAGGAGAAATTAATCCGTAAGAGTAATCTGGAATGACTTGCTCAAGATTAGAAATTTTGTCGATGGGATCTCTGGCAAATGGCAAGCAGTGCTTCCTAGTGACATTTGCAGGAGAATTCCATGAGAAAGTCGTGCCTAGCTATGATCTGTAATGAAGGGTTCATGTTTAGCAATTGTCACGAACGGATTTCTGCCAAATTGCCAGCAATACATCCGAATAGCATTTGGAGGACGATCCGAGGAGAAATTCATCCCTAGCGGTGATCTGGATTGAGTTTCTCATCTTTAGCAACTGTCACAAACGAAACTCGGGTTAATGCCCAACAGTGCACCCGAATGGCATTTGGAGGACTAATACCAGGAGAAATTCATCCCTATGAGTAATCTGGAATGACTTGCAGCTGTTTAGCTATTTTCACGAAAGGATCTCTGCCAAATGCCCAGCAGTACTCTGTAATGGAATTTGCAGCAGAATTCCATGGGAAATTCGTGACAAGCTATGAAATGGAATGAATTTTTCATGTTTAGCAATTGTCACGAACGGATCTCTGCCAAATTGCTAGCAGTGCATCCGAATGGCATTTGGAGTACGATCCCAGGTGAAATTCATCCGTAGCAGTGATCTGGATTGAGTTTCTCATCTTTAGCAACTGTCACAAATGAATCTCGGGTAAATGCCCAACAGTGCACCCGAAAGGCATTTGGAGGTCTAATACCAGGAGAAATTCATCCCTATGAGTAATCTGGAATGACTTGCTCATGTTTAGCTATTTTCACGAAGGGATCTCTGCCAAATGCCCAGCAGTACTCTGTAATGGAATTTGCAGCAGAATTCCATTGGAAATTCGTGCCAAATTATGAAATGGGATGAAATTTTCATGTTTAGCAATTGTCACGAACGGATCTCTGCCAAATTGCCAGCAGTGCATCCGAATGGCATTTGGAGGACGATCCCAGGTGAAATTCATCCCTAGCAGTGATCTGGACTGAGTTTCCCATCTTTAGCAACTGTCAAAACGAATCTCGGGTAAATGCCCGAGAGTGCACCCGAATGGTATTTGGAGGACGAGTCGAGGAGAAATTCATCCCTATGAGTAATCTGGAATGACTTGCTCATGTTTAGATATTTTCAGGAAGGGATCTCTGCCAAATGCCCAGCAGTACTCTGTAATGGCATTTGCAGCAGAATTCCATGGGAAATTCGTGCCAAGCTTTGAAATGGAATGAATTTTTAATGTTTAGCAATTGTCACGAACGGATCTCTGCCAAATTGCCAACACTGCATCCGAAAGGCATTCGGAGGACGATCCCAGGAGAAATTAATCCGTAAGAGTAATCTGGAATGACTTGCTCATATTTAGCTATTTTCACGAAGGGATCTCAGCCAAATGCCTAGCAGTACTCTGTAAAGGCATTTGCAGCAGAATTCCATGGGAAATTCGTGCCAAGCTATGAAATGGAATGAATTTTTCATGTCACGAAACGATCTCTGCCAAATGCCCAGCTCTGCATCCGATTTGCATTTGGAGGAGGATTCCAGGAGAAATTCGTTCCTAGCAGAGATCGGCAGTGAAAGGCACATGTTTATCAATTTCAACGAAAGGATCTCTGACAAATAGCCAGCAGTGTCTGCGAAATGCATTTGGAGGATAATTCCTGGAGATAGTCGTGCCTAGGTGTGATCTGCAATGAATGGCTCATCTTTAGCAATTGTCACGAACGGATTTCTGCCAAATTGCCAGCAACACATCCGAATGGCATTTGGAGGACGATCCGAGGAGAAATGCAACCCTAGCAGTGATCTGGATTCAGTTTCTCATCTTTAGCAACTGTCACAAACGAATCTCTGGTAAACACCCAACAGTGCACCCGAATGGCATTTGGAGGGCTAATACCAGGAGAAATTTATCCCTATGAGTAATCTGGAATGACTTGCTCATGTTTAGCAATTGTCACGAAGGGATTTCTGCCAAATGGCCAGCAGTGTATCCTAGTCACATTTGCAGGAGAATTCCTGGAGATAGTCGTGCCTAGGTGTGATCTGGAATGAATGGCTCATGTTTAGCTATTTTCACGAAGGGATCTCTGCCAAATGCCCAGCAGAACTCTGTAATGGCATTTGCAGCAGAATTCCATGGGAAATTCGTGCCAAGCTATGAAATGGAATGAATTTTTCATGTTTAGCAATTGTTACGAACGGATCTCTGCCAAATTGCCAGCAGTGCATCCGAATGGCATTTGGAGGACGATCCGAGGAGAAATTCATCCCTAGCGATGATCTGGATTGAGTTTCTCATCTTTAGCAACTGTCACAAACGAATCTCGTGTAAATGCCCAACAGTGCACCCGAATGCCATTTGGAGGACGAGTCGAGGAGAAATTCATCCCTATGAGTAATCTGGAATGACTTGCTCATGTTTAGCTATTTTCACGAAGGGATCTCAGCCAAATGCCCAGCAGTACTCTGTAATGGCATTTGCAGCAGAATTCCATGGGAAATTCGTGCCAAGCTATGAAATTGAATGAATTTTTCATGTTTAGCAATTGTCACGAACGGATCTCTGCCAAATTGCCAACAGTGCATCCGAAAGGCATTCGGAGGACGATCCCAGGAGAAATTAATCCGTAAGAGTAATCTGGAATGACTTGTTCATGATTAGAAATTTTGTCGATGGGATCTCTGCCAAATGGCAAGCAGTGCCTCCTAGTGACATTTGCAGGAGAATTCCATGAGAAAGTCGTGCCTACCTTTGATCTGTAATGAAGGGTTCATGTTTAGCAATTGTCACGAACGGATCTCTGCCAAATTGCCAGCAGTGAATCCGAATGGCATTTGGAGGACGCTCCCAGGTGAAATTCATCCCTAGCAGTGATCTGGATTGAGTTTCTCATCTTTAGCAACTGTCACAAACGAATCTCGTGTAAACAACCAACAGTGCACCCGAATGGCATTTGGAGGACTAATACCAGGAGAAATTCATCCCTATGAGTAATCTGGAATCACTTGCTCATGTTTAGCAATTTTCACGAAGGGATCTCTGCCAAATGCCCAGCAGTACTCTGTAATGGGATTTGCAGCAGAATTCCATGGGAAATTCGTGCCAAGCTATGAAATGGAATGAATTTTTCATGTTTAGCAATTGTCACGAACGGATCTCTGCCAAATTGCCAGCTGTGCATCCAAATGGCATTTGGATGACGATCCCAGGTGAAATTCATCCCTAGCAGTGATCTGGATTCAGTTTCTCATTTTTAGCAACTGTCACAAACGAATCTCGGGTAAATGCCCAACAGTGCCTCCGAATGGCATTTGGAGGATGATCCCAGCTGAAATGCAACCCTAGCAGTGATCTGGATTCAGTTTCGCTTCTTTAGAAACTGTCACAAACGAATCTCGGGTTAATGCCCAACAGTGCACCCGAATGGCATTTGGAGGACTAATACCAGGAGAAATTCATCCCTATGAGTAATCTGGAATGACTTGCTCATGTTTAGCTATTTTCACGAAGGGATCTCTGCCAAATGCCCAGCAGTACTCTGTAATGGGATTTGCAGCAGAATTCCATGGGAAATTCGTGCCAAGCTATGAAATGGAATGAATTTTTCATGTTTAGCAATTGTCACGAACGAATCTCTGCCAAATTGCCAGCAGTGCACCCGAATGGCATTTGGAGGACGAGTCGAGGAGAAATTCATCCCTATGAGTAATCTGGAATGACTTGCTTTTATTTAGCTATTTTCACGAAGGGATCTCGGCCAAATTGCTAGCAGTGCCTCCGAATGGCATTTGGAGGACGATCCGAGGAGAAATGCAACCCTAGCAGTGATCTGGATTCAATTCCTCATCTTTAGCAACTGTCACAAACGAATCTCGGGTTAATGCCCAACAGTGCACCCGAATGGCATTTGGAGGACTAATACCAGGAGAAATTAATCCCTATTTGTAATCTGGAATGACTTGCTCATGTTTAGCTATTTTCACGAAGGGATCTCGGCCAAATGCCCAGCAGTACTCTGTAAAGGCATTTGCAGCAGAATTCCATGGGAAATTCGTGACAAGCTATGAAATGGAATGAATTTTTCATGTTTAGCAATTGTCACGAACGGATCTCTGCCAAATTGCTAGCAGTGCATCCGAAAGGTATTTGGAGTACGATCCCAGGTGAAATTCATCCGTAGCAGTGATCTGGATTGAGTTTCTCATCTTTAGCAACTGTCACAAATGAATCTCGGGTAAATGCCCAACAGTGCACCCGAAAGGCATTTGGAGGTCTAATACCAGGAGAAATTCATCCCTATGAGTAATGTGGAATGACTTGCTCATGTTTAGCTATTTTCACGAAGGGATCTCTGCCAAATGCCCAGCAGTACTCTGTAATGGAATTTGCAGCAGAATTCCATTGGAAATTCGTGCCAAATTATGAAATGGGATGAAATTTTCATGTTTAGCAATTGTCACGAACGGATCTCTGCCAAATTGCCAGCAGTGCATCCGAATGGCATTTGGAGGACGATCCCAGGTGAAATTCATCCCTAGCAGTGATCTGGACTGAGTTTCCCATCTTTAGCAACTGTCAAAACGAATCTCGGGTAAATGCCCGAGAGTGCACCCGAATGGTATTTGGAGGACGAGTCGAGGAGAAATTCATCCCTATGAGTAATCTGGAATGACTTGCTCATGTTTAGATATTTTCAGGAAGGGATCTCTGCCAAATGCCCAGCAGTACTCTGTAATGGCATTTGCAGCAGAATTCCATGGGAAATTCGTGCCAAGCTTTGAAATGGAATGAATTTTTAATGTTTAGCAATTGTCACGAACGGATCTCTGCCAAATTGCCAACACTGCATCCGAAAGGCATTCGGAGGACGATCCCAGGAGAAATTAATCCGTAAGAGTAATCTGGAATGACTTGCTCATATTTAGCTATTTTCACGAAGGGATCTCAGCCAAATGCCTAGCAGTACTCTGTAAAGGCATTTGCAGCAGAATTCCATGGGAAATTCGTGCCAAGCTATGAAATGGAATGAATTTTTCATGTCACGAAACGATCTCTGCCAAATGCCCAGCTCTGCATCCGATTTGCATTTGGAGGAGGATTCCAGGAGAAATTCGTTCCTAGCAGAGATCGGCAGTGAAAGGCACATGTTTATCAATTTCAACGAAAGGATCTCTGACAAATAGCCAGCAGTGTCTGCGAAATGCATTTGGAGGATAATTCCTGGAGATAGTCGTGCCTAGGTGTGATCTGCAATGAATGGCTCATCTTTAGCAATTGTCACGAACGGATTTCTGCCAAATTGCCAGCAACACATCCGAATGGCATTTGGAGGACGATCCGAGGAGAAATGCAACCCTAGCAGTGATCTGGATTCAGTTTCTCATCTTTAGCAACTGTCACAAACGAATCTCTGGTAAACACCCAACAGTGCACCCGAATGGCATTTGGAGGGCTAATACCAGGAGAAATTTATCCCTATGAGTAATCTGGAATGACTTGCTCATGTTTAGCAATTGTCACGAAGGGATTTCTGCCAAATGGCCAGCAGTGTATCCTAGTCACATTTGCAGGAGAATTCCTGGAGATAGTCGTGCCTAGGTGTGATCTGGAATGAATGGCTCATGTTTAGCTATTTTCACGAAGGGATCTCTGCCAAATGCCCAGCAGAACTCTGTAATGGCATTTGCAGCAGAATTCCATGGGAAATTCGTGCCAAGCTATGAAATGGAATGAATTTTTCATGTTTAGCAATTGTTACGAACGGATCTCTGCCAAATTGCCAGCAGTGCATCCGAATGGCATTTGGAGGACGATCCGAGGAGAAATTCATCCCTAGCGATGATCTGGATTGAGTTTCTCATCTTTAGCAACTGTCACAAACGAATCTCGTGTAAATGCCCAACAGTGCACCCGAATGCCATTTGGAGGACGAGTCGAGGAGAAATTCATCCCTATGAGTAATCTGGAATGACTTGCTCATGTTTAGCTATTTTCACGAAGGGATCTCAGCCAAATGCCCAGCAGTACTCTGTAATGGCATTTGCAGCAGAATTCCATGGGAAATTCGTGCCAAGCTATGAAATTGAATGAATTTTTCATGTTTAGCAATTGTCACGAACGGATCTCTGCCAAATTGCCAACAGTGCATCCGAAAGGCATTCGGAGGACGATCCCAGGAGAAATTAATCCGTAAGAGTAATCTGGAATGACTTGTTCATGATTAGAAATTTTGTCGATGGGATCTCTGCCAAATGGCAAGCAGTGCCTCCTAGTGACATTTGCAGGAGAATTCCATGAGAAAGTCGTGCCTACCTTTGATCTGTAATGAAGGGTTCATGTTTAGCAATTGTCACGAACGGATCTCTGCCAAATTGCCAGCAGTGAATCCGAATGGCATTTGGAGGACGCTCCCAGGTGAAATTCATCCCTAGCAGTGATCTGGATTGAGTTTCTCATCTTTAGCAACTGTCACAAACGAATCTCGTGTAAACAACCAACAGTGCACCCGAATGGCATTTGGAGGACTAATACCAGGAGAAATTCATCCCTATGAGTAATCTGGAATCACTTGCTCATGTTTAGCAATTTTCACGAAGGGATCTCTGCCAAATGCCCAGCAGTACTCTGTAATGGGATTTGCAGCAGAATTCCATGGGAAATTCGTGCCAAGCTATGAAATGGAATGAATTTTTCATGTTTAGCAATTGTCACGAACGGATCTCTGCCAAATTGCCAGCTGTGCATCCAAATGGCATTTGGATGACGATCCCAGGTGAAATTCATCCCTAGCAGTGATCTGGATTCAGTTTCTCATTTTTAGCAACTGTCACAAACGAATCTCGGGTAAATGCCCAACAGTGCCTCCGAATGGCATTTGGAGGATGATCCCAGCTGAAATGCAACCCTAGCAGTGATCTGGATTCAGTTTCGCTTCTTTAGAAACTGTCACAAACGAATCTCGGGTTAATGCCCAACAGTGCACCCGAATGGCATTTGGAGGACTAATACCAGGAGAAATTCATCCCTATGAGTAATCTGGAATGACTTGCTCATGTTTAGCTATTTTCACGAAGGGATCTCTGCCAAATGCCCAGCAGTACTCTGTAATGGGATTTGCAGCAGAATTCCATGGGAAATTCGTGCCAAGCTATGAAATGGAATGAATTTTTCATGTTTAGCAATTGTCACGAACGAATCTCTGCCAAATTGCCAGCAGTGCACCCGAATGGCATTTGGAGGACGAGTCGAGGAGAAATTCATCCCTATGAGTAATCTGGAATGACTTGCTTTTATTTAGCTATTTTCACGAAGGGATCTCGGCCAAATTGCTAGCAGTGCCTCCGAATGGCATTTGGAGGACGATCCGAGGAGAAATGCAACCCTAGCAGTGATCTGGATTCAATTCCTCATCTTTAGCAACTGTCACAAACGAATCTCGGGTTAATGCCCAACAGTGCACCCGAATGGCATTTGGAGGACTAATACCAGGAGAAATTAATCCCTATTTGTAATCTGGAATGACTTGCTCATGTTTAGCTATTTTCACGAAGGGATCTCGGCCAAATGCCCAGCAGTACTCTGTAAAGGCATTTGCAGCAGAATTCCATGGGAAATTCGTGACAAGCTATGAAATGGAATGAATTTTTCATGTTTAGCAATTGTCACGAACGGATCTCTGCCAAATTGCTAGCAGTGCATCCGAAAGGTATTTGGAGTACGATCCCAGGTGAAATTCATCCGTAGCAGTGATCTGGATTGAGTTTCTCATCTTTAGCAACTGTCACAAATGAATCTCGGGTAAATGCCCAACAGTGCACCCGAAAGGCATTTGGAGGTCTAATACCAGGAGAAATTCATCCCTATGAGTAATGTGGAATGACTTGCTCATGTTTAGCTATTTTCACGAAGGGATCTCTGCCAAATGCCCAGCAGTACTCTGTAATGGAATTTGCAGCAGAATTCCATTGGAAATTCGTGCCAAATTATGAAATGGGATGAAATTTTCATGTTTAGCAATTGTCACGAACGGATCTCTGCCAAATTGCCAGCAGTGCATCCGAATGGCATTTGGAGGACGATCCCAGGTGAAATTCATCCCTAGCAGTGATCTGGACTGAGTTTCCCATCTTTAGCAACTGTCAAAACGAATCTCGGGTAAATGCCCGAGAGTGCACCCGAATGGTATTTGGAGGACGAGTCGAGGAGAAATTCATCCCTATGAGTAATCTGGAATGACTTGCTCATGTTTAGATATTTTCAGGAAGGGATCTCTGCCAAATGCCCAGCAGTACTCTGTAATGGCATTTGCAGCAGAATTCCATGGGAAATTCGTGCCAAGCTTTGAAATGGAATGAATTTTTAATGTTTAGCAATTGTCACGAACGGATCTCTGCCAAATTGCCAACACTGCATCCGAAAGGCATTCGGAGGACGATCCCAGGAGAAATTAATCCGTAAGAGTAATCTGGAATGACTTGCTCATATTTAGCTATTTTCACGAAGGGATCTCAGCCAAATGCCTAGCAGTACTCTGTAAAGGCATTTGCAGCAGAATTCCATGGGAAATTCGTGCCAAGCTATGAAATGGAATGAATTTTTCATGTCACGAAACGATCTCTGCCAAATGCCCAGCTCTGCATCCGATTTGCATTTGGAGGAGGATTCCAGGAGAAATTCGTTCCTAGCAGAGATCGGCAGTGAAAGGCACATGTTTATCAATTTCAACGAAAGGATCTCTGACAAATAGCCAGCAGTGCCTGCGAAATGCATTTGGAGGATAATTCCTGGAGATAGTCGTGCCTAGGTGTGATCTGCAATGAATGGCTCATCTTTAGCAATTGTCACGAACGGATTTCTGCCAAATTGCCAGCAACACATCCGAATGGCATTTGGAGGACGATCCGAGGAGAAATGCAACCCTAGCAGTGATCTGGATTCAGTTTCTCATCTTTAGCAACTGTCACAAACGAATCTCTGGTAAACACCCAACAGTGCACCCGAATGGCATTTGGAGGGCTAATACCAGGAGAAATTTATCCCTATGAGTAATCTGGAATGACTTGCTCATGTTTAGCAATTGTCACGAAGGGATTTCTGCCAAATGGCCAGCAGTGTATCCTAGTCACATTTGCAGGAGAATTCCTGGAGATAGTCGTGCCTAGGTGTGATCTGGAATGAATGGCTCATGTTTAGCTATTTTCACGAAGGGATCTCTGCCAAATGCCCAGCAGAACTCTGTAATGGCATTTGCAGCAGAATTCCATGGGAAATTCGTGCCAAGCTATGAAATGGAATGAATTTTTCATGTTTAGCAATTGTTATGAACGGATCTCTGCCAAATTGCCAGCAGTGCATCCGAATGGCATTTGGAGGACGATCCGAGGAGAAATTCATCCCTAGCCATGATCTGGATTGAGTTTCTCATCTTTAGCAACTGTCACAAACGAATCTCGTGTAAATGCCCAACAGTGCACCCGAATGCCATTTGGAGGACGAGTCGAGGAGAAATTCATCCCTATGAGTAATCTGGAATGACTTGCTCATGTTTAGCTATTTTCACGAAGGGATCTCTGCCAAATGCCCAGCAGTACTCTGTAATGGCATTTGCAGCAGAATTCCATGGGAAATTCGTGCCAAGCTATGAAATTGAATGAATTTTTCATGTTTAGCAATTGTCACGAACGGATCTCTGCCAAATTGCCAACACTGCATCCGAAAGGCATTCGGAGGACGATCCCAGGAGAAATTAATCCGTAAGAGTAATCTGGAATGACTTGCTCATATTTAGCTATTTTCACGAAGGGATCTCAGCCAAATGCCTAGCAGTACTCTGTAAAGGCATTTGCAGCAGAATTCCATGGGAAATTCGTGCCAAGCTATGAAATGGAATGAATTTTTCATGTCACGAAACGATCTCTGCCAAATGCCCAGCTCTGCATCCGATTTGCATTTGGAGGAGGATTCCAGGAGAAATTCGTTCCTAGCAGAGATCGGCAGTGAAAGGCACATGTTTATCAATTTCAACGAAAGGATCTCTGACAAATAGCCAGCAGTGCCTGCGAAATGCATTTGGAGGATAATTCCTGGAGATAGTCGTGCCTAGGTGTGATCTGCAATGAATGGCTCATCTTTAGCAATTGTCACGAACGGATTTCTGCCAAATTGCCAGCAACACATCCGAATGGCATTTGGAGGACGATCCGAGGAGAAATGCAACCCTAGCAGTGATCTGGATTCAGTTTCTCATCTTTAGCAACTGTCACAAACGAATCTCTGGTAAACACCCAACAGTGCACCCGAATGGCATTTGGAGGGCTAATACCAGGAGAAATTTATCCCTATGAGTAATCTGGAATGACTTGCTCATGTTTAGCAATTGTCACGAAGGGATTTCTGCCAAATGGCCAGCAGTGTATCCTAGTCACATTTGCAGGAGAATTCCTGGAGATAGTCGTGCCTAGGTGTGATCTGGAATGAATGGCTCATGTTTAGCTATTTTCACGAAGGGATCTCTGCCAAATGCCCAGCAGAACTCTGTAATGGCATTTGCAGCAGAATACCATGGGAAATTCGTGCCAAGCTATGAAATGGAATGAATTTTTCATGTTTAGCAATTGTTACGAACGGATCTCTGCCAAATTGCCAGCAGTGCATCCGAATGGCATTTGGAGGACGATCCGAGGAGAAATTCATCCCTAGCGATGATCTGGATTGAGTTTCTCATCTTTAGCAACTGTCACAAACGAATCTCGTGTAAATGCCCAACAGTGCACCCGAATGCCATTTGGAGGACGAGTCGAGGAGAAATTCATCCCTATGAGTAATCTGGAATGACTTGCTCATGTTTAGCTATTTTCACGAAGGGATCTCTGCCAAATGCCCAGCAGTACTCTGTAATGGCATTTGCAGCAGAATTCCATGGGAAATTCGTGCCAAGCTATGAAATTGAATGAATTTTTCATGTTTAGCAATTGTCACGAACGGATCTCTGCCAAATTGCCAACAGTGCATCCGAAAGGCATTCGGAGGACGATCCCAGGAGAAATTAATCCGTAAGAGTAATCTGGAATGACTTGTTCATGATTAGAAATTTTGTCGATGGGATCTCTGCCAAATGGCAAGCAGTGCCTCCTAGTGACATTTGCAGGAGAATTCCATGAGAAAGTCGTGCCTACCTTTGATCTGTAATGAAGGGTTCATGTTTAGCAATTGTCACGAACGGATCTCTGCCAAATTGCCAGCAGTGAATCCGAATGGCATTTGGAGGAAGCTCCCAGGTGAAATTCATCCCTAGCAGTGATCTGGATTGAGTTTCTCATCTTTAGCAACTGTCACAAACGAATCTCGTGTAAACAACCAACAGTGCACCCGAATGGCATTTGGAGGACTAATACCAGGAGAAATTCATCCCTATGAGTAATCTGGAATCACTTGCTCATGTTTAGCAATTTTCACGAAGGGATCTCTGCCAAATGCCCAGCAGTACTCTGTAATGGGATTTGCAGCAGAATTCCATGGGAAATTCGTGCCAAGCTATGAAATGGAATGAATTTTTCATGTTTAGCAATTGTCACGAACGGATCTCTGCCAAATTGCCAGCTGTGCATCCGAATGGCATTTGGATGACGATCCCAGGTGAAATTCATCCCTAGCAGTGATCTGGATTCAGTTTCTCATTTTTAGCAACTGTCACAAACGAATCTCGGGTAAATGCCCAACAGTGCCTCCGAATGGCATTTGGAGGATGATCCCAGCTGAAATGCAACCCTAGCAGTGATCTGGATTCAGTTTCGCTTCTTTAGAAACTGTCACAAACGAATCTCGGGTTAATGCCCAACAGTGCACCCGAATGGCATTTGGAGGACTAATACCAGGAGAAATTCATCCCTATGAGTAATCTGGAATGACTTGCTCATGTTTAGCTATTTTCACGAAGGGATCTCTGCCAAATGCCCAGCAGTACTCTGTAATGGGATTTGCAGCAGAATTCCATGGGAAATTCGTGCCAAGCTATGAAATGGAATGAATTTTTCATGTTTAGCAATTGTCACGAACGAATCTCTGCCAAATTGCCAGCAGTGCACCCGAATGGCATTTGGAGGACGAGTCGAGGAGAAATTCATCCCTATGAGTAATCTGGAATGACTTGCTTTTATTTAGCTATTTTCACGAAGGGATCTCGGCCAAATTGCTAGCAGTGCCTCCGAATGGCATTTGGAGGACGATCCGAGGAGAAATGCAACCCTAGCAGTGATCTGGATTCAGTTCCTCATCTTTAGCAACTGTCACAAACGAATCTCGGGTTAATGCCCAACAGTGCACCCGAATGGCATTTGGAGGACTAATACCAGGAGAAATTAATCCCTATTTGTAATCTGGAATGACTTGCTCATGTTTAGCTATTTTCACGAAGGGATCTCGGCCAAATGCCCAGCAGTACTCTGTAAAGGCATTTGCAGCAGAATTCCATGGGAAATTCGTGCCAAGCTATGAAATGGAATGAATTTTTCATGTCACGAAAGGATCTCTGCCAAATGCCCAGCTCTGCATCCGATTTGCATTTGGAGGAGGATTCCAGGAGAAATTCGTCCCTAGCAGAGATCGGCAGTGAAAGGCACATGTTTATCAATTTCAACGAAAGGATCTCTGACAAATAGCCAGCAGTGTCTGCGAAATGGATTTGGAGGATAATTCCTGGAGATAGTCGTGCCTAGGTGTGATCTGGAATGAATGGTTCATGTTTAGCAATTTTCACGAAGGGATCTCTGCCAAATGCCCAGCAGTACTCTGTAATGGGATTTGCAGCAGAATTCCATGGGAAATTCGTGCCAAGCTATGAAATGGAATGAATTTTTCATGTTTAGCAATTGTCACGAACGAATCTCTGCCAAATTGCCAGCAGTGCACCCGAATGGCATTTGGAGGACGAGTCGAGGAGAAATTCATTCCTATGAGTAATCTGGAATGACTTGCTTTTATTTAGCTATTTTCACGAAGGGATCTCGGCCAAATTGCTAGCAGTGCCTCCGAATGGCATTTGGAGGACGATCCGAGGAGAAATGCAACCCTAGCAGTGATCTGGATTCAGTTTCTCATCTTTAGCAACTGTCACAAACGAATGTCTGGTAAACACCCAACAGTGCACCCGAATGGCATTTGGAGGGCTAATACCAGGAGAAATTTATCCCTATGAGTAATCTGGAATGTCTTGCTCATGTTTAGCAATTGTCACGAAGGGATTTCTGCCAAATGGCCAGCAGTGTATCCTAGTCACATTTGCAGGAGAATTCCATGAGAAAGTTGTGCCTAGCTATAATCTGGAATGAAGGTTTCATGTTTAGAAATTGTCACGATGGGATGTCTGCCAAACTGCCAGAGGTACATCCGAATGGTATTTGGAGGACGATCCCAGGAGAAATTCATCCCTATCAGTAATCTGCAATTAATGCCTCATGTTAAGCAATTTTGTCGAAGGGATCTCTGCCAAATGGCAAGCAGTGAATCCTACTGACATTTGCAGGACAATTCCATGATAAAGTCGTGCCTAGCTATGATCTGGAATGAAGGTTTCATGTTTAGCAATTGTCACGACCGGATCTCTGCCAAATTGCCAGCAGTGCCTCCGAATGGCATTTGGAGGATGATCCCAGGTGAAATGCAACCCTAGCAGTGATCTGGATTCAGTTTCTCATCTTTAGCAACTGTCACAAACGAATCTCGGGTAAATGACCAAGACTGCATCCGAATGGCATTTGGAGGATGATCCCAGGAGAAATTCATCCCTTGCGGTGACCTGGATTGAGTTTCCCATCTTTAGCAACTGTCACAAACGAATCTCGGGTAAATGCCCAACAGTGCACCCGAATGGCAATTGGAGTACTAATACCAGGTGAAATTCATCCCTATGAGTAATCTGGAATGACTTGCTCATGTTTAGCTATTTTCACGAAGGGTTCTCTGTCAAATGCCCAGCAGTACTCTGTAATGACATTTGCAGCAGAATTCCATGGGAAATTCGTGCCAAGCTATGAAATTCCTGGAGATAGTCGTGCCTAGGTGTGATCTGGAATGAATGGCTCATGTTTAGCTATTTTCACGAAGGGGTCTCTGCCAAATTGCCAGCAGTGCTTCCGAATGGCATTTGGAGGACGATCCGAGGAGAAATTCATCCCTAGCGGTGATCTGGATTGAGTTTCTCATCTTTAGCAACTGTCACAAACGAATGTCGTGTAAATGCCCAACAGTGCACCCGAATGGCATTTGGAGGACGAGTCGAGGAGAAATTCATCCCTATGAGTAATCTGGAATGACTTGCTCATGTTTAGATATTTTCAGGAAGGGATCTCTGCCAAATGCCCAGCAGTACTCTGTAATGGCATTTGCAGCAGAATTCCATGGGAAATTCGTGCCAAGCTTTGAAATGGAATGAATTTTTAATGTTTAGCAATTGTCACGAACGGATCTCTGCCAAATTGCCAACACTGCATCTGAAAGGCATTCGGAGGACGATCCCAGGAGAAATTAATCCGTAAGAGTAATCTGGAATGACTTGCTCATATTTAGCTATTTTCACGAAGGGATCTCAGCCAAATGCCTAGCAGTACTCTGTAAAGGCATTTGCAGCAGAATTCCATGGGAAATTCGTGCCAAGCTATGAAATGGAATGAATTTTTCATGTCACGAAACGATCTCTGCCAAATGCCCAGCTCTGCATCCGATTTGCATTTGGAGGAGGATTCCAGGAGAAATTCGTTCCTAGCAGAGATCGGCAGTGAAAGGCACATGTTTATCAATTTCAACGAAAGGATCTCTGACAAATAGCCAGCAGTGCCTGCGAAATGCATTTGGAGGATAATTCCTGGAGATAGTCGTGCCTAGGTGTGATCTGCAATGAATGGCTCATCTTTAGCAATTGTCACGAACGGATTTCTGCCAAATTGCCAGCAACACATCCGAAAGGCATTTGGAGGACGATCCGAGGAGAAATGCAACCCTAGCAGTGATCTGGATTCAGTTTCTCATCTTTAGCAACTGTCACAAACGAATCTCTGGTAAACACCCAACAGTGCACCCGAATGGCATTTGGAGGGCTAATACCAGGAGAAATTTATCCCTATGAGTAATCTGGAATGACTTGCTCATGTTTAGCAATTGTCACGAAGGGATTTCTGCCAAATGGCCAGCAGTGTATCCTAGTCACATTTGCAGGAGAATTCCTGGAGATAGTCGTGCCTAGGTGTGATCTGGAATGAATGGCTCATGTTTAGCTATTTTCACGAAGGGATCTCTGCCAAATGCCCAGCAGAACTCTGTAATGGCATTTGCAGCAGAATTCCATGGGAAATTCGTGCCAAGCTATGAAATGGAATGAATTTTTCATGTTTAGCAATTGTTACGAACGGATCTCTGCCAAATTGCCAGCAGTGCATCCGAATGGCATTTGGAGGACGATCCGAGGAGAAATTCATCCCTAGCGATGATCTGGATTGAGTTTCTCATCTTTAGCAACTGTCACAAACGAATCTCGTGTAAATGCCCAACAGTGCACCCGAATGCCATTTGGAGGACGAGTCGAGGAGAAATTCATCCCTATGAGTAATCTGGAATGACTTGCTCATGTTTAGCTATTTTCACGAAGGGATCTCTGCCAAATGCCCAGCAGTACTCTGTAATGGCATTTGCAGCAGAATTCCATGGGAAATTCGTGCCAAGCTATGAAATTGAATGAATTTTTCATGTTTAGCAATTGTCACGAACGGATCTCTGCCAAATTGCCAACAGTGCATCCGAAAGGCATTCGGAGGACGATCCCAGGAGAAATTAATCCGTAAGAGTAATCTGGAATGACTTGTTCATGATTAGAAATTTTGTCGATGGGATCTCTGCCAAATGGCAAGCAGTGCCTCCTAGTGACATTTGCAGGAGAATTCCATGAGAAAGTCGTGCCTACCTTTGATCTGTAATGAAGGGTTCATGTTTAGCAATTGTCACGAACGGATCTCTGCCAAATTGCCAGCAGTGAATCCGAATGGCATTTGGAGGACGCTCCCAGGTGAAATTCATCCCTAGCAGTGATCTGGATTGAGTTTCTCATCTTTAGCAACTGTCACAAACGAATCTCGTGTAAACAACCAACAGTGCACCCGAATGGCATTTGGAGGACTAATACCAGGAGAAATTCATCCCTATGAGTAATCTGGAATGACTTGCTCATGTTTAGCAATTTTCACGAAGGGATCTCTGCCAAATGCCCAGCAGTACTCTGTAATGGGATTTGCAGCAGAATTCCATGGGAAATTCGTGCCAAGCTATGAAATGGAATGAATTTTTCATGTTTAGCAATTGTCACGAACGGATCTCTGCCAAATTGCCAGCTGTGCATCCGAATGGCATTTGGATGACGATCCCAGGTGAAATTCATCCCTAGCAGTGATCTGGATTCAGTTTCTCATTTTTAGCAACTGTCACAAACGAATCTCGGGTAAATGCCCAACAGTGCCTCCGAATGGCATTTGGAGGATGATCCCAGCTGAAATGCAACCCTAGCAGTGATCTGGATTCAGTTTCGCTTCTTTAGAAACTGTCACAAACGAATCTCGGGTTAATGCCCAACAGTGGACCCGAATGGCATTTGGAGGACTAATACCAGGAGAAATTCATCCCTATGAGTAATCTGGAATGACTTGCTCATGTTTAGCTATTTTCACGAAGGGATCTCTGCCAAATGCCCAGCAGTACTCTGTAATGGGATTTGCAGCAGAATTCCATGGGAAATTCGTGCCAAGCTATGAAATGGAATGAATTTTTCATGTTTAGCAATTGTCACGAACGAATCTCTGCCAAATTGCCAGCAGTGCACCCGAATGGCATTTGGAGGACGAGTCGAGGAGAAATTCATCCCTATGAGTAATCTGGAATGACTTGCTTTTATTTAGCTATTTTCACGAAGGGATCTCGGCCAAATTGCTAGCAGTGCCTCCGAATGGCATTTGGAGGACGATCCGAGGAGAAATGCAACCCTAGCAGTGATCTGGATTCAGTTCCTCATCTTTAGCAACTGTCACAAACGAATCTCGGGTTAATGCCCAACAGTGCACCCGAATGGCATTTGGAGGACTAATACCAGGAGAAATTAATCCCTATTTGTAATCTGGAATGACTTGCTCATGTTTAGCTATTTTCACGAAGGGATCTCGGCCAAATGCCCAGCAGTACTCTGTAAAGGCATTTGCAGCAGAATTCCATGGGAAATTCGTGCCAAGCTATGAAATGGAATGAATTTTTCATGTCACGAAAGGATCTCTGCCAAATGCCCAGCTCTGCATCCGATTTGCATTTGGAGGAGGATTCCAGGAGAAATTCGTCCCTAGCAGAGATTGGCAGTGAAAGGCACATGTTTATCAATTTCAACGAAAGGATCTCTGACAAATAGCCAGCAGTGTCTGCGAAATAGATTTGGAGGATAATTCCTGGAGATAGTCGTGCCTAGGTGTGATCTGGAATGAATGGTTCATGTTTAGCAATTTTCACGAAGGGATCTCTGCCAAATGCCCAGCAGTACTCTGTAATGGGATTTGCAGCAGAATTCCATGGGAAATTCGTGCCAAGCTATGAAATGGAATGAATTTTTCATGTTTAGCAATTGTCACGAACGAATCTCTGCCAAATTGCCAGCAGTGCACCCGAATGGCATTTGGAGGACGAGTCGAGGAGAAATTCATTCCTATGAGTAATCTGGAATGACTTGCTTTTATTTAGCTATTTTCACGAAGGGATCTCGGCCAAATTGCTAGCAGTGCCTCCGAATGGCATTTGGAGGACGATCCGAGGAGAAATGCAACCCTAGCAGTGATCTGGATTCAGTTTCTCATCTTTAGCAACTGTCACAAACGAATGTCTGGTAAACACCCAACAGTGCACCCGAATGGCATTTGGAGGGCTAATACCAGGAGAAATTTATCCCTATGAGTAATCTGGAATGTCTTGCTCATGTTTAGCAATTGTCACGAAGGGATTTCTGCCAAATGGCCAGCAGTGTATCCTAGTCACATTTGCAGGAGAATTCCATGAGAAAGTTGTGCCTAGCTATAATCTGGAATGAAGGTTTCATGTTTAGAAATTGTCACGATGGGATGTCTGCCAAACTGCCAGAGGTACATCCGAATGGTATTTGGAGGACGATCCCAGGAGAAATTCATCCCTATCAGTAATCTGCAATTAATGCCTCATGTTAAGCAATTTTGTCGAAGGGATCTCTGCCAAATGGCAAGCAGTGAATCCTAGTGACATTTGCAGGACAATTCCATGATAAAGTCGTGCCTAGCTATGATCTGGAATGAAGGTTTCATGTTTAGCAATTGTCACGACCGGATCTCTGCCAAATTGCCAGCAGTGCCTCCGAATGGCATTTGGAGGATGATCCCAGGTGAAATGCAACCCTAGCAGTGATCTGAATTCAGTTTCTCATCTTTAGCAACTGTCACAAACGAATCTCGGGTAAATGACCAAGACTGCATCCGAATGGCATTTGGAGGATGATCCCAGGAGAAATTCATCCCTTGCGGTGACCTGGATTGAGTTTCCCATCTTTAGCAACTGTCACAAACGAATCTCGGGTAAATGCCCAACAGTGCACCCGAATGGCAATTGGAGTACTAATACCAGGTGAAATTCATCCCTATGAGTAATCTGGAATGACTTGCTCATGTTTAGCTATTTTCACGAAGGGTTCTCTGTCAAATGCCCAGCAGTACTCTGTAATGACATTTGCAGCAGAATTCCATGGGAAATTCGTGCCAAGCTATGAAATTCCTGGAGATAGTCGTGCCTAGGTGTGATCTGGAATGAATGGCTCATGTTTAGCTATTTTCACGAAGGGGTCTCTGCCAAATTGCCAGCAGTGCTTCCGAATGGCATTTGGAGGACGATCCGAGGAGAAATTCATCCCTAGCGGTGATCTGGATTGAGTTTCTCATCTTTAGCAACTGTCACAAACGAATGTCGTGTAAATGCCCAACAGTGCACCCGAATGGCATTTGGAGGACGAGTCGAGGAGAAATTCATCCCTATGAGTAATCTGGAATGACTTGCTCATGTTTAGATATTTTCAGGAAGGGATCTCTGCCAAATGCCCAGCAGTACTCTGTAATGGCATTTGCAGCAGAATTCCATGGGAAATTCGTGCCAAACTTTGAAATTGAATGAATTTTTAATGTTTAGCAATTGTCACGAACGGATCTCTGCCAAATTTCCAGCAGTGCATCCGAATGGCATTTGGAGGACTATCCCATGTGAAATTCATCCCTAGCAGTAATCTGCAATTAATGCCTCATGTTAAGCAATTTTCACGAAAGGATCTCTGCCAAATGCCCAGCAGAACTCTGTAATGGCATTTGCAGCAGAATTCCATGGGAAATTCGTGCCAAGCTAGAAATGGAATGAATTTTTCATGTTTAGCAATTGTCACGAACAGATCTCTGCCACATTGAGAGCTGTGCATCCGAAAAGCATTTGGAGGACGATCCCAGGTGAAATTCATCCCTAGCAGTGATCTGGATTGAGTTTCTCATCTTTAGCAACTGTCACAAACGAATCTCTGGTAAACACCCAACAGTGCACCCGAATGGCATTTGGAGGGCTAATACCAGGAGAAATTTATCCCTATGAGTAATCTGGAATGACTTGCTCATGTTTAGCAATTGTCACGAAGGGATTTCTGCCAAATGGCCAGCAGTGTATCCTAGTCACATTTGCAGGAGAATTCCTGGAGATAGTCGTGCCTAGGTGTGATCTGGAATGAATGGCTCATGTTTAGCTATTTTCACGAAGGGATCTCTGCCAAATGCCCAGCAGAACTCTGTAATGGCATTTGCAGCAGAATTCCATGGGAAATTCGTGCCAAGCTATGAAATGGAATGAATTTTTCATGTTTAGCAATTGTTACGAACGGATCTCTGCCAAATTGCCAGCAGTGCATCCGAATGGCATTTGGAGGACGATCCGAGGAGAAATTCATCCCTAGCGATGATCTGGATTGAGTTTCTCATCTTTAGCAACTGTCACAAACGAATCTCGTGTAAATGCCCAACAGTGCACCCGAATGCCATTTGGAGGACGAGTCGAGGAGAAATTCATCCCTATGAGTAATCTGGAATGACTTGCTCATGTTTAGCTATTTTCACGAAGGGATCTCTGCCAAATGCCCAGCAGTACTCTGTAATGGCATTTGCAGCAGAATTCCATGGGAAATTCGTGCCAAGCTATGAAATTGAATGAATTTTTCATGTTTAGCAATTGTCACGAACGGATCTCTGCCAAATTGCCAACAGTGCATCCGAAAGGCATTCGGAGGACGATCCCAGGAGAAATTAATCCGTAAGAGTAATCTGGAATGACTTGTTCATGATTAGAAATTTTGTCGATGGGATCTCTGCCAAATGGCAAGCAGTGCCTCCTAGTGACATTTGCAGGAGAATTCCATGAGAAAGTCGTGCCTACCTTTGATCTGTAATGAAGGGTTCATGTTTAGCAATTGTCACGAACGGATCTCTGCCAAATTGCCAGCAGTGAATCCGAATGGCATTTGGAGGACGCTCCCAGGTGAAATTCATCCCTAGCAGTGATCTGGATTGAGTTTCTCATCTTTAGCAACTGTCACAAACGAATCTCGTGTAAACAACCAACAGTGCACCCGAATGGCATTTGGAGGACTAATACCAGGAGAAATTCATCCCTATGAGTAATCTGGAATGACTTGCTCATGTTTAGCAATTTTCACGAAGGGATCTCTGCCAAATGCCCAGCAGTACTCTGTAATGGGATTTGCAGCAGAATTCCATGGGAAATTCGTGCCAAGCTATGAAATGGTATGAATTTTTCATGTTTAGCAATTGTCACGAACGGATCTCTGCCAAATTGCCAGCTGTGCATCCGAATGGCATTTGGATGACGATCCCAGGTGAAATTCATCCCTAGCAGTGATCTGGATTCAGTTTCTCATTTTTAGCAACTGTCACAAACGAATCTCGGGTAAATGCCCAACAGTGCCTCCGAATGGCATTTGGAGGATGATCCCAGCTGAAATGCAACCCTAGCAGTGATCTGGATTCAGTTTCGCTTCTTTAGAAACTGTCACAAATGAATCTCGGGTTAATGCCCAACAGTGCACCCGAATGGCATTTGGAGGACTAATACCAGGAGAAATTCATCCCTATGAGTAATCTGGAATGACTTGCTCATGTTTAGCTATTTTCACGAAGGGATCTCTGCCAAATGCCCAGCAGTACTCTGTAATGGGATTTGCAGCAGAATTCCATGGGAAATTCGTGCCAAGCTATGAAATGGAATGAATTTTTCATGTTTAGCAATTGTCACGAACGAATCTCTGCCAAATTGCCAGCAGTGCACCCGAATGGCATTTGGAGGACGAGTCGAGGAGAAATTCATCCCTATGAGTAATCTGGAATGACTTGCTTTTATTTAGCTATTTTCACGAAGGGATCTCGGCCAAATTGCTAGCAGTGCCTCCGAATGGCATTTGGAGGACGATCCGAGGAGAAATGCAACCCTAGCAGTGATCTGGATTCAGTTCCTCATCTTTAGCAACTGTCACAAATGAATCTCGGGTTAATGCCCAACAGTGCTCCCGAATGGCATTTGGAGGACTAATACCAGGAGAAATTAATCCCTATTTGTAATCTGGAATGACTTGCTCATGTTTAGCTATTTTCACGAAGGGATCTCGGCCAAATGCCCAGCAGTACTCTGTAAAGGCATTTGCAGCAGAATTCCATGGGAAATTCGTGCCAAGCTATGAAATGGAATGAATTTTTCATGTCACGAAACGATCTCTGCCAAATGCCCAGCTCTGCATCCGATTTGCATTTGGAGGAGGATTCCAGGAGAAATTCGTCCCTAGCAGAGATCGGCAGTGAAAGGCACATGTTTATCAATTTCAACGAAAGGATCTCTGACAAATAGCCAGCAGTGTCTGCGAAATGGATTTGGAGGATAATTCCTGGAGATAGTCGTGCCTAGGTGTGATCTGGAATGAATGGTTCATGTTTAGCAATTTTCACGAAGGGATCTCTGCCAAATGCCCAGCAGTACTCTGTAATGGGATTTGCAGCAGAATTCCATGGGAAATTCGTGCCAAGCTATGAAATGGAATGAATTTTTCATGTTTAGCAATTGTCACGAACGAATCTCTGCCAAATTGCCAGCAGTGCACCCGAATGGCATTTGGAGGACGAGTCGAGGAGAAATTCATCCCTATGAGTAATCTGGAATGACTTGCTTTTATTTAGCTATTTTCACGAAGGGATCTCGGCCAAATTGCTAGCAGTGCCTCCGAATGGCATTTGGAGGACGATCCGAGGAGAAATGCAACCCTAGCAGTGATCTGGATTCAGTTTCTCATCTTTAGCAACTGTCACAAACGAATGTCTGGTAAACACCCAACAGTGCACCCGAATGGCATTTGGAGGGCTAATACCAGGAGAAATTTATCCCTATGAGTAATCTGGAATGTCTTGCTCATGTTTAGCAATTGTCACGAAGGGATTTCTGCCAAATGGCCAGCAGTGTATCCTAGTCACATTTGCAGGAGAATTCCATGAGAAAATTGTGCCTAGCTATAATCTGGAATGAAGGTTTCATGTTTAGAAATTGTCACGATGGGATGTCTGCCAAACTGCCAGAGGTACATCCGAATGGTATTTGGAGGACGATCCCAGGAGAAATTCATCCCTATCAGTAATCTGCAATTAATGCCTCATTTTAAGCAATTTTGTCGAAGGGATCTCTGCCAAATGGCAAGCAGTGAATCCTAGTGACATTTGCAGGACAATTCCATGATAAAGTCGTGCCTAGCTATGATCTGGAATGAAGGTTTCATGTTTAGCAATTGTCACGACCGGATCTCTGCCAAATTGCCAGCAGTGCCTCCGAATGGCATTTGGAGGATGATCCCAGGTGAAATGCAACCCTAGCAGTGATCTGGATTCAGTTTCTATTCTTTAGCAACTGTCACAAACGAATCTCGGGTAAATGACCAAGACTGCATCCGAATGGCATTTGGAGGATGATCCCAGGAGAAATTCATCCCTTGCGGTGACCTGGATTGAGTTTCCCATCTTTAGCAACTGTCACAAACGAATCTCGGGTAAATGCCCAACAGTGCACCCGAATGGCAATTGGAGTACTAATACCAGGTGAAATTCATCCCTATGAGTAATCTGGAATGACTTGCTCATGTTTAGCTATTTTCACGAAGGGTTCTCTGTCAAATGCCCAGCAGTACTCTGTAATGACATTTGCAGCAGAATTCCATGGGAAATTCGTGCCAAGCTATGAAATTCCTGGAGATAGTCGTGCCTAGGTGTGATCTGGAATGAATGGCTCATGTTTAGCTATTTTCACGAAGGGGTCTCTGCCAAATTGCCAGCAGTGCTTCCGAATGGCATTTGGAGGACGATCCGAGGAGAAATTCATCCCTAGCGGTGATCTGGATTGAGTTTCTCATCTTTAGCAACTGTCACAAACGAATGTCGTGTAAATGCCCAACAGTGCACCCGAATGGCATTTGGAGGACGAGTCGAGGAGAAATTCATCCCTATGAGTAATCTGGAATGACTTGCTCATGTTTAGCTATTTTCACGAAGGGATCTCTGCCAAATGCCCAGCAGAACTCTGTAATGGCATTTGCAGCAGAATTCCATGGGAAATTCGTGCCAAGCTTTGAAATGGAATGAATTTTTCATGTTTAGCAATTGTCACGAAGGAATCTCTGCCAAATTGCCAGCAGTGCCTCCGAATGGCATTTGGAGTATGATCCCAGGTGAAATGCAACCCTAGCAGTGATCTGGATTGAGTTTCTCATCTTTAGCAACTGTCACAAACGAATCTCGGGTAAATGCCCAACAGTGCACCCGAATGGCATTTGGAGGATGAGTCGAGGAGTAATTCATCCCTATGAGTAATCTGGAATGACTTGCTTATGTTTAGCGATTTTCACGAAGGGATCTCTGCCAAATGCCCAGCAGTACTCTGTAATGGGATTTGCAGCAGAATTCCATGGGAAATTCGTGCGAAGCTATGAAATGGAATGAATTTTTCATGTTTAGCAGTTGTCACGAACGGATCTCTGCCAAATTGCCAGCTCTGCATCCGAAAAGCATTTGGAGGACGATCCCAGGTGAAATTCATCCCTAGCAGTGATCTGGATTCAGTTTCTCATTTTTAGCAACTGTCACAAACGAATCTCGGGTAAATGCCCAAAAGTGCATCCGAATGGCATATGGAGGATGATCCCAGGAGAAATTAATCCGTAAAAGTAATCTGGAATGATTTGCTCAAGATTAGAAATTTTGTCGATGGGATCTCTGCCAAATGGCAAGCAGTGCCTCCTAGTGACATTTGCAGGAGAATTCCATGAGAAAGTCGTGCCTACCGTTGATCTGTAATGAAGGGTTCATGTTTAGAAATTGTCACGTACGGATCTCTGCCAAATTGCCAGCAGTGCCTCCGAATGGCATTTGGAGGATGATCCCAGGTGAAATGCAACCATAGCTGTGATCTGGATTCAGTTTCTCATCTTTAGCAACTGTCACAAACGAATCTCGGGTAAATGCCCAAGAGTGCATCCGAATGGCATTTGGAGGATGATCCCAGGAGAGATTCATCCCTTGCGGTGATCTGGATTGAGTTTCCCATCTTTAGCAACTGTCACAAACGAATCTCGGGTAAATGCCCAACAATGCACCCGAATGTTATTTGGAGGACGAGTCGAGGAGAAATTCATCCCTATGAGTAACCTGGAATGTCTTGCTCATGTTTAGCTATTTTCACGAAGGGTTCTCTGCCAAATGCCCAGCAGTACTCTGTAATGACATTTGCAGCAGAATTCCATGGGAAATTCGTGCCAAATTATGAAATGGAATGAATTTTTCATTTTTAGCAATTGTCACGAACGGATCTCTGCCAAATTGCCAGCAGTGCATCCGAATGTCATTTGGAGTACGATCCCAGGTGAAATTCATCCGTAGCAGTGATCTGGATTGAGTTTCTCATCTTTAGCAACTGTCACAAACGAATCTCGGGTAAATGCCCAAGAGTGCATCCGAATGGCATTTGGAGGATGATCCCAGGAGAAATTCATCCCTTGCGGTGATCTGGATTGAGTTTCCCATCTTTAGCAACTGTCACAAACGAATCTCGGGTAAATGCTCAACAGTGCACCCGAATGGCATTTGGAGGACAGGTCGAGGAGAAATTCATCCCTATGAGTAATCTGGAATGTCTTCCTCATGTTTAGCAATTGTCACGAAGGGATCTCTGCCAAATGCCGAGCAGTACTCTGGAAAGGCATTTGCAGCAGAATTCAATGGGAAATTCGTGCCAAGTTATGAAATGGAATGTATTTTTCATGTCACGAAAGGATCTCTGCCAAATGCCCAGCTCTGCATCCGATATGCATTTGGAGGAGGATTCCAGGAGAAATTCGTCCCTAGCAGAGATCGGCAGTGAAAGGCACATGTTTATCAATTTCAACGAAAGGATCTCTGACAAATAGCCAGCAGTGCCTGCGAAATGGATTTGGAGGATAATTCCTGGAGATAGTCGTGCCTAGGCGTGATCTGGAATGAATGGCTCATGTTTAGCAATTTTCACGAAGGGATCTCTGCCAAATTGCCAGCAGTGCATCCGAATGGCATTTGGAGGATGATCCCAAATGAAATGCAACCCTAGCAGTGATCTGTATTGAGTTTCTCATCTTTAGCAACTGTCACAAACGAATCTCGGGTAAATGCCCAAGAGTGCATCCGAATGCCATTTGGAGGATGTTCCCAGGAGAAATTAATCCGTAAGAGTAATCTGGAATGACTTGCTCAAGATTAGAAATTTTGTCGATGGGATCTCTGGCAAATGGCAAGCAGTGCTTCCTAGTGACATTTGCAGGAGAATTCCATGAGAAAGTCGTGCCTAGCTATGATCTGTAATGAAGGGTTCATGTTTAGCAATTGTCACGAACGGATTTCTGCCAAATTGCCAGCAATACATCCGAATAGCATTTGGAGGACGATCCGAGGAGAAATTCATCCCTAGCGGTGATCTGGATTGAGTTTCTCATCTTTAGCAACTGTCACAAACGAAACTCGGGTTAATGCCCAACAGTGCACCCGAATGGCATTTGGAGGACTAATACCAGGAGAAATTCATCCCTATGAGTAATCTGGAATGACTTGCAGCTGTTTAGCTATTTTCACGAAAGGATCTCTGCCAAATGCCCAGCAGTACTCTGTAATGGAATTTGCAGCAGAATTCCATGGGAAATTCGTGACAAGCTATGAAATGGAATGAATTTTTCATGTTTAGCAATTGTCACGAACGGATCTCTGCCAAATTGCTAGCAGTGCATCCGAATGGCATTTGGAGTACGATCCCAGGTGAAATTCATCCGTAGCAGTGATCTGGATTGAGTTTCTCATCTTTAGCAACTGTCACAAATGAATCTCGGGTAAATGCCCAACAGTGCACCCGAAAGGCATTTGGAGGTCTAATACCAGGAGAAATTCATCCCTATGAGTAATCTGGAATGACTTGCTCATGTTTAGCTATTTTCACGAAGGGATCTCTGCCAAATGCCCAGCAGTACTCTGTAATGGAATTTGCAGCAGAATTCCATTGGAAATTCGTGCCAAATTATGAAATGGGATGAAATTTTCATGTTTAGCAATTGTCACGAACGGATCTCTGCCAAATTGCCAGCAGTGCATCCGAATGGCATTTGGAGGACGATCCCAGGTGAAATTCATCCCTAGCAGTGATCTGGACTGAGTTTCCCATCTTTAGCAACTGTCAAAACGAATCTCGGGTAAATGCCCGAGAGTGCACCCGAATGGTATTTGGAGGACGAGTCGAGGAGAAATTCATCCCTATGAGTAATCTGGAATGACTTGCTCATGTTTAGATATTTTCAGGAAGGGATCTCTGCCAAATGCCCAGCAGTACTCTGTAATGGCATTTGCAGCAGAATTCCATGGGAAATTCGTGCCAAGCTTTGAAATGGAATGAATTTTTAATGTTTAGCAATTGTCACGAACGGATCTCTGCCAAATTGCCAACACTGCATCCGAAAGGCATTCGGAGGACGATCCCAGGAGAAATTAATCCGTAAGAGTAATCTGGAATGACTTGCTCATATTTAGCTATTTTCACGAAGGGATCTCAGCCAAATGCCTAGCAGTACTCTGTAAAGGCATTTGCAGCAGAATTCCATGGGAAATTCGTGCCAAGCTATGAAATGGAATGAATTTTTCATGTCACGAAACGATCTCTGCCAAATGCCCAGCTCTGCATCCGATTTGCATTTGGAGGAGGATTCCAGGAGAAATTCGTTCCTAGCAGAGATCGGCAGTGAAAGGCACATGTTTATCAATTTCAATGAAAGGATCTCTGACAAATAGCCAGCAGTGCCTGCGAAATGCATTTGGAGGATAATTCCTGGAGATAGTCGTGCCTAGGTGTGATCTGCAATGAATGGCTCATCTTTAGCAATTGTCACGAACGGATTTCTGCCAAATTGCCAGCAACACATCCGAATGGCATTTGGAGGACGATCCGAGGAGAAATGCAACCCTAGCAGTGATCTGGATTCAGTTTCTCATCTTTAGCAACTGTCACAAACGAATCTCTGGTAAACACCCAACAGTGCACCCGAATGGCATTTGGAGGGCTAATACCAGGAGAAATTTATCCCTATGAGTAATCTGGAATGACTTGCTCATGTTTAGCAATTGTCACGAAGGGATTTCTGCCAAATGGCCAGCAGTGTATCCTAGTCACATTTGCAGGAGAATTCCTGGAGATAGTCGTGCCTAGGTGTGATCTGGAATGAATGGCTCATGTTTAGCTATTTTCACGAAGGGATCTCTGCCAAATGCCCAGCAGAACTCTGTAATGGCATTTGCAGCAGAATTCCATGGGAAATTCGTGCCAAGCTATGAAATGGAATGAATTTTTCATGTTTAGCAATTGTTACGAACGGATCTCTGCCAAATTGCCAGCAGTGCATCCGAATGGCATTTGGAGGACGATCCGAGGAGAAATTCATCCCTAGCGATGATCTGGATTGAGTTTCTCATCTTTAGCAACTGTCACAAACGAATCTCGTGTAAATGCCCAACAGTGCACCCGAATGCCATTTGGAGGACGAGTCGAGGAGAAATTCATCCCTATGAGTAATCTGGAATGACTTGCTCATGTTTAGCTATTTTCACGAAGGGATCTCTGCCAAATGCCCAGCAGTACTCTGTAATGGCATTTGCAGCAGAATTCCATGGGAAATTCGTGCCAAGCTATGAAATTGAATGAATTTTTCATGTTTAGCAATTGTCACGAACGGATCTCTGCCAAATTGCCAACAGTGCATCCGAAAGGCATTCGGAGGACGATCCCAGGAGAAATTAATCCGTAAGAGTAATCTGGAATGACTTGTTCATGATTAGAAATTTTGTCGATGGGATCTCTGCCAAATGGCAAGCAGTGCCTCCTAGTGACATTTGCAGGAGAATTCCATGAGAAAGTCGTGCCTACCTTTGATCTGTAATGAAGGGTTCATGTTTAGCAATTGTCACGAACGGATCTCTGCCAAATTGCCAGCAGTGAATCCGAATGGCATTTGGAGGACGCTCCCAGGTGAAATTCATCCCTAGCAGTGATCTGGATTGAGTTTCTCATCTTTAGCAACTGTCACAAACGAATCTCGTGTAAACAACCAACAGTGCACCCGAATGGCATTTGGAGGACTAATACCAGGAGAAATTCATCCCTATGAGTAATCTGGAATCACTTGCTCATGTTTAGCAATTTTCACGAAGGGATCTCTGCCAAATGCCCAGCAGTACTCTGTAATGGGATTTGCAGCAGAATTCCATGGGAAATTCGTGCCAAGCTATGAAATGGAATGAATTTTTCATGTTTAGCAATTGTCACGAACGGATCTCTGCCAAATTGCCAGCTGTGCATCCGAATGGCATTTGGATGACGATCCCAGGTGAAATTCATCCCTAGCAGTGATCTGGATTCAGTTTCTCATTTTTAGCAACTGTCACAAACGAACCTCGGGTAAATGCCCAACAGTGCCTCCGAATGGCATTTGGAGGATGATCCCAGCTGAAATGCAACCCTAGCAGTGATCTGGATTCAGTTTCGCTTCTTTAGAAACTGTCACAAACGAATCTCGGGTTAATGCCCAACAGTGCACCCGAATGGCATTTGGAGGACTAATACCAGGAGAAATTCATCCCTATGAGTAATCTGGAATGACTTGCTCATGTTTAGCTATTTTCACGAAGGGATCTCTGCCAAATGCCCAGCAGTACTCTGTAATGGGATTTGCAGCAGAATTCCATGGGAAATTCGTGCCAAGCTATGAAATGGAATGAATTTTTCATGTTTAGCAATTGTCACGAACGAATCTCTGCCAAATTGCCAGCAGTGCACCCGAATGGCATTTGGAGGACGAGTCGAGGAGAAATTCATCCCTATGAGTAATCTGGAATGACTTGCTTTTATTTAGCTATTTTCACGAAGGGATCTCGGCCAAATTGCTAGCAGTGCCTCCGAATGGCATTTGGAGGACGATCCGAGGAGAAATGCAACCCTAGCAGTGATCTGGATTCAGTTCCTCATCTTTAGCAACTGTCACAAACGAATCTCGGGTTAATGCCCAACAGTGCACCCGAATGGCATTTGGAGGACTAATACCAGGAGAAATTAATCCCTATTTGTAATCTGGAATGACTTGCTCATGTTTAGCTATTTTCACGAAGGGATCTCGGCCAAATGCCCAGCAGTACTCTGTAAAGGCATTTGCAGCAGAATTCCATGGGAAATTCGTGCCAAGCTATGAAATGGAATGAATTTTTCATGTCACGAAAGGATCTCTGCCAAATGCCCAGCTCTGCATCCGATTTGCATTTGGAGGAGGATTCCAGGAGAAATTCGTCCCTAGCAGAGATCGGCAGTGAAAGGCACATGTTTATCAATTTCAACGAAAGGATCTCTGACAAATAGCCAGCAGTGTCTGCGAAATGGATTTGGAGGATAATTCCTGGAGATAGTCGTGCCTAGGTGTGATCTGGAATGAATGGTTCATGTTTAGCAATTTTCACGAAGGGATCTCTGCCAAATTGCCAGCAGTGCCTCCGAAAGGCATTTGGAGGACGATCCGAGGAGAAATTCATCCCTAGCGGTGATCTGGATTGAGTTTCTCATCTTTAGCAACTGTCACAAAATAATCTCGTGTAAATGCCCAACAGTGCACCCGAATGGCATTTGGAGGACGAGTCGAGGAGAAATTCATCCCTATGAGTAATCTGGAATGACTTGCTCATGATTAGCTATTTTCACGAAGGGATCTCTGCCAAATGCCCAGCAGTACTCTGTAATGGCATTTGCAGCAGAATTCCATGGGAAATTCGTGCCAAGCTAGAAATGGAATGAATTTTTCATGTTTAGCAATTGTCACGAACAGATCTCTGCCACATTGAGAGCTGTGCATCCGAAAAGCATTTGGAGGACGATCCCAGGTGAAATTCATCCCTAGCAGTGGTCTGGATTCAGTTTCTCATCTTTAGCAACTGTCACAAACGAATCTCGGTTAAATGCCCAAGAATGCATCCGAATGGCATTTGGAGGATGATCCCTGGAGAAATTAATCCGTAAAAGTAATCTGGAATGACTTGCTCAAGATTAGAAATTTTGTCGATGGGATCTCTGCCAAATGGTAGGCAGTGCATCCTAGTGACATTTGCAGGAGAATTCCATGAGAAAGTCGTGCCTAGCTATGATCTGTAATGAAGGGTTCATGTTTAGCAATTGTCCCGAAGGGATCTCTGCCAAATTGCCAGCAGTGCCTACGAATGGCATTTGGAGGACGATCCCAGGTGAAATTCATCCGTAGCAGTGATCTGGATTGAGTTTCTCATCTTTAGCAACTGTCACAAACGAATCTCGGGTAAATGCCCAAGAGTGCATCCGAATGGCATTTGGAGGATGATCCCAGGAGAAATTCATCCCTTGCGGTGATCTGGATTGAGTTTCCCATCTTTAGCAACTGTCACAAACGAATCTCGGGTAAATGCTCAACAGTGCACCCGAATGGCATTTGGAGGACAGGTCGAGGAGAAATTCATCCCTATGAGTAAAATGGAATGACTTGCTCATGTTTAGCTATTTTCACGAAGGGTTCTCTGCCAAATGCCCAGCAGTACTCTGTAATGACATTTGCAGCAGAATTCCATGGGAAATTCATGCCAGGCTATGAAATGGAATGAATTTTTCATGTTTAGGAATTGTCACGAACGAATCTCTGCCAAATTGTCGGCAATACATCCGAATGGCATTTGGAGGACGATCCGAGGAGAAATGCAACCCTAGCAGTGATCTGGATTCAGTTTCTCATCTTTAGCAACTGTCACAAACGAATGTCTGGTAAACACCCAACAGTGCACCCGAATGGCATTTGGAGGGCTAATACCAGGAGAAATTTATCCCTATGAGTAATCTGGAATGTCTTGCTCATGTTTAGCTATTTTCACGAAGGGATTTCTGCCAAATGGCCAGCAGTGTATCCTAGTCACATTTGCAGGAGAATTCCATGAGAAAGTTGTGCCTAGCTATGATCTGGAATGAAGGTTTCATGTTTAGCAATTGTCACGACCGGATCTCTGCCAAATTGCCAGCAGTGCCTCCGAATGGCATTTGGAGGATGATCCCAGGTGAAATGCAACCATAGCAGTGATCTGGATTCAGTTTCTCATCTTTAGCAACTGTCACAAACGAATCTCGGGTAAATGACCAAGACTGCATCCGAATGGCATTTGGAGGATGATCCCAGGAGAAATTCATCCCTTGCGGTGACCTGGATTGAGTTTCCCATCTTTAGCAACTGTCACAAACGAATCTCGGGTAAATGCCCAACAGTGCACCCGAATGGCAATTGGAGTACTAATACCAGGTGAAATTCATCCCTATGAGTAATCTGGAATGACTTGCTCATGTTTAGCTATTTTCACGAAGGGATCTCTGCCAAATGCCCAGCAGAACTCTGTAATGGCATTTGCAGCAGAATTCCATGGGAAATTCGTGCCAAGCTATGAAATGGAATGAATTTTTCATGTTTAGCAATTGTTACGAACGGATCTCTGCCAAATTTCCAGCAGTGCATCCGAATGGCATTTGGAGGACTATCCCATGTGAAATTCATCCCTAGCAGTAATCTGCAATTAATGCCTCATGTTAAGCAATTTTCACGAAAGGATCTCTGCCAAATGCCCAGCAGAACTCTGTAATGGCATTTGCAGGAGAATTCCATGGGAAATTCGTGCCAAGCTATGAAATGGAATGAATGTTTCATGTTTAGCAATTGTCACGAAGGGATCTCTGCCAAATTGCCAGCAGTGCATCCGAATGGCATTTGGAGGATGATCCAGGGTGAAATTCATACCTAGCAATGATCTGGATTCAGTTTCTCATCTTTAGCAACTGTCACAAACGAATCTCGGGTAAATGCCCAAGAGCGCATCCGAATGGCATTTGGAGGACGATCCCAGGAGAAATTAATCCGTAAGAGTAATCTGGAATGACTTGCTCAAGATTAGCAATTTTGTCGAAGGGATCTCTGCCAAAGGACAAGCAGTGCATCCTAGTGACATTTGCAAGAGAATTCCATGAGAAAGTCGTGCCTAGCTATGATCTGTAATAAAGGGTTCATGTTTAGCAATTGTCACGAACGGATCTCTGCCAAATTGCCAACACTGCATCCGAAAGGCATTCGGAGGACGATCCCAGGAGAAATTAATCCGTAAGAGTAATCTGGAATGACTTGCTCATATTTAGCTATTTTCACGAAGGGATCTCAGCCAAATGCCTAGCAGTACTCTGTAAAGGCATTTGCAGCAGAATTCCATGGGAAATTCGTGCCAAGCTATGAAATGGAATGAATTTTTCATGTCACGAAAGAATCTCTGCCAAATGCCCAGCTCTGCATCCGATTTGCATTTGGAGGAGGATTCCAGGAGAAATTCGTCCCTAGCAGAGATCGGCAGTGAAAGGCACATGTTTATCAATTTCAACAAAAGGATCTCTGACAAATAGCCAGCAGTGCCTGCGAAATGCATTTGGAGGATAATTGCTGGAGACAGTCGTGCCTAGGTGTGATCTGGAATGAATGGCTCATGTTTAGCAATTGTCACGAAGGGATCTCTGCCAAATTGCCAGCGGTGCCTCCGAATGGCATTTGGAGGACGATCCGAGGAGAAATTCATCCCTAGCGATGATCTGGATTGAGTTTCTCATCTTTAGCAACTGTCACAAACGAATCTCGTGTAAATGCCCAACAGTGCACCCGAATGCCATTTGGAGGACGAGTCGAGGAGAAATTCATCCCTATGAGTAATCTGGAATGACTTGCTCATGTTTAGCTATTTTCACGAAGGGATCTCTGCCAAATGCCCAGCAGTACTCTGTAATGGCATTTGCAGCAGAATTCCATGGGAAATTCGTGCCAAGCTATGAAATTGAATGAATTTTTCATGTTTAGCAATTGTCACGAACGGATCTCTGCCAAATTGCCAACAGTGCATCCGAAAGGCATTCGGAGGACGATCCCAGGAGAAATTAATCCGTAAGAGTAATCTGGAATGACTTGTTCATGATTAGAAATTTTGTCGATGGGATCTCTGCCAAATGGCAAGCAGTGCCTCCTAGTGACATTTGCAGGAGAATTCCATGAGAAAGTCGTGCCTACCTTTGATCTGTAATGAAGGGTTCATGTTTAGCAATTGTCACGAATGGATCTCTGCCAAATTGCCAGCAGTGAATCCGAATGGCATTTGGAGGACGCTCCCAGGTGAAATTCATCCCTAGCAGTGATCTGGATTGAGTTTCTCATCTTTAGCAACTGTCACAAACGAATGTCTGGTAAACACCCAACAGTGCACACGAATGGCATTTGGAGGACTAATACCAGGAGAAATTCATCCCTATGAGTAATCTGGGATGACTTGCTCATGTTTAGCTATTTTCACGAAGGGATCTCTGCCAAATGGCCAGCAGTGTATCCTAGTCACATTTGCAGGAGAATTCCATGAGAAAGTCGTGCCTAGCTATCATCTGGAATGAAGGGTTCATGTTTAGCAATTTTCACGAAGGGATCTCTGCCAAATTGCCAGCAGTGCCTCCGAAAGGCATTTGGAGGACGATCCGAGGAGAAATTCATCCCTAGCGGTGATCTGGACTGAGTTTCTCATCTTTAGCAATTGTCACAAACGAAACTCGGGTAAATGCCCAACAGTGCACCCGAACGGCATTTGGAGGACAGGTCGAGGAGAAATTCATCCCTATGAGTAAAATGGAATGACTTGCTCATGTTTAGCTATTTTCAAGAAGGGTTCTCTGCCAAATGCCCAGCAGTACTCTGTAATGGAATTTGCAGCAGAATTCCATTGGAAATTCGTGCCAAATTATGAAATGGGATGAAATTTTCATGTTTAGCAATTGTCACGAACGGATCTCTGCCAAATTGCCAGCAGTGCATCCGAATGGCATTTGGAGGACGATCCCAGGTGAAATTCATCCCTAGCAGTGATCTGGACTGAGTTTCCCATCTTTAGCAACTGTCAAAACGAATCTCGGGTAAATGCCCGAGAGTGCACCCGAATGGTATTTGGAGGACGAGTCGAGGAGAAATTCATCCCTATGAGTAATCTGGAATGACTTGCTCATGTTTAGATATTTTCAGGAAGGGATCTCTGCCAAATGCCCAGCAGTACTCTGTAATGGCATTTGCAGCAGAATTCCATGGGAAATTCGTGCCAAGCTTTGAAATGGAATGAATTTTTAATGTTTAGCAATTGTCACGAACGGATCTCTGCCAAATTGCCAACACTGCATCCGAAAGGCATTCGGAGGACGATCCCAGGAGAAATTAATCCGTAAGAGTAATCTGGAATGACTTGCTCATATTTAGCTATTTTCACGAAGGGATCTCAGCCAAATGCCTAGCAGTACTCTGTAAAGGCATTTGCAGCAGAATTCCATGGGAAATTCGTGCCAAGCTATGAAATGGAATGAATTTTTCATGTCACGAAACGATCTCTGCCAAATGCCCAGCTCTGCATCCGATTTGCATTTGGAGGAGGATTCCAGGAGAAATTCGTTCCTAGCAGAGATCGGCAGTGAAAGGCACATGTTTATCAATTTCAACGAAAGGATCTCTGACAAATAGCCAGCAGTGCCTGCGAAATGCATTTGGAGGATAATTCCTGGAGATAGTCGTGCCTAGGTGTGATCTGGAATGAATGGCTCATCTTTAGCAATTGTCACGAACGGATTTCTGCCAAATTGCCAGCAACACATCCGAATGGCATTTGGAGGACGATCCGAGGAGAAATGCAACCCTAGCAGTGATCTGGATTCAGTTTCTCATCTTTAGCAACTGTCACAAACGAATCTCTGGTAAACACCCAACAGTGCACCCGAATGGCATTTGGAGGGCTAATACCAGGAGAAATTTATCCCTATGAGTAATCTGGAATGTCTTGCTCATGTTTAGCAATTGTCACGAAGGGATTTCTGCCAAATGGCCAGCAGTGTATCCTAGTCACATTTGCAGGAGAATTCCTGGAGATAGTCGTGCCTAGGTGTGATCTGGAATGAATGGCTCACGTTTAGCTATTTTCACGAAGGGATCTCTGCCAAATGCCCAGCAGAACTCTGTAATGGCATTTGCAGCAGAATTCCATGGGAAATTCGTGCCAAGCTATGAAATGGAATGAATTTTTCATGTTTAGCAATTGTTACGAACGGATCTCTGCCAAATTGCCAGCAGTGCATCCGAATGGCATTTGGAGGACGATCCGAGGAGAAATTCATCCCTAGCCATGATCTGGATTGAGTTTCTCATCTTTAGCAACTGTCACAAACGAATCTCGTGTAAATGCCCAACAGTGCACCCGAATGCCATTTGGAGGACGAGTCAAGGAGAAATTCATCCCTATGAGTAATCTGGAATGACTTGCTCATGTTTAGCTATTTTCACGAAGGGATCTCTGCCAAATGCCCAGCAGTACTCTGTAATGGCATTTGCAGCAGAATTCCATGGGAAATTCGTGCCAAGCTATGAAATGGAATGAATTTTTCATGTTTAGCAATTGTCACGAACGGATCTCTGCCAAATTGCCAACAGTGCATCCGAAAGGCATTCGGAGGACGATCCCAGGAGAAATTAATCCGTAAGAGTAATCTGGAATGACTTGTTCATGATTAGAAATTTTGTCGATGGGATCTCTGCCAAATGGCAAGCAGTGCCTCCTAGTGACATTTGCAGGAGAATTCCATGAGAAAGTCGTGCCTACCTTTGATCTGTAATGAAGGGTTCATGTTTAGCAATTGTCACGAACGGATCTCTGCCAAATTGCCAGCAGTGAATCCGAATGGCATTTGGAGGACGCTCCCAGGTGAAATTCATCCGTAGCAGTGATCTGGATTGAGTTTCTCATCTTTAGCAACTGTCACAAACGAATCTCGTGTAAACAACCAACAGTGCACCCGAATGGCATTTGGAGGACTAATACCAGGAGAAATTCATCCCTATGAGTAATCTGGAATGACTTGCTCATGTTTAGCAATTTTCACGAAGGGATCTCGGCCAAATTGCCAGCAGTGCCTCCGAATGGCATTTGGAGGACGATCCGAGGAGAAATGCAACCCTAGCAGTGATCTGGATTCAGTTCCTCATCTTTAGCAACTGTCACAAACGAATCTCGGGTTAATGCCCAACAGTGCACCCGAATGGCATTTGGAGGACTAATACCAGGAGAAATTAATCCCTATTTGTAATCTGGAATGACTTGCTCATGTTTAGCTATTTTCACGAAGGGATCTCGGCCAAATGCCCAGCAGTACTCTGTAAAGGCATTTGCAGCAGAATTCCATGGGAAATTCGTGCCAAGCTATGAAATGGAATGAATTTTTCATGTCACGAAAGGATCTCTGCCAAATGCCCAGCTCTGCATCCGATTTGCATTTGGAGGAGGATTCCAGGAGAAATTCGTCCCTAGCAGAGATCGGCAGTGAAAGGCACATGTTTATCAATTTCAACGAAAGGATCTCTGACAAATAGCCAGCAGTGTCTGCGAAATGGATTTGGAGGATAATTCCTGGAGATAGTCGTGCCTAGGTGTGATCTGGAATGAATGGTTCATGTTTAGCAATTTTCACGAAGGGATCTCTGCCAAATTGCCAGCAGTGCCTCCGAAAGGCATTTGGAGGACGATCCGAGGAGAAATTCATCCCTAGCGGTGATCTGGATTGAGTTTCTCATCTTTAGCAACTGTCACAAAAGAATCTCGTGTAAATGCCCAACAGTGCACCCGAATGGCATTTGGAGGACGAGTCGAGGAGAAATTCATCCCTATGAGTAATCTGGAATGACTTGCTCATGATTAGCTATTTTCACGAAGGGATCTCTGCCAAATGCCCAGCAGTACTCTGTAATGGCAGTTGCAGCAGAATTCCATGGGAAATTCGTGCCAAGCTAGAAATGGAATGAATTTTTCATGTTTAGCAATTGTCACGAACAGATCTCTGCCACATTGAGAGCTGTGCATCCGAAAAGCATTTGGAGGACGATCCCAGGTGAAATTCATCCCTAGCAGTGATCAGGATTCAGTTTCTCATCTTTAGCAACTGTCACAAACGAATCTCGGTTAAATGCCCAAGAATGCATCCGAATGGCATTTGGAGGATGATCCCTGGAGAAATTAATCCGTAAAAGTAATCTGGAATGACTTGCTCAAGATTAGAAATTTTGTCGATGGGATCTCTGCCAAATGGCAGGCAGTGCATCGTAGTGACATTTGCAGGAGAATTCCATGAGAAAGTCGTGCCTAGCTATGATCTGTAATGAAGGGTTCATGTTTAGCAATTGTCCCGAAGGGATCTCTGCCAAATTGCCAGCAGTGCCTACGAATGGCATTTGGAGGACGATCCGAGGAGAAATTCATCCCTAGCGGTGATCTGGATTGAGTTTCTCATCTTTAGCAACTGTCACTAACGAATCTCGTGTAAATGCCCAACAGTGCACCCGAATGGCATTTGGAGGACGAGTCGAGGAGAAATTCATCCCTATGAGTAATCTGGAATGACTTGCTCATGTTTAGCTATTTTCACGAAGGGATCTCTGCCAAATGCCCAGCAGTACTCTGTAATGGGATTTGCAGCAGAATTCCATGGGAAATTCGTGCCAAGCTATGAAATGGAATGAATTTTTCATGTTAAGCAATTGTCACGAACGGATCTCTGCCAAATTGCCAGCTGTGCATCGGAATGGCATTTGGAGGACGATCCCTGGTGAAATTCATCCCTAGCAGTGATCTGGATTCAGTTTCTCATTTTTAGCAAATGTCACAAACGAATCTCGGGTAAATGCCTAACAGTGCCTCCGAATGGCATTTGGAGGATGATCCCAGCTGAAATGCAACCCTAGCAGTGATCTGGATTCAGTTTCTCATCTTTAGCAACTGTCACAAACGAATCTCGGGTTAATGCCCAACAGTGCACCCGAATGGCATTTGGAGGACTAATACCAGGAGAAATTCATCCCTATGAGTAATCTGGAATGACTTGCTCATGTTTAGCTATTTTCACGAAGGGTTCTCTGCCAAATGCCCAGCAGTACTCTGTAATGACATTTGCAGCAGAATTCCATGGGAAATTCGTGCCAAGCTTTGAAATGGAATGAATTTTTCATGTCACGAAAGGATCTCTGCCAAGTGCCCAGCTCTGCATCCGATTTGCATTTGGAGGAGGATTCCAGGAGAAATTCGTCCCTAGCAGAGATCGGCAGTGAAAGGCACATGTTTATCAATTTCAACGAAAGGATCTCTGACAAATAGCCGGCAGTGCCTGCGAAATGGATTTGGAGGATAATTCCTGGAGATAGTCGTGCCTAGGTGTGATCTGGAATGAATGGCTCATGTTTAGCAATTTTCACGAAGGAATCTCTGCCAAATTGCCAGCAGTGTTTCCGAATGGCATTTGGAGGCTGATCCCAGCTGAAATGCAACCATAGCAGTGATCTGGATTCAGTTTCTCATCTTTAGCAACTGTCACAAACGAATCTCGTGTAAATGCCCAACAGTGCACCCGAAGGGCATTTGGAGGACGAGTCGAGGAGAAATTCATCCCTATGAGTAATCTGAAATGACTTGCTCATGTTTAGCTATTTTCACGAAGGGATCTCGGCAAAATGCCCAGCAGTACTCTGTAATGGGATTTGCAGCAGAATTCCATGGGAAATTCGTGCCAAGCTATGAAATGGAATGAATTTTTCATGTTTAGCAATTGTCACGAACGGATCTCTGCCACATTGAGAGCTGTGCATCCGAAAAGCATTTGGAGGACGATCCCAGGTGAAATTCATCCCTACCTGTGATCTGGATTCAGTTTCTCATCTTTAGCAACTGTCACAAACGAATCTCGGGTAAATGCCCAAGCACCTGAATGTCATTTGGAGGACTAATACCAGGAGAAATTCATCCCTTTGAGTAATCTGGAATGACTTGCTCATGTTTAGCTATTTTCACGAAGGGATCTCTGTCAAATGCCCAGCAGTACGCTGTAATGGAATTTGCAGCAGAATTCCATGGGAAATTCGTGCCAAATTATGAAATGGAATGTATTTTTCATGTTTAGCAATTGTCACGAACGGATCTCTGCCAAATTGCCAGCAGTGCATCCGAATGTCTTTTGGAGTACGATCCCAGGTGAAATTCATCCGTAGCAGTGATCTGGATTGAGTTTCTCATCTTTAGCAACTGTCACAAACGAATCTCGGGTAAATGCCCAAAAGTGCATCCGAATGGCATTTGGAGGATGATCCCAGGAGAAATTCATCCCTTGCGGTGATCTGGATTGAGTTTCCCATCTTTAGCAACTGTCACAAACGAATCTCGGGTAAATGCTCAACAGTGCACCCGAATGGCATTTGGAGGACAGGTCGAGGAGAAATTCATCCCTATGAGTAAAATGGAATGACTTGCTCATGTTTAGCTATTTTCACGAAGGGTTCTCTGCCAAATGCCCAGCAGTACTCTGTAATGACATTTGCAGCAGAATTCCATGGGAAATTCATGCCAGGCTATGAAATGGAATGAATTTTTCATGTTTAGGAATTGTCACGAACGAATCTCTGCCAAATTGTCGGCAATACATCCGAATGGCATTTGGAGGACGATCCGAGGAGAAATGCAACCCTAGCAGTGATCTGGATTCAGTTTCTCATCTTTAGCAACTGTCACAAACGAATGTCTGGTAAACACCCAACAGTGCACCCGAATGGCATTTGGAGGGCTAATACCAGGAGAAATTTATCCCTATGAGTAATCTGGAATGTCTTGCTCATGTTTAGCAATTGTCACGAAGGGATTTCTGCCAAATGGCCAGCAGTGTATCCTAGTCATATTTGCAGGAGAATTCCATGAGAAAGTTGTGCCTAGCTATAATCTGGAATGAAGGTTTCATGTTTAGAAATTGTCACGATGGGATGTCGGCCAAACTGCCAGAGGTACATCCGAATGGTATTTGGAGGACGATCCCAGGAGAAATTCATCCCTATCAGTAATCTGCAATTAATGCCTCATGTTAAGCAATTTTGTCGAAAGGATCTCTGCCAAATGGCAAGCAGTGAATCCTAGTGACATTTGCAGGACAATTCCATGATAAAGTCGTGCCTAGCTATGATCTGGAATGAAGGTTTCATGTTTAGCAATTGTCACGACCGGATCTCTGCCAAATTGCCAGCAGTGCCTCCGAATGGCATTTGGAGGATGATCCCAGGTGAAATGCAACCCTAGCAGTGATCTGGATTCAGTTTCTCATCTTTAGCAACTGTCACAAACGAATCTCGGGTAAATGACCAAGACTGCATCCGAATGGCATTTGGAGGATGATCCCAGGAGAAATTCATCCCTTGCGGTGACCTGGATTGAGTTTCCCATCTTTAGCAACTGTCACAAACGAATCTCGGGTAAATGCCCAACAGTGCACCCGAATGGCAATTGGAGTACTAATACCAGGTGAAATTCATCCCTATGAGTAATCTGGAATGACTTGCTCATGTTTAGCTATTTTCACGAAGGGTTCTCTGTCAAATGCCCAGCAGTACTCTGTAATGACATTTGCAGCAGAATTCCATGGGAAATTCGTGCCAAGCTATGAAATTCCTGGAGATAGTCGTGCCTAGGTGTGATCTGGAATGAATGGCTCATGTTTAGCTATTTTCACGAAGGGGTCTCTGCCAAATTGCCAGCAGTGCTTCCGAATGGCATTTGGAGGACGATCCGAGGAGAAATTCATCCCTAGCGGTGATCTGGATTGAGTTTCTCATCTTTAGCAACTGTCACAAACGAATGTCGTGTAAATGCCCAACAGTGCACCCGAATGGCATTTGGAGGACGAGTCGAGGAGAAATTCATCCCTATGAGTAATCTGGAATGACTTGCTCATGTTTAGCTATTTTCATGAAGGGATCTCTGCCAAATGCCCAGCAGAACTCTGTAATGGCATTTGCAGCAGAATTCCATGGGAAATTCGTGCCAAGCTAGAAATGGAATGAATTTTTCATGTTTAGCAATTGTCACGAACAGATCTCTGCCACATTGAGAGCTGTGCATCCGAAAAGCATTTGGAGGACGATCCCAGGTGAAATTCATCCCTAGCAGTGATCTGGATTGAGTTTCCCATCTTTAGCAACTGTCACAAACGAATCTCGGGTAAATGCCCAACAGTGCACCCGAATGGCAATTGGAGTACTAATACCAGGTGAAATTCATCCCTATGAGTAATCTGGAATGACTTGCTCATGTTTAGCTATTTTCACGAAGGGTTCTCTGTCAAATGCCCAGCAGTACTCTGTAATGACATTTGCAGCAGAATTCAATGGGAAATTCGTGCCAAGCTATGAAATGGAATGAATTTTTCATGTTTAGCAATTGTCACGAAGGAATCTCTGCCAAATTGCCAGCAGTGCCTCCGAATGGCATTTGGAGTATGATCCCAGGTGAAATGCAACCCTAGCAGTGATCTGGATTGAGTTTCTCATCTTTAGCAACTGTCACAAACGAATCTCGGGTAAATGCCCAACAGTGCACCCGAATGGCATTTGGAGGATGAGTCGAGGAGTAATTCATCCCTATGAGTAATCTGGAATGACTTGCTTATGTTTAGCGATTTTCACGAAGGGATCTCTGCCAAATGCCCAGCAGTACTCTGTAATGGGATTTGCAGCAGAATTCCATGGGAAATTCGTGCGAAGCTATGAAATGGAATGAATTTTTCATGTTTAGCAGTTGTCACGAACGGATCTCTGCCAAATTGCCAGCTCTGCATCCGAAAAGCATTTGGAGGACGATCCCAGGTGAAATTCATCCCTAGCAGTGATCTGGATTCAGTTTCTCATTTTTAGCAACTGTCACAAACGAATCTCGGGTAAATGCCCAAAAGTGCATCCGAATGGCATATGGAGGATGATCCCAGGAGAAATTAATCCGTAAAAGTAATCTGGAATGATTTGCTCAAGATTAGAAATTTTGTCGATGGGATCTCTGCCAAATGGCAAGCAGTGCCTCCTAGTGACATTTGCAGGAGAATTCCATGAGAAAGTCGTGCCTACCGTTGATCTGTAATGAAGGGTTCATGTTTAGAAATTGTCACGTACGGATCTCTGCCAAATTGCCAGCAGTGCCTCCGAATGGCATTTGGAGGATGATCCCAGGTGAAATGCAACCATAGCTCTGATCTGGATTCAGTTTCTCATCTTTAGCAACTGTCACAAACGAATCTCGGGTAAATGCCCAAGAGTGCATCCGAATGGCATTTGGAGGATGATCCCAGGAGAGATTCATCCCTTGCAGTGATCTGGATTGAGTTTCCCATCTTTAGCAACTGTCACAAACGAATCTCGGGTAAATGCCCAACACTGCACCCGAATGTTATTTGGAGGACGAGTCGAGGAGAAATTCATCCCTATGAGTAACCTGGAATGTCTTGCTCATGTTTAGCTATTTTCACGAAGGGTTCTCTGCCAAATGCCCAGCAGTACTCTGTAATGACATTTGCAGCAGAATTCCATGGGAAATTCTTGCCAAATTATGAAATGGAATGAATTTTTCATTTTTAGCAATTGTCACGAACGGATCTCTGCCAAATTGCCAGCAGTGCATCCGAATGTCATTTGGAGTACGATCCCAGGTGAAATTCATCCGTAGCAGTGATCTGGATTGAGTTTCTCATCTTTAGCAACTGTCACAAACGAATCTCGGGTAAATGCCCAAGAGTGCATCCGAATGGCATTTGGAGGATGATCCCAGGAGAAATTCATCCCTTGCGGTGATCTGGATTGAGTTTCCCATCTTTAGCAACTGTCACAAACGAATCTCGGGTAAATGCTCAACAGTGCACCCGAATGGCATTTGGAGGACAGGTCGAGGAGAAATTCATCCCTATGAGTAAAATGGAATGACTTGCTCATGTTTAGCTATTTTCACGAAGGGTTCTCTGCCAAATGCCCAGCAGTACTCTGTAATGACATTTGCAGCAGAATTCCATGGGAAATTCATGCCAGGCTATGAAATGGAATGAATTTTTCATGTTTAGGAATTGTCACGAACGAATCTCTGCCAAATTGTCGGCAATACATCCGAATGGCATTTGGAGGACGATCCGAGGAGAAATGCAACCCTAGCAGTGATCTGGATTCAGTTTCTCATCTTTAGCAACTGTCACAAACGAATGTCTGGTAAACACCCAACAGTGCACCCGAATGGCATTTGGAGGGCTAATACCAGGAGAAATTTATCCCTATGAGTAATCTGGAATGTCTTGCTCATGTTTAGCAATTGTCACGAAGGGATTTCTGCCAAATGGCCAGCAGTGTATCCTAGTCACATTTGCAGGAGAATTCCATGAGAAAGTTGTGCCTAGCTATAATCTGGAATGAAGGTTTCATGTTTAGAAATTGTCACGATGGGATGTCTGCCAAACTGCCAGAGGTACATCCGAATGGTATTTGGAGGACGATCCCAGGAGAAATTCATCCCTATCAGTAATCTGCAATTAATGCCTCATGTTAAGCAATTTTGTCGAAGGGATCTCTGCCAAATGGCAAGCAGTGAATCCTAGTGACATCTGCAGGACAATTCCATGATAAAGTCGTGCCTAGCTATGATCTGGAATGAAGGTTTCATGTTTAGCAATTGTCACGACCGGATCTCTGCCAAATTGCCAGCAGTGCCTCCGAATGGCATTTGGAGGATGATCCCAGGTGAAATGCAACCCTAGCAGTGATCTGGATTCAGTTTCTCATCTTTAGCAACTGTCACAAACGAATCTCGGGTAAATGACCAAGACTGCATCCGAATGGCATTTGGAGGATGATCCCAGGAGAAATTCATCCCTTGCGGTGACCTGGATTGAGTTTCCCATCTTTAGCAACTGTCACAAACGAATCTCGGGTAAATGCCCAACAGTGCACCCGAATGGCAATTGGAGTACTAATACCAGGTGAAATTCATCCCTATGAGTAATCTGGAATGACTTGCTCATGTTTAGCTATTTTCACGAAGGGTTCTCTGTCAAATGCCCAGCAGTACTCTGTAATGACATTTGCAGCAGAATTCCATGGGAAATTCGTGCCAAGCTATGAAATTCCTGGAGATAGTCGTGCCTAGGTGTGATCTGGAATGAATGGCTCATGTTTAGCTATTTTCACGAAGGGGTCTCTGCCAAATTGCCAGCAGTGCTTCCGAATGGCATTTGGAGGACGATCCGAGGAGAAATTCATCCCTAGCGGTGATCTGGATTGAGTTTCTCATCTTTAGCAACTGTCACAAACGAATGTCGTGTAAATGCCCAACAGTGCACCCGAATGGCATTTGGAGGACGAGTCGAGGAGAAATTCATCCCTATGAGTAATCTGGAATGACTTGCTCATGTTTAGCTATTTTCACGAAGGGATCTCTGCCAAATGCCCAGCAGAACTCTGTAATGGCATTTGCAGCAGAATTCCATGGGAAATTCGTGCCAAGCTAGAAATGGAATGAATTTTTCATGTTTAGCAATTGTCACGAACAGATCTCTGCCACATTGAGAGCTGTGCATCCGAAAAGCATTTGGAGGACGATCCCAGGTGAAATTCATCCCTAGCAGTGATCTGGATTGAGTTTCCCATCTTTAGCAACTGTCACAAACGAATCTCGGGTAAATGCCCAACAGTGCACCCGAATGGCAATTGGAGTACTAATACCAGGTGAAATTCATCCCTATGAGTAATCTGGAATGACTTGCTCATGTTTAGCTATTTTCACGAAGGGTTCTCTGTCAAATGCCCAGCAGTACTCTGTAATGACATTTGCAGCAGAATTCCATGGGAAATTCGTGCCAAGCTATGAAATGGAATGAATTTTTCATGTTTAGCAATTGTCACGAAGGAATCTCTGCCAAATTGCCAGCAGTGCCTCCGAATGGCATTTGGAGTATGATCCCAGGTGAAATGCAACCCTAGCAGTGATCTGGATTGAGTTTCTCATCTTTAGCAACTGTCACAAACGAATCTCGGGTAAATGCCCAACAGTGCACCCGAATGGCATTTGGAGGATGAGTCGAGGAGTAATTCATCCCTATGAGTAATCTGGAATGACTTGCTTATGTTTAGCGATTTTCACGAAGGGATCTCTGCCAAATGCCCAGCAGTACTCTGTAATGGGATTTGCAGCAGAATTCCATGGGAAATTCGTGCGAAGCTATGAAATGGAATGAATTTTTCATGTTTAGCAGTTGTCACGAACGGATCTCTGCCAAATTGCCAGCTCTGCATCCGAAAAGCATTTGGAGGACGATCCCAGGTGAAATTCATCCCTAGCAGTGATCTGGATTCAGTTTCTCATTTTTAGCAACTGTCACAAACGAATCTCGGGTAAATGCCCAAAAGTGCATCCGAATGGCATATGGAGGATGATCCCAGGAGAAATTAATCCGTAAAAGTAATCTGGAATGATTTGCTCAAGATTAGAAATTTTGTCGATGGGATCTCTGCCAAATGGCAAGCAGTGCCTCCTAGTGACATTTGCAGGAGAATTCCATGAGAAAGTCGTGCCTACCGTTGATCTGTAATGAAGGGTTCATGTTTAGAAATTGTCACGTACGGATCTCTGCCAAATTGCCAGCAGTGCCTCCGAATGGCATTTGGAGGATGATCCCAGGTGAAATGCAACCATAGCTGTGATCTGGATTCAGTTTCTCATCTTTAGCAACTGTCACAAACGAATCTCGGGTAAATGCCCAAGAGTGCATCCGAATGGCATTTGGAGGATGATCCCAGGAGAGATTCATCCCTTGCGGTGATCTGGATTGAGTTTCCCATCTTTAGCAACTGTCACAAACGAATCTCGGGTAAATGCCCAACAATGCACCCGAATGTTATTTGGAGGATGAGTCGAGGAGAAATTCATCCCTATGAGTAACCTGGAATGTCTTGCTCATGTTTAGCTATTTTCACGAAGGGTTCTCTGCCAAATGCCCAGCAGTACTCTGTAATGACATTTGCAGCAGAATTCCATGGGAAATTCGTGCCAAGCTATGAAATTCCTGGAGATAGTCGTGCCTAGGTGTGATCTGGAATGAATGGCTCATGTTTAGCTATTTTCACGAAGGGGTCTCTGCCAAATTGCCAGCAGTGCTTCCGAATGGCATTTGGAGGACGATCCGAGGAGAAATTCATCCCTAGCGGTGATCTGGATTGAGTTTCTCATCTTTAGCAACTGTCACAAACGAATGTCGTGTAAATGCCCAACAGTGCACCCGAATGGCATTTGGAGGACGAGTCGAGGAGAAATTCATCCCTATGAGTAATCTGGAATGACTTGCTCATGTTTAGCTATTTTCACGAAGGGATCTCTGCCAAATGCCCAGCAGAACTCTGTAATGGCATTTGCAGCAGAATTCCATGGGAAATTCGTGCCAAGCTAGAAATGGAATGAATTTTTCATGTTTAGCAATTGTCACGAACAGATCTCTGCCACATTGAGAGCTGTGCATCCGAAAAGCATTTGGAGGACGATCCCAGGTGAAATTCATCCCTAGCAGTGATCTGGATTGAGTTTCCCATCTTTAGCAACTGTCACAAACGAATCTCGGGTAAATGCCCAACAGTGCACCCGAATGGCAATTGGAGTACTAATACCAGGTGAAATTCATCCCTATGAGTAATCTGGAATGACTTGCTTATGTTTAGCTATTTTCACGAAGGGTTCTCTGTCAAATGCCCAGCAGTACTCTGTAATGACATTTGCAGCAGAATTCCATGGGAAATTCGTGCCAAGCTATGAAATGGAATGAATTTTTCATGTTTAGCAATTGTCACGAAGGAATCTCTGCCAAATTGCCAGCAGTGCCTCCGAATGGCATTTGGAGTATGATCCCAGGTGAAATGCAACCCTAGCAGTGATCTGGATTGAGTTTCTCATCTTTAGCAACTGTCACAAACGAATCTCGGGTAAATGCCCAACAGTGCACCCGAATCGCATTTGGAGGATGAGTCGAGGAGTAATTCATCCCTATGAGTAATCTGGAATGACTTGCTTATGTTTAGCGATTTTCACGAAGGGATCTCTGCCAAATGCCCAGCAGTACTCTGTAATGGGATTTGCAGCAGAATTCCATGGGAAATTCGTGCGAAGCTATGAAATGGAATGAATTTTTCATGTTTAGCAGTTGTCACGAACGGATCTCTGCCAAATTGCCAGCTCTGCATCCGAAAAGCATTTGGAGGACGATCCCAGGTGAAATTCATCCCTAGCAGTGATCTGGATTCAGTTTCTCATTTTTAGCAACTGTCACAAACGAATCTCGGGTAAATGCCCAAAAGTGCATCCGAATGGCATATGGAGGATGATCCCAGGAGAAATTAATCCGTAAAAGTAATCTGGAATGATTTGCTCAAGATTAGAAATTTTGTCGATGGGATCTCTGCCAAATGGCAAGCAGTGCCTCCTAGTGACATTTGCAGGAGAATTCCATGAGAAAGTCGTGCCTACCGTTGATCTGTAATGAAGGGTTCATGTTTAGAAATTGTCACGTACGGATCTCTGCCAAATTGCCAGCAGTGCCTCCGAATGGCATTTGGAGGATGATCCCAGGTGAAATGCAACCATAGCTGTGATCTGGATTCAGTTTCTCATCTTTAGCAACTGTCACAAACGAATCTCGGGTAAATGCCCAAGAGTGCATCCGAATGGCATTTGGAGGATGATCCCAGGAGAGATTCATCCCTTGCGGTGATCTGGATTGAGTTTCCCATCTTTAGCAACTGTCACAAACGAATCTCGGGTAAATGCCCAACAATGCACCCGAATGTTATTTGGAGGACGAGTCGAGGAGAAATTCATCCCTATGAGTAACCTGGAATGTCTTGCTCATGTTTAGCTATTTTCACGAAGGGTTCTCTGCCAAATGCCCAGCAGTACTCTGTAATGACATTTGCAGCAGAATTCCATGGGAAATTCGTGCCAAATTATGAAATGGAATGAATTTTTCATTTTTAGCAATTGTCACGAACGGATCTCTGCCAAATTGCCAGCAGTGCATCCGAATGTCATTTGGAGTACGATCCCAGGTGAAATTCATCCGTAGCAGTGATCTGGATTGAGTTTCTCATCTTTAGCAACTGTCACAAACGAATCTCGGGTAAATGCCCAAGAGTGCATCCGAATGGCATTTGGAGGATGATCCCAGGAGAAATTCATCCCTTGCGGTGATCTGGATTGAGTTTCCCATCTTTAGCAACTGTCACAAACGAATCTCGGGTAAATGCTCAACAGTGCACCCGAATGGCATTTGGAGGACAGGTCGAGGAGAAATTCATCCCTATGAGTAAAATGGAATGACTTGCTCATGTTTAGCTATTTTCACGAAGGGTTCTCTGCCAAATGCCCAGCAGTACTCTGTAATGACATTTGCAGCAGAATTCCATGGGAAATTCATGCCAGGCTATGAAATGGAATGAATTTTTCATGTTTAGGAATTGTCACGAACGAATCTCTGCCAAATTGTCGGCAATACATCCGAATGGCATTTGGAGGACGATCCGAGGAGAAATGCAACCCTAGCAGTGATCTGGATTCAGTTTCTCATCTTTAGCAACTGTCACAAACGAATGTCTGGTAAACACCCAACAGTGCACCCGAATGGCATTTGGAGGGCTAATACCAGGAGAAATTTATCCCTATGAGTAATCTGGAATGTCTTGCTCATGTTTAGCAATTGTCACGAAGGGATTTCTGCCAAATGGCCAGCAGTGTATCCTAGTCACATTTGCAGGAGAATTCCATGAGAAAGTTGTGCCTAGCTATAATCTGGAATGAAGGTTTCATGTTTAGAAATTGTCACGATGGGATGTCTGCCAAACTGCCAGAGGTACATCCGAATGGTATTTGGAGGACGATCCCAGGAGAAATTCATCCCTATCAGTAATCTGCAATTAATGCCTCATGTTAAGCAATTTTGTCGAAGGGATCTCTGCCAAATGGCAAGCAGTGAATCCTAGTGACATTTGCAGGACAATTCCATGATAAAGTCGTGCCTAGCTATGATCTGGAATGAAGGTTTCATGTTTAGCAATTGTCACGACCGGATCTCTGCCAAATTGCCAGCAGTGCCTCCGAATGGCATTTGGAGGATGATCCCAGGTGAAATGCAACCCTAGCAGTGATCTGGATTCAGTTTCTCATCTTTAGCAACTGTCACAAACGAATCTCGGGTAAATGACCAAGACTGCATCCGAATGGCATTTGGAGGATGATCCCAGGAGAAATTCATCCCTTGCGGTGACCTGGATTGAGTTTCCCATCTTTAGCAACTGTCACAAACGAATCTCGGGTAAATGCCCAACAGTGCACCTGAATGGCAATTGGAGTACTAATACCAGGTGAAATTCATCCCTATGAGTAATCTGGAATGACTTGCTCATGTTTAGCTATTTTCACGAAGGGTTCTCTGTCAAATGCCCAGCAGTACTCTGTAATGACATTTGCAGCAGAATTCCATGGGAAATTCGTGCCAAGCTATGAAATTCCTGGAGATAGTCGTGCCTAGGTGTGATCTGGAATGAATGGCTCATGTTTAGCTATTTTCACGAAGGGGTCTCTGCCAAATTGCCAGCAGTGCTTCCGAATGGCATTTGGAGGACGATCCGAGGAGAAATTCATCCCTAGCGGTGATCTGGATTGAGTTTCTCATCTTTAGCAACTGACACAAACGAATGTCGTGTAAATGCCCAACAGTGCACCCGAATGGCAATTGGAGTACTAATACCAGGTGAAATTCATCCCTATGAGTAATCTGGAATGACTTGCTCATGTTTAGCTATTTTCACGAAGGGTTCTCTGTCAAATGCCCAGCAGTACTCTGTAATGACATTTGCAGCAGAATTCCATGGGAAATTCGTGCCAAGCTATGAAATTCCTGGAGATAGTCGTGCCTAGGTGTGATCTGGAATGAATGGCTCATGTTTAGCTATTTTCACGAAGGGGTCTCTGCCAAATTGCCAGCAGTGCTTCCGAATGGCATTTGGAGGACGATCCGAGGAGAAATTCATCCCTAGCGGTGATCTGGATTGAGTTTCTCATCTTTAGCAACTGTCACAAACGAATGTCGTGTAAATGCCCAACAGTGCACCCGAATGGCATTTGGAGGACGAGTCGAGGAGAAATTCATCCCTATGAGTAATCTGGAATGACTTGCTCATGTTTAGCTATTTTCACGAAGGGATCTCTGCCAAATGCCCAGCAGAACTCTATAATGGCATTTGCAGCAGAATTCCATGGGAAATTCGTGCCAAGCTAGAAATGGAATGAATTTTTCATGTTTAGCAATTGTCACGAACAGATCTCTGCCACATTGAGAGCTGTGCATCCGAAAAGCATTTGGAGGACGATCCCAGGTGAAATTCATCCCTAGCAGTGATCTGGATTGAGTTTCCCATCTTTAGCAACTGTCACAAACGAATCTCGGGTAAATGCCCAACAGTGCACCCGAATGGCAATTGGAGTACTAATACCAGGTGAAATTCATCCCTATGAGTAATCTGGAATGACTTGCTTATGTTTAGCTATTTTCACGAAGGGTTCTCTGTCAAATGCCCAGCAGTACTCTGTAATGACATTTGCAGCAGAATTCCATGGGAAATTCGTGCCAAGCTATGAAATGGAATGAATTTTTCATGTTTAGCAATTGTCACGAAGGAATCTCTGCCAAATTGCCAGCAGTGCCTCCGAATGGCATTTGGAGTATGATCCCAGGTGAAATGCAACCCTAGCAGTGATCTGGATTGAGTTTCTCATCTTTAGCAACTGTCACAAACGAATCTCGGGTAAATGCCCAACAGTGCACCCGAATCGCATTTGGAGGATGAGTCGAGGAGTAATTCATCCCTATGAGTAATCTGGAATGACTTGCTTATGTTTAGCGATTTTCACGAAGGGATCTCTGCCAAATGCCCAGCAGTACTCTGTAATGGGATTTGCAGCAGAATTCCATGGGAAATTCGTGCGAAGCTATGAAATGGAATGAATTTTTCATGTTTAGCAGTTGTCACGAACGGATCTCTGCCAAATTGCCAGCTCTGCATCCGAAAAGCATTTGGAGGACGATCCCAGGTGAAATTCATCCCTAGCAGTGATCTGGATTCAGTTTCTCATTTTTAGCAACTGTCACAAACGAATCTCGGGTAAATGCCCAAAAGTGCATCCGAATGGCATATGGAGGATGATCCCAGGAGAAATTAATCCGTAAAAGTAATCTGGAATGATTTGCTCAAGATTAGAAATTTTGTCGATGGGATCTCTGCCAAATGGCAAGCAGTGCCTCCTAGTGACATTTGCAGGAGAATTCCATGAGAAAGTCGTGCCTACCGTTGATCTGTAATGAAGGGTTCATGTTTAGAAATTGTCACGTACGGATCTCTGCCAAATTGCCAGCAGTGCCTCCGAATGGCATTTGGAGGATGATCCCAGGTGAAATGCAACCATAGCTGTGATCTGGATTCAGTTTCTCATCTTTAGCAACTGTCACAAACGAATCTCGGGTAAATGCCCAAGAGTGCATCCGAATGGCATTTGGAGGATGATCCCAGGAGAGATTCATCCCTTGCGGTGATCTGGATTGAGTTTCCCATCTTTAGCAACTGTCACAAACGAATCTCGGGTAAATGCCCAACAATGCACCCGAATGTTATTTGGAGGACGAGTCGAGGAGAAATTCATCCCTATGAGTAACCTGGAATGTCTTGCTCATGTTTAGCTATTTTCACGAAGGGTTCTCTGCCAAATGCCCAGCAGTACTCTGTAATGACATTTGCAGCAGAATTCCATGGGAAATTCGTGCCAAATTATGAAATGGAATGAATTTTTCATTTTTAGCAATTGTCACGAACGGATCTCTGCCAAATTGCCAGCAGTGCATCCGAATGTCATTTGGAGTACGATCCCAGGTGAAATTCATCCGTAGCAGTGATCTGGATTGAGTTTCTCATCTTTAGCAACTGTCACAAACGAATCTCGGGTAAATGCCCAAGAGTGCATCCGAATGGCATTTGGAGGATGATCCCAGGAGAAATTCATCCCTTGCGGTGATCTGGATTGAGTTTCCCATCTTTAGCAACTGTCACAAACGAATCTCGGGTAAATGCTCAACAGTGCACCCGAATGGCATTTGGAGGACAGGTCGAGGAGAAATTCATCCCTATGAGTAAAATGGAATGACTTGCTCATGTTTAGCTATTTTCACGAAGGGTTCTCTGCCAAATGCCCAGCAGTACTCTGTAATGACATTTGCAGCAGAATTCCATGGGAAATTCATGCCAGGCTATGAAATGGAATGAATTTTTCATGTTTAGGAATTGTCACGAACGAATCTCTGCCAAATTGTCGGCAATACATCCGAATGGCATTTGGAGGACGATCCGAGGAGAAATGCAACCCTAGCAGTGATCTGGATTCAGTTTCTCATCTTTAGCAACTGTCACAAACGAATGTCTGGTAAACACCCAACAGTGCACCCGAATGGCATTTGGAGGGCTAATACCAGGAGAAATTTATCCCTATGAGTAATCTGGAATGTCTTGCTCATGTTTAGCAATTGTCACGAAGGGATTTCTGCCAAATGGCCAGCAGTGTATCCTAGTCACATTTGCAGGAGAATTCCATGAGAAAGTTGTGCCTAGCTATAATCTGGAATGAAGGTTTCATGTTTAGAAATTGTCACGATGGGATGTCTGCCAAACTGCCAGAGGTACATCCGAATGGTATTTGGAGGACGATCCCAGGAGAAATTCATCCCTATCAGTAATCTGCAATTAATGCCTCATGTTAAGCAATTTTGTCGAAGGGATCTCTGCCAAATGGCAAGCAGTGAATCCTAGTGACATTTGCAGGACAATTCCATGATAAAGTCGTGCCTAGCTATGATCTGGAATGAAGGTTTCATGTTTAGCAATTGTCACGACCGGATCTCTGCCAAATTGCCAGCAGTGCCTCCGAATGGCATTTGGAGGATGATCCCAGGTGAAATGCAACCCTAGCAGTGATCTGGATTCAGTTTCTCATCTTTAGCAACTGTCACAAACGAATCTCGGGTAAATGACCAAGACTGCATCCGAATGGCATTTGGAGGATGATCCCAGGAGAAATTCATCCCTTGCGGTGACCTGGATTGAGTTTCCCATCTTTAGCAACTGTCACAAACGAATCTCGGGTAAATGCCCAACAGTGCACCTGAATGGCAATTGGAGTACTAATACCAGGTGAAATTCATCCCTATGAGTAATCTGGAATGACTTGCTCATGTTTAGCTATTTTCACGAAGGGTTCTCTGTCAAATGCCCAGCAGTACTCTGTAATGACATTTGCAGCAGAATTCCATGGGAAATTCGTGCCAAGCTATGAAATTCCTGGAGATAGTCGTGCCTAGGTGTGATCTGGAATGAATGGCTCATGTTTAGCTATTTTCATGAAGGGGTCTCTGCCAAATTGCCAGCAGTGCTTCCGAATGGCATTTGGAGGACGATCCGAGGAGAAATTCATCCCTAGCGGTGATCTGGATTGAGTTTCTCATCTTTAGCAACTGACACAAACGAATGTCGTGTAAATGCCCAACAGTGCACCCGAATGGCATTTGGAGGACGAGTCGAGGAGAAATTCATCCCTATGAGTAATCTGGAATGACTTGCTCATGTTTAGCTATTTTCACGAAGGGATCTCTGCCAAATGCCCAGCAGAACTCTGTAATGGCATTTGCAGCAGAATTCCATGGGAAATTCGTGCCAAGCTATGAAATGGAATGAATTTTTCATGTTTAGCAATTGTCACGAAGGGATCTCTGCCAAATTGCCAGCAGTGCATCCGAATGGCATTTGGAGGATGATCCAGGGTGAAATTCATACCTAGCAATGATCTGGATTCAGTTTCTCACCTTTAGCAACTGTCACAAACGAATCTCGGGTAAATGCCCAACAGCGCATCCGAATGGCATTTGGAGGACGATCCCAGGAGAAATTAATCCGTAAGAGTAATCTGGAATGACTTGCTCAAGATTAGCAATTTTGTCGAAGGAATCTCTGCCAAAGGACAAGCAGTGCATCCTAGTGACATTTGCAAGAGAATTCCATGAGAAAGTCGTGCCTAGCTATGATCTGTAATAAAGGGTTCATGTTTAGCAATTGTCACGAACGGATCTCTGCCAAATTGCCAACACTGCATCCGAAAGGCATTCGGAGGACGATCCCAGGAGAAATTAATCCGTAAGAGTAATCTGGAATGACTTGTTCATGATTAGAAATTTTGTTGATGGGATCTCTGCCAAATGGCAAGCAGTGCCTCCTAGTGACATTTGCAGGAGAATTCCATGAGAAAGTCGTGCCTACCGTTGATCTGTAATGAAGGGTTCATGTTTAGAAATTGTCACGTACGGATCTCTGCCAAATTGCCAGCAGTGCCTCCGAATGGCATTTGGAGGATGATCCCAGGTGAAATGCAACCATAGCTGTGATCTGGATTCAGTTTCTCATCTTTAGCAACTGTCACAAACGAATCTCGGGTAAATGACCAAGACTGCATCCGAATGGCATTTGGAGGATGATCCCAGGAGAAATTCATCCCTTGCGGTGACCTGGATTGAGTTTCCCATCTTTAGCAACTGTCACAAACGAATCTCGGGTAAATGCCCAACAGTGCACCCGAATGGCAATTGGAGTACTAATACCAGGTGAAATTCATCCCTATGAGTAATCTGGAATGACTTGCTCATGTTTAGCTATTTTCATGAAGGGTTCTCTGTCAAATGCCCAGCAGTACTCTGTAATGACATTTGCAGCAGAATTCCATGGGAAATTCGTGCCAAGCTATGAAATTCCTGGAGATAGTCGTGCCTAGGTGTGATCTGGAATGAATGGCTCATGTTTAGCTATTTTCACGAAGGGGTCTCTGCCAAATTGCCAGCAGTGCTTCCGAATGGCATTTGGAGGACGATCCGAGGAGAAATTCATCCCTAGCGGTGATCTGGATTGATTTTCTCATCTTTAGCAACTGTCACAAACGAATGTCGTGTAAATGCCCAACAGTGCACCCGAATGGCATTTGGAGGACGAGTCGAGGAGAAATTCATCCCTATGAGTAATCTGGAATGACTTGCTCATGTTTAGCTATTTTCACGAAGGGATCTCTGCCAAATGCCCAGCAGAACTCTGTAATGGCATTTGCAGCAGAATTCCATGGGAAATTCGTGCCAAGCTATGAAATGGAATGAATTTTTCATGTTTAGCAATTGTCACGAACAGATCTCTGCCACATTGAGAGCTGTGCATCCGAAAAGCATTTGGAGGACGATCCCAGGTGAAATTCATCCCTAGCAGTGATCTGGATTGAGTTTCCCATCTTTAGCAACTGTCACAAACGAATCTCGGGTAAATGCCCAACAGTGCACCCGAATGGCAATTGGAGTACTAATACCAGGTGAAATTCATCCCTATGAGTAATCTGGAATGACTTGCTTATGTTTAGCGATTTTCACGAAGGGATCTCTGCCAAATGCCCAGCAGTACTCTGTAATGGGATTTGCAGCAGAATTCCATGGGAAATTCGTGCGAAGCTATGAAATGGAATGAATTTTTCATGTTTAGCAGTTGTCACGAACGGATCTCTGCCAAATTGCCAGCTCTGCATCCGAAAAGCATTTGGAGGACGATCCCAGGTGAAATTCATCCCTAGCAGTGATCTGGATTCAGTTTCTCATTTTTAGCAACTGTCACAAACGAATCTCGGGTAAATGCCCAAAAGTGCATCCGAATGGCATATGGAGGATGATCCCAGGAGAAATTAATCCGTAAAAGTAATCTGGAATGATTTGCTCAAGATTAGAAATTTTGTCGATGGGATCTCTGCCAAATGGCAAGCAGTGCCTCCTAGTGACATTTGCAGGAGAATTCCATGAGAAAGTCGTGCCTACCGTTGATCTGTAATGAAGGGTTCATGTTTAGAAATTGTCACGTACGGATCTCTGCCAAATTGCCAGCAGTGCCTCCGAATGGCATTTGGAGGATGATCCCAGGTGAAATGCAACCATAGCTGTGATCTGGATTCAGTTTCTCATCTTTAGCAACTGTCACAAACGAATCTCGGGTAAATGCCCAAGAGTGCATCCGAATGGCATTTGGAGGATGATCCCAGGAGAGATTCATCCCTTGCGGTGATCTGGATTGAGTTTCCCATCTTTAGCAACTGTCACAAACGAATCTCGGGTAAATGCCCAACAATGCACCCGAATGTTATTTGGAGGACGAGTCGAGGAGAAATTCATCCCTATGAGTAACCTGGAATGTCTTGCTCATGTTTAGCTATTTTCACGAAGGGTTCTCTGCCAAATGCCCAGCAGTACTCTGTAATGACATTTGCGGCAGAATTCCATGGGAAATTCGTGCCAAATTATGAAATGGAATGAATTTTTCATTTTTAGCAATTGTCACGAACGGATCTCTGCCAAATTGCCAGCAGTGCATCCGAATGCCATTTGGAGTACGATCCCAGGTGAAATTCATCCGTAGCAGTGATCTGGATTGAGTTTCTCATCTTTAGCAACTGTCACAAACGAATCTCGGGTAAATGCCCAAGAGTGCATCCGAATGGCATTTGGAGGATGATCCCAGGAGAAATTCATCCCTTGCGGTGATCTGGATTGAGTTTCCCATCTTTAGCAACTGTCACAAACGAATCTCGGGTAAATGCCCAAGAGTGCATCCGAATGGCATTTGGAGGATGATCCCAGGAGAAATTCATCCCTTGCGGTGATCTGGATTGAGTTTCCCATCTTTAGCAACTGTCACAAACGAATCTCGGGTAAATGCTCAACAGTGCACCCGAATGGCATTTGGAGGACAGGTCGAGGAGAAATTCATCCCTATGAGTAAAATGGAATGACTTGCTCATGTTTAGCTATTTTCACGAAGGGTTCTCTGCCAAATGCCCAGCAGTACTCTGTAATGACATTTGCAGCAGAATTCCATGGGAAATTCATGCCAGGCTATGAAATGGAATGAATTTTTCATGTTTAGGAATTGTCACGAACGAATCTCTGCCAAATTGTCGGCAATACATCCGAATGGCATTTGGAGGACGATCCGAGGAGAAATGCAACCCTAGCAGTGATCTGGATTCAGTTTCTCATCTTTAGCAACTGTCACAAACGAATGTCTGGTAAACACCCAACAGTGCACCCGAATGGCATTTGGAGGGCTAATACCAGGAGAAATTTATCCCTATGAGTAATCTGGAATGTCTTGCTCATGTTTAGCAATTGTCACGAAGGGATTTCTGCCAAATGGCCAGCAGTGTATCCTAGTCACATTTGCAGGAGAATTCCATGAGAAAGTTGTGCCTAGCTATAATCTGGAATGAAGGTTTCATGTTTAGAAATTGTCACGATGGGATGTCTGCCAAACTGCCAGAGGTACATCCGAATGGTATTTGGAGGACGATCCCAGGAGAAATTCATCCCTATCAGTAATCTGCAATTAATGCCTCATGTTAAGCAATTTTGTCGAAGGGATCTCTGCCAAATGGCAAGCAGTGAATCCTAGTGACATTTGCAGGACAATTCCATGATAAAGTCGTGCCTAGCTATGATCTGGAATGAAGGTTTCATGTTTAGCAATTGTCACGACCGGATCTCTGCCAAATTGTCAGCAGTGCCTCCGAATGGCATTTGGAGGATGATCCCAGGTGAAATGCAACCCTAGCAGTGATCTGGATTCAGTTTCTCATCTTTAGCAACTGTCACAAACGAATCTCGGGTAAATGACCAAGACTGCATCCGAATGGCATTTGGAGGATGATCCCAGGAGAAATTCATCCCTTGCGGTGACCTGGATTGAGTTTCCCATCTTTAGCAACTGTCACAAACGAATCTCGGGTAAATGCCCAACAGTGCACCCGAATGGCAATTGGAGTACTAATACCAGGTGAAATTCATCCCTATGAGTAATCTGGAATGACTTGCTCATGTTTAGCTATTTTCACGAAGGGTTCTCTGTCAAATGCCCAGCAGTACTCTGTAATGACATTTGCAGCAGAATTCCATGGGAAATTCGTGCCAAGCTATGAAATTCCTGGAGATAGTCGTGCCTAGGTGTGATCTGGAATGAATGGCTCATGTTTAGCTATTTTCACGAAGGGGTCTCTGCCAAATTGCCAGCAGTGCTTCCGAATGGCATTTGGAGGACGATCCGAGGAGAAATTCATCCCTAGCGGTGATCTGGATTGAGTTTCTCATCTTTAGCAACTGTCACAAACGAATGTCGTGTAAATGCCCAACAGTGCACCCGAATGGCATTTGGAGGACGAGTCGAGGAGAAATTCATCCCTATGAGTAATCTGGAATGACTTGCTCATGTTTAGCTATTTTCACGAAGGGATCTCTGCCAAATGCCCAGCAGAACTCTGTAATGGCATTTGCAGCAGAATTCCATGGGAAATTCGTGCCAAGCTAGAAATGGAATGAATTTTTCATGTTTAGCAATTGTCACGAACAGATCTCTGCCACATTGAGAGCTGTGCATCCGAAAAGCATTTGGAGGACGATCCCAGGTGAAATTCATCCCTAGCAGTGATCTGGATTGAGTTTCCCATCTTTAGCAACTGTCACAAACGAATCTCGGGTAAATGCCCAACAGTGCACCCGAATGGCAATTGGAGTAGTAATACCAGGTGAAATTCATCCCTATGAGTAATCTGGAATGACTTGCTCATGTTTAGCTATTTTCACGAAGGGTTCTCTGTCAAATGCCCAGCAGTACTCTGTAATGACATTTGCAGCAGAATTCCATGGGAAATTCGTGCCAAGCTATGAAATGGAATGAATTTTTCATGTTTAGCAATTGTCACGAAGGAATCTCTGCCAAATTGCCAGCAGTGCCTCCGAATGGCATTTGGAGTATGATCCCAGGTGAAATGCAACCCTAGCAGTGATCTGGATTGAGTTTCTCATCTTTAGCAACTGTCACAAACGAATCTCGGGTAAATGCCCAACAGTGCACCCGAATGGCATTTGGAGGATGAGTCGAGGAGTAATTCATCCCTATGAGTAATCTGGAATGACTTGCTTATGTTTAGCGATTTTCACGAAGGGATCTCTGCCAAATGCCCAGCAGTACTCTGTAATGGGATTTGCAGCAGAATTCCATGGGAAATTCGTGCGAAGCTATGAAATGGAATGAATTTTTCATGTTTAGCAGTTGTCACGTACGGATCTCTGCCAAATTGCCAGCTCTGCATCCGAAAAGCATTTGGAGGACGATCCCAGGTGAAATTCATCCCTAGCAGTGATCTGGATTCAGTTTCTCATTTTTAGCAACTGTCACAAACGAATCTCGGGTAAATGCCCAAAAGTGCATCCGAATGGCATATGGAGGATGATCCCAGGAGAAATTAATCCGTAAAAGTAATCTGGAATGATTTGCTCAAGATTAGAAATTTTGTCGATGGGATCTCTGCCAAATGGCAAGCAGTGCCTCCTAGTGACATTTGCAGGAGAATTCCATGAGAAAGTCGTGCCTAACGTTGATCTGTAATGAAGGGTTCATGTTTAGAAATTGTCACGTACGGATCTCTGCCAAATTGCCAGCAGTGCCTCCGAATGGCATTTGGAGGATGATCCCAGGTGAAATGCAACCATAGCTGTGATCTGGATTCAGTTTCTCATCTTTAGCAACTGTCACAAACGAATCTCGGGTAAATGCCCAAGAGTGCATCCGAATGGCATTTGGAGGATGATCCCAGGAGAGATTCATCCCTTGCGGTGATCTGGATTGAGTTTCCCATCTTTAGCAACTGTCACAAACGAATCTCGGGTAAATGCCCAACAATGCACCCGAATGTTATTTGGAGGACGAGTCGAGGAGAAATTCATCCCTATGAGTAACCTGGAATGTCTTGCTCATGTTTAGCTATTTTCACGAAGGGTTCTCTGCCAAATGCCCAGCAGTACTCTGTAATGACATTTGCAGCAGAATTCCATGGGAAATTCGTGCCAAATTATGAAATGGAATGAATTTTTCATTTTTAGCAATTGTCACAAACGGATCTCTGCCAAATTGCCAGCAGTGCATCCGAATGTCATTTGGAGTACGATCCCAGGTGAAATTCATCCGTAGCAGTGATCTGGATTGAGTTTCTCATCTTTAGCAACTGTCACAAACGAATCTCGGGTAAATGCCCAAGAGTGCATCCGAATGGCATTTGGAGGATGATCCCAGGAGAAATTCATCCCTTGCGGTGATCTGGATTGAGTTTCCCATCTTTAGCAACTGTCACAAACGAATCTCGGGTAAATGCTCAACAGTGCACCCGAATGGCATTTGGAGGACAGGTCGAGGAGAAATTCATCCCTATGAGTAAAATGGAATGACTTGCTCATGTTTAGATATTTTCACGAAGGGTTCTCTGCCAAATGCCCAGCAGTACTCTGTAATGACATTTGCAGCAGAATTCCATGGGAAATTCATGCCAGGCTATGAAATGGAATGAATTTTTCATGTTTAGGAATTGTCACGAACGAATCTCTGCCAAATTGTCGGCAATACATCCGAATGGCATTTGGAGGACGATCCGAGGAGAAATGCAACCCTAGCAGTGATCTGGATTCAGTTTCTCATCTTTAGCAACTGTCACAAACGAATGTCTGGTAAACACCCAACAGTGCACCCAAATGGCATTTGGAGGGCTAATACCAGGAGAAATTTATCCCTATGAGTAATCTGGAATGTCTTGCTCATGTTTAGCAATTGTCACGAAGGGATTTCTGCCAAATGGCCAGCAGTGTATCCTAGTCACATTTGCAGGAGAATTCCATGAGAAAGTTGTGCCTAGCTATAATCTGGAATGAAGGTTTCATGTTTAGAAATTGTCACGATGGGATGTCTGCCAAACTGCCAGAGGTACATCCGAATGGTATTTGGAGGACGATCCCAGGAGAAATTCATCCCTATCAGTAATCTGCAATTAATGCCTCATGTTAAGCAATTTTGTCGAAGGGATCTCTGCCAAATGGCAAGCAGTGCCTCCGAATGGCATTTGGAGGATGATCCCAGGTGAAATGCAACCCTAGCAGTGATCTGGATTCAGTTTCTCATCTTTAGCAACTGTCACAAACGAATCTCGGGTAAATGACCAAGACTGCATCCGAATGGCATTTGGAGGATGATCCCAGGAGAAATTCATCCCTTGCGGTGACCTGGATTGAGTTTCCCATCTTTAGCAACTGTCACAAACGAATCTCGGGTAAATGCCCAACAGTGCACCCGAATGGCAATTGGAGTACTAATACCAGGTGAAATTCATCCCTATGAGTAATCTGGAATGACTTGCTCATGTTTAGCTATTTTCACGAAGGGTTCTCTGTCAAATGCCCAGCAGTACTCTGTAATGACATTTGCAGCAGAATTCCATGGGAAATTCGTGCCAAGCTATGAAATTCCTGGAGATAGTCGTGCCTAGGTGTGATCTGGAATGAATGGCTCATGTTTAGCTATTTTCACGAAGGGGTCTCTGCCAAATTGCCAGCAGTGCTTCCGAATGGCATTTGGAGGACGATCCGAGGAGAAATTCATCCCTAGCGGTGATCTGGATTGAGTTTCTCATCTTTAGCAACTGTCACAAATGAATGTCGTGTAAATGCCCAACAGTGCACCCGAATGGCATTTGGAGGACGAGTCGAGGAGAAATTCATCCCTATGAGTAATCTGGAATGACTTGCTCATGTTTAGCTATTTTCACGAAGGGATCTCTGCCAAATGCCCAGCAGAACTCTGTAATGGCATTTGCAGCAGAATTCCATGGGAAATTCGTGCCAAGCTAGAAATGGAATGAATTTTTCATGTTTAGCAATTGTCACGAACAGATCTCTGCCACATTGAGAGCTGTGCATCCGAAAAGCATTTGGAGGACGATCCCAGGTGAAATTCATCCCTAGCAGTGATCTGGATTGAGTTTCCCATCTTTAGCAACTGTCACAAACGAATCTCGGGTAAATGCCCAACAGTGCACCCGAATGGCAATTGGAGTACTAATACCAGGTGAAATTCATCCCTATGAGTAATCTGGAATGACTTGCTCATGTTTAGCTATTTTCACGAAGGGTTCTCTGTCAAATGCCCAGCAGTACTCTGTAATGACATTTGCAGCAGAATTCCATGGGAAATTCGTGCCAAGCTATGAAATGGAATGAATTTTTCATGTTTAGCAATTGTCACGAAGGAATCTCTGCCAAATTGCCAGCAGTGCCTCCGAATGGCATTTGGAGTATGATCCCAGGTGAAATGTAACCCTAGCAGTGATCTGGATTGAGTTTCTCATCTTTAGCAACTGTCACAAACGAATCTCGGGTAAATGCCCAACAGTGCACCCGAATGGCATTTGGAGGATGAGTCGAGGAGTAATTCATCCCTATGAGTAATCTGGAATGACTTGCTTATGTTTAGCGATTTTCACGAAGGGATCTCTGCCAAATGCCCAGCAGTACTCTGTAATGGGATTTGCAGCAGAATTCCATGGGAAATTCGTGCGAAGCTATGAAATGGAATGAATTTTTCATGTTTAGCAGTTGTCACGAACGGATCTCTGCCAAATTGCCAGCTCTGCATCCGAAAAGCATTTGGAGGACGATCCCAGGTGAAATTCATCCCTAGCAGTGATCTGTATTCAGTTTCTCATTTTTAGCAACTGTCACAAACGAATCTCGGGTAAATGCCCAAAAGTGCATCCGAATGGCATATGGAGGATGATCCCAGGAGAAATTAATCCGTAAAAGTAATCTGGAATGATTTGCTCAAGATTAGAAATTTTGTCGATGGGATCTCTGCCAAATGGCAAGCAGTGCCTCCTAGTGACATTTGCAGGAGAATTCCATGAGAAAGTCGTGCCTAACGTTGATCTGTAATGAAGGGTTCATGTTTAGAAATTGTCACGTACGGATCTCTGCCAAATTGCCAGCAGTGCCTCCGAATGGCATTTGGAGGATGATCCCAGGTGAAATGCAACCATAGCTGTGATCTGGATTCAGTTTCTCATCTTTAGCAACTGTCACAAACGAATCTCGGGTAAATGCCCAAGAGTGCATCCGAATGGCATTTGGAGGATGATCCCAGGAGAGATTCATCCCTTGCGGTGATCTGGATTGAGTTTCCCATCTTTAGCAACTGTCACAAACGAATCTCGGGTAAATGCCCAACAATGCACCCGAATGTTATTTGGAGGACGAGTAGAGGAGAAATTCATCCCTATGAGTAACCTGGAATGTCTTGCTCATGTTTAGCTATTTTCACGAAGGGTTCTCTGCCAAATGCCCAGCAGTACTCTGTAATGACATTTACAGCAGAATTCCATGGGAAATTCGTGCCAAATTATGAAATGGAATGAATTTTTCATTTTTAGCAATTGTCACGAACGGATCTCTGCCAAATTGCCAGCAGTGCATCCGAATGTCATTTGGAGTACGATCCCAGGTGAAATTCATCCGTAGCAGTGATCTGGATTGAGTTTCTCATCTTTAGCAACTGTCACAAACGAATCTCGGGTAAATGCCCAAGAGTGCATCCGAATGGCATTTGGAGGATGATCCCAGGAGAAATTCATCCCTTGCGGTGATCTGGATTGAGTTTCTCATCTTTAGCAACTGTCACAAACGAATCTCGGGTAAATGCTCAACAGTGCACCCGAATGGCATTTGGAGGACAGGTCGAGGAGAAATTCATCCCTATGAGTAAAATGGAATGACTTGCTCATGTTTAGCTATTTTCACGAAGGGTTCTCTGCCAAATGCCCAGCAGTACTCTGTAATGACATTTGCAGCAGAATTCCATGGGAAATTCATGCCAGGCTATGAAATGGAATGAATTTTTCATGTTTAGGAATTGTCACGAACGAATCTCTGCCAAATTGTCGGCAATACATCCGAATGGCATTTGGAGGACGATCCGAGGAGAAATGCAACCCTAGCAGTGATCTGGATTCAGTTTCTCATCTTTAGCAACTGTCACAAACGAATGTCTGGTAAACACCCAACAGTGCACCCGAATGGCATTTGGAGGGCTAATACCAGGAGAAATTTATCCCTATGAGTAATCTGGAATGTCTTGCTCATGTTTAGCAATTGTCACGAAGGGATTTCTGCCAAATGGCCAGCAGTGTATCCTAGTCACATTTGCAGGAGAATTCCATGAGAAAGTTGTGCCTAGCTATAATCTGGAATGAAGGTTTCATGTTTAGAAATTGTCACGATGGGATGTCTGCCAAACTGCCAGAGGTACATCCGAATGGTATTTGGAGGACGATCCCAGGAGAAATTCATCCCTATCAGTAATCTGCAATTAATGCCTCATGTTAAGCAATTTTGTTGAAGGGATCTCTGCCAAATGGCAAGCAGTGAATCCTAGTGACATTTGCAGGACAATTCCATGATAAAGTCGTGCCTAGCTATGATCTGGAATGAAGGTTTCATGTTTAGCAATTGTCACGACCGGATCTCTGCCAAATTGCCAGCAGTGCCTCCGAATGGCATTTGGAGGATGATCCCAGGTGAAATGCAACCCTAGCAGTGATCTGGATTCAGTTTCTCATCTTTAGCAACTGTCACAAACGAATCTCGGGTAAATGACCAAGACTGCATCCGAATGGCATTTGGAGGATGATCCCAGGAGAAATTCATCCCTTGCGGTGACCTGGATTGAGTTTCCCATCTTTAGCAACTGTCACAAACGAATCTCGGGTAAATGCCCAACAGTGCACCCGAATGGCAATTGGAGTACTAATACCAGGTGAAATTCATCCCTATGAGTAATCTGGAATGACTTGCTCATGTTTAGCTATTTTCAGGAAGGGTTCTCTGTCAAATGCCCAGCAGTACTCTGTAATGACATTTGCAGCAGAATTCCATGGGAAATTCGTGCCAAGCTATAAAATTCCTGGAGATAGTCGTGCCTAGGTGTGATCTGGAATGAATGGCTCATGTTTAGCTATTTTCACGAAGGGGTCTCTGCCAAATTGCCAGCAGTGCTTCCGAATGGCATTTGGAGGACGATCCGAGGAGAAATTCATCCCTAGCGGTGATCTGGATTGAGTTTCTCATCTTTAGCAACTGTCACAAACGAATGTCGTGTAAATGCCCAACAGTGCACCCGAATGGCATTTGGAGGACGAGTCGAGGAGAAATTCATCCCTATGAGTAATCTGGAATGACTTGCTCATGTTTAGCTATTTTCACGAAGGGATCTCTGCCAAATGCCCAGCAGAACTCTGTAATGGCATTTGCAGCAGAATTCCATGGGAAATTCGTGCCAAGCTATGAAATGGAATGAATTTTTCATGTTTAGCAATTGTTACGAACGGATCTCTGCCAAATTTCCAGCAGTGCATCCGAATGGCATTTGGAGGACTATCCCATGTGAAATTCATCCCTAGCAGTAATCTGCAATTAATGCCTCATGTTAAGCAATTTTCACGAAAGGATCTCTGCCAAATGCCCAGCAGAACTCTGTAATGGCATTTGCAGGAGAATTCCATGGGAAATTCGTGCCAAGCTATGAAATGGAATGAATGTTTCATGTTTAGCAATTGTCACGAAGGGATCTCTGCCAAATTGCCAGCAGTGCATCCAAATGGCATTTGGAGGATGATCCAGGGTGAAATTCATACCTAGCAATGATCTGGATTCAGTTTCTCATCTTTAGCAACTGTCACAAACGAATCTCGGGTAAATGCCCAACAGCGCATCCGAATGGCATTTGGAGGACGATCCCAGGAGAAATTAATCCGTAAGAGTAATCTGGAATGACTTGCTCAAGATTAGCAATTTTGTCGAAGGGATCTCTGCCAAAGGACAAGCAGTGCATCCTAGTGACATTTGCAAGAGAATTCCATGAGAAAGTCGTGCCTAGCTATGATCTGTAATAAAGGGTTCATGTTTAGCAATTGTCACGAACGGATCTCTGCCAAATTGCCAACACTGCATCCGAAAGGTATTCGGAGGACGATCCCAGGAGAAATTAATCCGTAAGAGTAATCTGGAATGACTTGCTCATATTTAGCTATTTTCACGAAGGGATCTCAGCCAAATGCCTAGCAGTACTCTGTAAAGGCATTTGCAGCAGAATTCCATGGGAAATTCGTGCCAAGCTATGAAATGGAATGAATTTTTCATGTCACGAAAGAATCTCTGCCAAATGCCCAGCTCTGCATCCGATTTGCATTTGGAGGAGGATTCCAGGAGAAATTCGTCCCTAGCAGAGATCGGCAGTGAAAGGCACATGTTTATCAATTTCAACGAAAGGATCTCTGACAAATAGCCAGCAGTGCCTGCGAAATGCATTTGGAGGATAATTCCTGGAGACAGTCGTGCCTAGGTGTGATCTGGAATGAATGGCTCATGTTTAGCAAGTGTCACGAAGGGATCTCTGCCAAATTGCCAGCAGTGCCTCCGAATGGCATTTGGAGGACGATCCGAGGAGAAATTCATCCCTAGCGATGATCTGGATTGAGTTTCTCATCTTTAGCAACTGTCACAAACGAATCTCGTGTAAATGCCCAACAGTGCACCCGAATGCCATTTGGAGGACGAGTCGAGGAGAAATTCATCCCTATGAGTAATCTGGAATGACTTGCTCATGTTTAGCTATTTTCACGAAGGGATCTCTGCCAAATGCCCAGCAGTACTCTGTAATGGCATTTGCAGCAGAATTCCATGGGAAATTCGTGCCAAGCTATGAAATGGAATGAATTTTTCATGTTTAGCAATTGTCACGAACGGATCTCTGCCAAATTGCCAACAGTGCATCCGAAAGGCATTCGGAGGACGATCCCAGGAGAAATTAATCCGTAAGAGTAATCTGGAATGACTTGTTCATGATTAGAAATTTTGTCGATGGGATCTCTGCCAAATGGCAAGCAGTGCCTCCTAGTGACATTTGCAGGAGAATTCCATGAGAAAGTCGTGCCTACCGTTGATCTGTAATGAAGGGTTCATGTTTAGAAATTGTCACGTACGGATCTCTGCCAAATTGCCAGCAGTGCCTCCGAATGGCATTTGGAGGATGATCCCAGGTGAAATGCAACCATAGCTGTGATCTGGATTCAGTTTCTCATCTTTAGCAACTGTCACAAACGAATCTCGGGTAAATGACCAAGACTGCATCCGAATGGCATTTGGAGGATGATCCCAGGAGAAATTCATCCCTTGCGGTGACCTGGATTGAGTTTCCCATCTTTAGCAACTGTCACAAACGAATCTCGGGTAAATGCCCAACAGTGCACCCGAATGGCAATTGGAGTACTAATACCAGGTGAAATTCATCCCTATGAGTAATCTGGAATGACTTGCTCATGTTTAGCTATTTTCACGAAGGGTTCTCTGTCAAATGCCCAGCAGTACTCTGTAATGACATTTGCAGCAGAATTCCATGGGAAATTCGTGCCAAGCTATGAAATTCCTGGAGATAGTCGTGCCTAGGTGTGATCTGGAATGAATGGCTCATGTTTAGCTATTTTCACGAAGGGGTCTCTGCCAAATTGCCAGCAGTGCTTCCGAATGGCATTTGGAGGACGATCCGAGGAGAAATTCATCCCTAGCGGTGATCTGGATTGATTTTCTCATCTTTAGCAACTGTCACAAACGAATGTCGTGTAAATGCCCAACAGTGCACCCGAATGGCATTTGGAGGACGAGTCGAGGAGAAATTCATCCCTATGAGTAATCTGGAATGACTTGCTCATGTTTAGCTATTTTCACGAAGGGATCTCTGCCAAATGCCCAGCAGAACTCTGTAATGGCATTTGCAGCAGAATTCCATGGGAAATTCGTGCCAAGCTAGAAATGGAATGAATTTTTCATGTTTAGCAATTGTCACGAACAGATCTCTGCCACATTGAGAGCTGTGCATCCGAATGGCATTTGGAGGAGTATCCCATGTGAAATTCATCCCTATCAGTAATCTGCAATTAATGCCTCATGTTAAGCAATTTTGTTGAAGGGATCTCTGCCAAATGGCAAGCAGTGAATCCTAGTGACATTTGCAGGACAATTCCATGATAAAGTCGTGCCTAGCTATGATCTGGAATGAAGGTTTCATGTTTAGCAATTGTCACGACCGGATCTCTGCCAAATTGCCAGCAGTGCCTCCGAATGGCATTTGGAGGATGATCCCAGGTGAAATGCAACCCTAGGAGTGATCTGGATTCAGTTTCTCATCTTTAGCAACTGTCACAAACGAATCTCGGGTAAATGACCAAGACTGCATCCGAATGGCATTTGGAGGATGATCCCAGGAGAAATTCATCCCTTGCGGTGACCTGGATTGAGTTTCCCATCTTTAGCAACTGTCACAAACGAATCTCGGGTAAATGCCCAACAGTGCACCCGAATGGCAATTGGAGTACTAATACCAGGTGAAATTCATCCCTATGAGTAATCTGGAATGACTTGCTCATGTTTAGCTATTTTCACGAAGGGTTCTCTGTCAAATGCCCAGCAGTACTCTGTAATGACATTTGCAGCAGAATTCCATGGGAAATTCGTGCCAAGCTATGAAATTCCTGGAGATAGTCGTGCCTAGGTGTGATCTGGAATGAATGGCTCATGTTTAGCTATTTTCACGAAGGGGTCTCTGCCAAATTGCCAGCAGTGCTTCCGAATGGCATTTGGAGGACGATCCGAGGAGAAATTCATCCCTAGCGGTGATCTGGATTGATTTTCTCATCTTTAGCAACTGTCACAAACGAATGTCGTGTAAATGCCCAACAGTGCACCCGAATGGCATTTGGAGGACGAGTCGAGGAGAAATTCATCCCTATGAGTAATCTGGAATGACTTGCTCATGTTTAGCTATTTTCACGAAGGGATCTCTGCCAAATGCCCAGCAGAACTCTGTAATGGCATTTGCAGCAGAATTCCATGGGAAATTCGTGCCAAGCTAGAAATGGAATGAATTTTTCATGTTTAGCAATTGTCACGAACAGATCTCTGCCACATTGAGAGCTGTGCATCCGAATGGCATTTGGAGGAGTATCCCATGTGAAATTCATCCCTATCAGTAATCTGCAATTAATGCCTCATGTTAAGCAATTTTGTTGAAGGGATCTCTGCCAAATGGCAAGCAGTGAATCCTAGTGACATTTGCAGGACAATTCCATGATAAAGTCGTGCCTAGCTATGATCTGGAATGAAGGTTTCATGTTTAGCAATTGTCACGACCGGATCTCTGCCAAATTGCCAGCAGTGCCTCCGAATGGCATTTGGAGGATGATCCCAGGTGAAATGCAACCCTAGGAGTGATCTGGATTCAGTTTCTCATCTTTAGCAACTGTCACAAACGAATCTCGGGTAAATGACCAAGACTGCATCCGAATGGCATTTGGAGGATGATCCCAGGAGAAATTCATCCCTTGCGGTGACCTGGATTGAGTTTCCCATCTTTAGCAACTGTCACAAACGAATCTCGGGTAAATGCCCAACAGTGCACCCGAATGGCAATTGGAGTACTAATACCAGGTGAAATTCATCCCTATGAGTAATCTGGAATGACTTGCTCATGTTTAGCTATTTTCACGAAGGGTTCTCTGTCAAATGCCCAGCAGTACTCTGTAATGACATTTGCAGCAGAATTCCATGGGAAATTCGTGCCAAGCTATGAAATTCCTGGAGATAGTCGTGCCTAGGTGTGATCTGGAATGAATGGCTCATGTTTAGCTATTTTCACGAAGGGGTCTCTGCCAAATTGCCAGCAGTGCTTCCGAATGGCATTTGGAGGACGATCCGAGGAGAAATTCATCCCTAGCGGTGATCTGGATTGAGTTTCTCATCTTTAGCAACTGTCACAAACGAATGTCGTGTAAATGCCCAACAGTGCACCCGAATGGCATTTGGAGGACGAGTCGAGGAGAAATTCATCCCTATGAGTAATCTGGAATGACTTGCTCATGTTTAGCTATTTTCACGAAGGGATCTCTGCCAAATGCCCAGCAGAACTCTGTAATGGCATTTGCAGCAGAATTCCATGGGAAATTCGTGCCAAGCTATGAAATGGAATGAATTTTTCATGTTTAGCAATTGTTACGAACGGATCTCTGCCAAATTTCCAGCAGTGCATCCGAATGGCATTTGGAGGACTATCCCATGTGAAATTCATCCCTAGCAGTAATCTGCAATTAATGCCTCATGTTAAGCAATTTTCACGAAAGGATCTCTGCCAAATGCCCAGCAGAACTCTGTAATGGCATTTGCAGGAGAATTCCATGGGAAATTCGTGCCAAGCTATGAAATGGAATGAATGTTTCATGTTTAGCAATTGTCACGAAGGGATCTCTGCCAAATTGCCAGCAGTGCATCCAAATGGCATTTGGAGGATGATCCAGGGTGAAATTCATACCTAGCAATGATCTGGATTCAGTTTCTCATCTTTAGCAACTGTCACAAACGAATCTCGGGTAAATGCCCAACAGCGCATCCGAATGGCATTTGGAGGACGATCCCAGGAGAAATTAATCCGTAAGAGTAATCTGGAATGACTTGCTCAAGATTAGCAATTTTGTCGAAGGGATCTCTGCCAAAGGACAAGCAGTGCATCCTAGTGACATTTGCAAGAGAATTCCATGAGAAAGTCGTGCCTAGCTATGATCTGTAATAAAGGGTTCATGTTTAGCAATTGTCACGAACGGATCTCTGCCAAATTGCCAACACTGCATCCGAAAGGCATTCGGAGGACGATCCCAGGAGAAATTAATCCGTAAGAGTAATCTGGAATGACTTGCTCATATTTAGCTATTTTCACGAAGGGATCTCAGCCAAATGCCTAGCAGTACTCTGTAAAGGCATTTGCAGCAGAATTCCATGGGAAATTCGTGCCAAGCTATGAAATGGAATGAATTTTTCATGTCACGAAAGAATCTCTGCCAAATGCCCAGCTCTGCATCCGATTTGCATTTGTAGGAGGATTCCAGGAGAAATTCGTCCCTAGCAGAGATCGGCAGTGAAAGGCACATGTTTATCAATTTCAACGAAAGGATATCTGACAAATAGCCAGCAGTGCCTGCGAAATGCATTTGGAGGATAATTCCTGGAGACAGTCGTGCCTAGGTGTGATCTGGAATGAATGGCTCATGTTTAGCAAGTGTCACGAAGGGATCTCTGCCAAATTGCCAGCAGTGCCTCCGAATGGCATTTGGAGGACGATCCGAGGAGAAATTCATCCCTAGCGATGATCTGGATTGAGTTTCTCATCTTTAGCAACTGTCACAAACGAATCTCGTGTAAATGCCCAACAGTGCACCCGAATGCCATTTGGAGGACGAGTCGAGGAGAAATTCATCCCTATGAGTAATCTGGAATGACTTGCTCATGTTTAGCTATTTTCACGAAGGGATCTCTGCCAAATGCCCAGCAGTACTCTGTAATGGGATTTGCAGCAGAATTCCATGGGAAATTCGTGCGAAGCTATGAAATGGAATGAATTTTTCATGTTTAGCAGTTGTCACGAACGGATCTCTGCCAAATTGCCAGCTCTGCATCCGAAAAGCATTTGGAGGACGATCCCAGGTGAAATTCATCCCCAGCAGTGATCTGGATTCAGTTTCTCATTTTTAGCAACTGTCACAAACGAATCTCGGGTAAATGCCCAAAAGTGCATCCGAATGGCATATGGAGGATGATCCCAGGAGAAATTAATCCGTAAAAGTAATCTGGAATGATTTGCTCAAGATTAGAAATTTTGTCGATGGGATCTCTGCCAAATTGCCAGCAGTGCTTCCGAATGGCATTTGGAGGACGATCCGAGGAGAAATTCATCCCTAGCGGTGATCTGGATTGATTTTCTCATCTTTAGCAACTGTCACAAACGAATGTCGTGTAAATGCCCAACAGTGCACCCGAATGGCATTTGGAGGACGAGTCGAGGAGAAATTCATCCCTATGAGTAATCTGGAATGACTTGCTCATGTTTAGCTATTTTCACGAAGGGATCTCTGCCAAATGCCCAGCAGAACTCTGTAATGGCATTTGCAGCAGAATTCCATGGGAAATTCGTGCCAAGCTAGAAATGGAATGAATTTTTCATGTTTAGCAATTGTCACGAACAGATCTCTGCCACATTGAGAGCTGTGCATCCGAATGGCATTTGGAGGAGTATCCCATGTGAAATTCATCCCTATCAGTAATCTGCAATTAATGCCTCATGTTAAGCAATTTTGTTGAAGGGATCTCTGCCAAATGGCAAGCAGTGAATCCTAGTGACATTTGCAGGACAATTCCATGATAAAGTCGTGCCTAGCTATGATCTGGAATGAAGGTTTCATGTTTAGCAATTGTCACGACCGGATCTCTGCCAAATTGCCAGCAGTGCCTCCGAATGGCATTTGGAGGATGATCCCAGGTGAAATGCAACCCTAGGAGTGATCTGGATTCAGTTTCTCATCTTTAGCAACTGTCACAAACGAATCTCGGGTAAATGACCAAGACTGCATCCGAATGGCATTTGGAGGATGATCCCAGGAGAAATTCATCCCTTGCGGTGACCTGGATTGAGTTTCCCATCTTTAGCAACTGTCACAAACGAATCTCGGGTAAATGCCCAACAGTGCACCCGAATGGCAATTGGAGTACTAATACCAGGTGAAATTCATCCCTATGAGTAATCTGGAATGACTTGCTCATGTTTAGCTATTTTCACGAAGGGTTCTCTGTCAAATGCCCAGCAGTACTCTGTAATGACATTTGCAGCAGAATTCCATGGGAAATTCGTGCCAAGCTATGAAATGGAATGAATTTTTCATGTTTAGCAATTGTCACGAAGGAATCTCTGCCAAATTGCCAGCAGTGCCTCCGAATGGCATTTGGAGTATGATCCCAGGTGAAATGCAACCCTAGCAGTGATCTGGATTGAGTTTCTCATCTTTAGCAACTGTCACAAACGAATCTCGGGTAAATGCCCAACAGTGCACCCGAATGGCATTTGGAGGATGAGTCGAGGAGTAATTCATCCCTATGAGTAATCTGGAATGACTTGCTTATGTTTAGCGATTTTCACGAAGGGATCTCTGCCAAATGCCCAGCAGTACTCTGTAATGGGATTTGCAGCAGAATTCCATGGGAAATTCGTGCGAAGCTATGAAATGGAATGAATTTTTCATGTTTAGCAGTTGTCACGAACGGATCTCTGCCAAATTGCCAGCTCTGCATCCGAAAAGCATTTGGAGGACGATCCCAGGTGAAATTCATCCCTAGCAGTGATCTGGATTCAGTTTCTCATTTTTAGCAACTGTCACAAACGAATCTCGGGTAAATGCCCAAAAGTGCATCCGAATGGCATATGGAGGATGATCCCAGGAGAAATTAATCCGTAAAAGTAATCTGGAATGATTTGCTCAAGATTAGAAATTTTGTCGATGGGATCTCTGCCAAATGGCAAGCAGTGCCTCCTAGTGACATTTGCAGGAGAATTCCATGAGAAAGTCGTGCCTACCGTTGATCTGTAATGAAGGGTTCATGTTTAGAAATTGTCACGTACGGATCTCTGCCAAATTGCCAGCAGTGCCTCCGAATGGCATTTGGAGGATGATCCCAGGTGAAATGCAACCATAGCTGTGATCTGGATTCAGTTTCTCATCTTTAGCAACTGTCACAAACGAATCTCGGGTAAATGCCCAAGAGTGCATCCGAATGGCATTTGGAGGATGATCCCAGGAGAGATTCATCCCTTGCGGTGATCTGGATTGAGTTTCCCATCTTTAGCAACTGTCACAAACGAATCTCGGGTAAATGCCCAACAATGCACCCGAATGTTATTTGGAGGACGAGTCGAGGAGAAATTCATCCCTATGAGTAACCTGGAATGTCTTGCTCATGTTTAGCTATTTTCATGAAGGGTTCTCTGCCAAATGCCCAGCAGTACTCTGTAATGACATTTGCAGCAGAATTCCATGGGAAATTCGTGCCAAATTATGAAATGGAATGAATTTTTCATTTTTAGCAATTGTCACGAACGGATCTCTGCCAAATTGCCAGCAGTGCATCCGAATGTCATTTGGAGTACGATCCCAGGTGAAATTCATCCGTAGCAGTGATCTGGATTCAGTTTCTCATCTTTAGCAACTGTCACAAACGAATCTCGGGTAAATGCCCAAGAGTGCATCCGAATGGCATTTGGAGGATGATCGCAGGAGAAATTCATCCCTTGCGGTGATCTGGATTGAGTTTCCCATCTTTAGCAACTGTCACAAACGAATCTCGGGTAAATGCTCAACAGTGCACCCGAATGGCATTTGGAGGACAGGTCGAGGAGAAATTCATCCCTATGAGTAAAATGGAATGACTTGCTCATGTTTAGCTATTTTCACGAAGGGTTCTCTGCCAAATGCCCAGCAGTACTCTGTAATGACATTTGCAGCAGAATTCCATGGGAAATTCATGCCAGGCTATGAAATGGAATGAATTTTTCATGTTTAGGAATTGTCACGAACGAATCTCTGCCAAATTGTCGGCAATACATCCGAATGGCATTTGGAGGACGATCCGAGGAGAAATGCAACCCTAGCAGTGATCTGGATTCAGTTTCTCATCTTTAGCAACTGTCACAAACGAATGTCTGGTAAACACCCAACAGTGCACCCGAATGGCATTTGGAGGGCTAATACCAGGAGAAATTTATCCCTATGAGTAATCTGGAATGTCTTGCTCATGTTTAGCAATTGTCACGAAGGGATTTCTGCCAAATGGCCAGCAGTGTATCCTAGTCACATTTGCAGGAGAATTCCATGAGAAAGTTGTGCCTAGCTATAATCTGGAATGAAGGTTTCATGTTTAGAAATTGTCACGATGGGATGTCTGCCAAACTGCCAGAGGTACATCCGAATGGTATTTGGAGGACGATCCCAGGAGAAATTCATCCCTATCAGTAATCTGCAATTAATGCCTCATGTTAAGCAATTTTGTCGAAGGGATCTCTGCCAAATGGCAAGCAGTGAATCCTAGTGACATTTGCAGGACAATTCCATGATAAAGTCGTGCCTAGCTATGATCTGGAATGAAGGTTTCATGTTTAGCAATTGTCACGACCGGATCTCTGCCAAATTGCCAGCAGTGCCTCCGAATGGCATTTGGAGGATGATCCCAGGTGAAATGCAACCCTAGCAGTGATCTGGATTCAGTTTCTCATCTTTAGCAACTGTCACAAACGAATCTCGGGTAAATGACCAAGACTGCATCCGAATGGCATTTGGAGGATGATCCCAGGAGAAATTCATCCCTTGCGGTGACCTGGATTGAGTTTCCCATCTTTAGCAACTGTCACAAACGAATCTCGGGTAAATGCCCAACAGTGCACCCGAATGGCAATTGGAGTACTAATACCAGGTGAAATTCATCCCTATGAGTAATCTGGAATGACTTGCTCATGTTTAGCTATTTTCAGGAAGGGTTCTCTGTCAAATGCCCAGCAGTACTCTGTAATGACATTTGCAGCAGAATTCCATGGGAAATTCGTGCCAAGCTATGAAATTCCTGGAGATAGTCGTGCCTAGGTGTGATCTGGAATGAATGGCTCATGTTTAGCTATTTTCACGAAGGGGTCTCTGCCAAATTGCCAGCAGTGCTTCCGAATGGCATTTGGAGGACGATCCGAGGAGAAATTCATCCCTAGCGGTGATCTGGATTGAGTTTCTCATCTTTAGCAACTGTCACAAACGAATGTCGTGTAAATGCCCAACAGTGCACCCGAATGGCATTTGGAGGACGAGTCGAGGAGAAATTCATCCCTATGAGTAATCTGGAATGACTTGCTCATGTTTAGCTATTTTCACGAAGGGATCTCTGCCAAATGCCCAGCAGAACTCTGTAATGGCATTTGCAGCAGAATTCCATGGGAAATTCGTGCCAAGCTATGAAATGGAATGAATTTTTCATGTTTAGCAATTGTTACGAACGGATCTCTGCCAAATTTCCAGCAGTGCATCCGAATGGCATTTGGAGGACTATCCCATGTGAAATTCATCCCTAGCAGTAATCTGCAATTAATGCCTCATGTTAAGCAATTTTCACGAAAGGATCTCTGCCAAATGCCCAGCAGAACTCTGTAATGGCATTTGCAGGACAATTCCATGGGAAATTCGTGCCAAGCTATGAAATGGAATGAATGTTTCATGTTTAGCAATTGTCACGAAGGGATCTCTGCCAAATTGCCAGCAGTGCATCCGAATGGCATTTGGAGGATGATCCAGGGTGAAATTCATACCTAGCAATGATCTGGATTCAGTTTCTCATCTTTAGCAACTGTCACAAACGAATCTCGGGTAAATGCCCAACAGCGCATCCGAATGGCATTTGGAGGACGATCCCAGGAGAAATTAATCCGTAAGAGTAATCTGGAATGACTTGCTCAAGATTAGCAATTTTGTCGAAGGGATCTCTGCCAAAGGACAAGCAGTGCATCCTAGTGACATTTGCAAGAGAATTCCATGAGAAAGTCGTGCCTAGCTATGATCTGTAATAAAGGGTTCATGTTTAGCAATTGTCACGAACGGATCTCTGCCAAATTGCCAACACTGCATCCGAAAGGCATTCGGAGGACTATCCCAGGAGAAATTAATCCGTAAGAGTAATCTGGAATGACTTGCTCATATTTAGCTATTTTCACGAAGGGATCTCAGCCAAATGCCTAGCAGTACTCTGTAAAGGCATTTGCAGCAGAATTCCATGGGAAATTCGTGCCAAGCTATGAAATGGAATGAATTTTTCATGTCACGAAAGAATCTCTGCCAAATGCCCAGCTCTGCATCCGATTTGCATTTGGAGGAGGATTCCAGGAGAAATTCGTCCCTAGCAGAGATCGGCAGTGAAAGGCACATGTTTATCAATTTCAACGAAAGGATCTCTGACAAATAGCCAGCAGTGCCTGCGAAATGCATTTGGAGGATAATTCCTGGAGACAGTCGTGCCTAGGTGTGATCTGGAATGAATGGCTCATGTTTAGCAAGTGTCACGAAGGGATCTCTGCCAAATTGCCAGCAGTGCCTCCGAATGGCATTTGGAGGACGATCCGAGGAGAAATTCATCCCTAGCGATGATCTGGATTGAGTTTCTCATCTTTAGCAACTGTCACAAACGAATCTCGTGTAAATGCCCAACAGTGCACCCGAATGCCATTTGGAGGACGAGTCGAGGAGAAATTCATCCCTATGAGTAATCTGGAATGACTTGCTCATGTTTAGCTATTTTCACGAAGGGATCTCTGCCAAATGCCCAGCAGTACTCTGTAATGGCATTTGCAGCAGAATTCCATGGGAAATTCGTGCCAAGCTATGAAATGGAATGAATTTTTCATGTTTAGCAATTGTCACGAACGGATCTCTGCCAAATTGCCAACAGTGCATCCGAAAGGCATTCGGAGGACGATCCCAGGAGAAATTAATCCGTAAGAGTAATCTGGAATGACTTGTTCATGATTAGAAATTTTGTCGATGGGATCTCTGCCAAATGGCAAGCAGTGCCTCCTAGTGACATTTGCTGGAGAATTCCATGAGAAAGTCGTGCCTACCGTTGATCTGTAATGAAGGGTTCATGTTTAGAAATTGTCACGTACGGATCTCTGCCAAATTGCCAGCAGTGCCTCCGAATGGCATTTGGAGGATGATCCCAGATGAAATGCAACCATAGCTGTGATCTGGATTCAGTTTCTCATCTTTAGCAACTGTCACAAACGAATCTCGGGTAAATGACCAAGACTGCATCCGAATGGCATTTGGAGGATGATCCCAGGAGAAATTCATCCCTTGCGGTGACCTGGATTGAGTTTCCCATCTTTAGCAACTGTCACAAACGAATCTCGTGTAAATGCCCAACAGTGCACCCGAATGGCAATTGGAGTACTAATACCAGGTGAAATTCATCCCTATGAGTAATCTGGAATGACTTGCTCATGTTTAGCTATTTTCACAAAGGGTTCTCTGTCAAATGCCCAGCAGTACTCTGTAATGACATTTGCAGCAGAATTAAATGGGAAATTCGTGCCAAGCTATGAAATTCCTGGAGATAGTCGTGCCTAGGTGTGATCTGGAATGAATGGCTCATGTTTAGCTATTTTCACGAAGGGGTCTCTGCCAAATTGCCAGCAGTGCTTCCGAATGGCATTTGGAGGACGATCCGAGGAGAAATTCATCCCTAGCGGTGATCTGGATTGAGTTTCTCATCTTTAGCAACTGTCACAAACGAATGTCGTGTAAATGCCCAACAGTGCACCCGAATGGCATTTGGAGGACGAGTCGAGGAGAAATTCATCCCTATGAGTAATCTGGAATGACTTGCTCATGTTTAGCTATTTTCACGAAGGGATCTCTGCCAAATGCCCAGCAGAACTCTGTAATGGCATTTGCAGCAGAATTCCATGGGAAATTCGTGCCAAGCTAGAAATGGAATGAATTTTTCATGTTTAGCAATTGTCACGAACAGATCTCTGCCACATTGAGAGCTGTGCATCCGAAAAGCATTTGGAGGACGATCCCAAGTGAAATTCATCCCTAGCAGTGATCTGGATTGAGTTTCCCATCTTTAGCAACTGTCACAAACGAATCTCGGGTAAATGCCCAACAGTGCACCCGAATGGCAATTGGAGTACTAATACCAGGTGAAATTCATCCCTATGAGTAATCTGGAATGACTTGCTCATGTTTAGCTATTTTCACGAAGGGTTCTCTGTCAAATGCCCAGCAGTACTCTGTAATGACATTTGCAGCAGAATTCCATGGGAAATTCGTGCCAAGCTATGAAATTCCTGGAGATAGTCGTGCCTAGGTGTGATCTGGAATGAATGGCTCATGTTTAGCTATTTTCACGAAGGGGTCTCTGCCAAATTGCCAGCAGTGCTTCCGAATGGCATTTGGAGGACGATCCGAGGAGAAATTCATCCCTAGCGGTGATCTGGATTGAGTTTCTCATCTTTAGCAACTGTCACAAACGAATGTCGTGTAAATGCCCAACAGTGCACCCGAATGGCATTTGGAGGACGAGTCGAGGAGAAATTCATCCCTATGAGTAATCTGGAATGACTTGCTCATGTTTAGCTATTTTCACGAAGGGATCTCTGCCAAATGCCCAGCAGAACTCTGTAATGGCATTTGCAGCAGAATTCCATGGGAAATTCGTGCCAAGCTATGAAATGGAATGAATTTTTCATGTTTAGCAATTGTTACGAACGGATCTCTGCCAAATTTCCAGCAGTGCATCCGAATGGCATTTGGAGGACTATCCCATGTGAAATTCATCCCTAGCAGTAATCTGCAATTAATGCCTCATGTTAAGCAATTTTCACGAAAGGATCTCTGCCAAATGCCCAGCAGAACTCTGTAATGGCATTTGCAGGAGAATTCCATGGGAAATTCGTGCCAAGCTATGAAATGGAATGAATGTTTCATGTTTAGCAATTGTCACGAAGGGATCTCTGCCAAATTGCCAGCAGTGCATCCGAATGGCATTTGGAGGATGATCCAGGGTGAAATTCATACCTAGCAATGATCTGGATTCAGTTTCTCATCTTTAGCAACTGTCACAAACGAATCTCGGGTAAATGCCCAAGAGCGCATCCGAATGGCATTTGGAGGACGATCCCAGGAGAAATTAATCCGTAAGAGTAATCTGGAATGACTTGCTCAAGATTAGCAATTTTGTCGAAGGGATCTCTGCCAAATGCCCAGCAGAACTCTGTAATGGCATTTGCAGCAGAATTCCATGGGAAATTCGTGCCAAGCTAGAAATGGAATGAATTTTTCATGTTTAGCAATTGTCACGAACAGATCTCTGCCACATTGAGAGCTGTGCATCCGAAAAGCATTTGGAGGACGATCCCAGGTGAAATTCATCCCTAGCAGTGATCTGGATTGAGTTTCCCATCTTTAGCAACTGTCACAAACGAATCTCGGGTAAATGCCCAACAGTGCACCCGAATGGCAATTGGAGTACTAATACCAGGTGAAATTCATCCCTATGAGTAATCTGGAATGACTTGCTCATGTTTAGCTATTTTCACGAAGGGTTCTCTGTCAAATGCCCAGCAGTACTCTGTAATGACATTTGCAGCAGAATTCCATGGGAAATTCGTGCCAAGCTATGAAATGGAATGAATTTTTCATGTTTAGCAATTGTCACGAAGGAATCTCTGCCAAATTGCCAGCAGTGCCTCCGAATGGCATTTGGAGTATGATCCCAGGTGAAATGCAACCCTAGCAGTGATCTGGATTGAGTTTCTCATCTTTAGCAACTGTCACAAACGAATCTCGGGTAAATGCCCAACAGTGCACCCGAATGGCATTTGGAGGATGAGTCGAGGAGTAATTCATCCCTATGAGTAATCTGGAATGACTTGCTTATGTTTAGCGATTTTCACGAAGGGATCTCTGCCAAATGCCCAGCAGTACTCTGTAATGGGATTTGCAGCAGAATTCCATGGGAAATTCGTGCGAAGCTATGAAATGGAATGAATTTTTCATGTTTAGCAGTTGTCACGAACGGATCTCTGCCAAATTGCCAGCTCTGCATCCGAAAAGCATTTGGAGGACGATCCCAGGTGAAATTCATCCCTAGCAGTGATCTGGATTCAGTTTCTCATTTTTAGCAACTGTCACAAACGAATCTCGGGTAAATGCCCAAAAGTGCATCCGAATGGCATATGGAGGATGATCCCAGGAGAAATTAATCCGTAAAAGTAATCTGGAATGATTTGCTCAAGATTAGAAATTTTGTCGATGGGATCTCTGCCAAATGGCAAGCAGTGCCTCCTAGTGACATTTGCAGGAGAATTCCATGAGAAAGTCGTGCCTACCGTTGATCTGTAATGAAGGGTTCATGTTTAGAAATTGTCACGTACGGATCTCTGCCAAATTGCCAGCAGTGCCTCCGAATGGCATTTGGAGGATGATCCCAGGTGAAATGCAACCATAGCTGTGATCTGGATTCAGTTTCTCATCTTTAGCAACTGTCACAAACGAATCTCGGGTAAATGACCAAGACTGCATCCGAATGGCATTTGGAGGATGATCCCAGGAGAGATTCATCCCTTGCGGTGATCTGGATTGAGTTTCCCATCTTTAGCAACTGTCACAAACGAATCTCGGGTAAATGCCCAACAATGCACCCGAATGTTATTTGGAGGACGAGTCGAGGAGAAATTCATCCCTATGAGTAACCTGGAATGTCTTGCTCATGTTTAGCTATTTTCACGAAGGGTTCTCTGCCAAATGACCAGCAGTACTCTGTAATGACATTTGCAGCAGAATTCCATGGGAAATTCGTGCCAAATTATGAAATGGAATGAATTTTTCATTTTTAGCAATTGTCACGAACGGATCTCTGCCAAATTGCCAGCAGTGCATCCGAATGTCATTTGGAGTACGATCCCAGGTGAAATTCATCCGTAGCAGTGATCTGGATTGAGTTTCCCATCTTTAGCAACTGTCACAAACGAATCTCGTGTAAATGCCCAACAGTGCACCCGAATGGCAATTGGAGTACTAATACCAGGTGAAATTCATCCCTATGAGTAATCTGGAATGACTTGCTCATGTTTAGCTATTTTCACGAAGGGTTCTCTGTCAAATGCCCAGCAGTACTCTGTAATGACATTTGCAGCAGAATTCCATGGGAAATTCGTGCCAAGCTATGAAATTCCTGGAGATAGTCGTGCCTAGGTGTGATCTGGAATGAATGGCTCATGTTTAGCTATTTTCACGAAGGGGTCTCTGCCAAATTGCCAGCAGTGCTTCCGAATGGCATTTGGAGGACGATCCGAGGAGAAATTCATCCTTAGCGGTGATCTGGATTGAGTTTCTCATCTTTAGCAACTGTCACAAACGAATGTCGTGTAAATGCCCAACAGTGCACGCGAATGGCATTTGGAGGACGAGTCGAGGAGAAATTCATCCCTATGAGTAACCTGGAATGTCTTGCTCATGTTTAGCTATTTTCACGAAGGGTTCTCTGCCAAATGCCCAGCAGTACTCTGTAATGACATTTGCAGCAGAATTCCATGGGAAATTCGTGCCAAATTATGAAATGGAATGAATTTTTCATTTTTAGCAATTGTCACGAACGGATCTCTGCCAAATTGCCAGCAGTGCATCCGAATGTCATTTGGAGTACGATCCCAGGTGAAATTCATCCGTAGCAGTGATCTGGATTCAGTTTCTCATCTTTAGCAACTGTCACAAACGAATCTCGGGTAAATGCCCAAGAGTGCATCCGAATGGCATTTGGAGGATGATCCCAGGAGAAATTCATCCCTTGCGGTGATCTGGATTGAGTTTCCCATCTTTAGCAACTGTCACAAACGAATCTCGGGTAAATGCTCAACAGTGCACCCGAATGGCATTTGGAGGACAGGTCGAGGAGAAATTCATCCCTATGAGTAAAATGGAATGACTTGCTCATGTTTAGCTATTTTCACGAAGGGTTCTCTGCCAAATGCCCAGCAGTACTCTGTAATGACATTTGCAGCAGAATTCCATGGGAAATTCATGCCAGGCTATGAAATGGAATGAATTTTTCATGTTTAGGAATTGTCACGAACGAATCTCTGCCAAATTGTCGGCAATACATCCGAATGGCATTTGGAGGACGATCCGAGGAGAAATGCAACCCTAGCAGTGATCTGGATTCAGTTTCTCATCTTTAGCAACTGTCACAAACGAATGTCTGGTAAACACCCAACAGTGCACCCGAATGGCATTTGGAGGGCTAATACCAGGAGAAATTTATCCCTATGAGTAATCTGGAATGTCTTGCTCATGTTTAGCAATTGTCACGAAGGGATTTCTGCCAAATGGCCAGCAGTGTATCCTAGTCACATTTGCAGGAGAATTCCATGAGAAAGTTGTGCCTAGCTATAATCTGGAATGAAGGTTTCATGTTTAGAAATTGTCACGATGGGATGTCTGCCAAACTGCCAGAGGTACATCCGAATGGTATTTGGAGGACGATCCCAGGAGAAATTCATCCCTATCAGTAATCTGCAATTAATGCCTCATGTTAAGCAATTTTGTCGAAGGGATCTCTGCCAAATGGCAAGCAGTGAATCCTAGTGACATTTGCAGGACAATTCCATGATAAAGTCGTGCCTAGCTATGATCTGGAATGAAGGTTTCATGTTTAGCAATTGTCACGACCGGATCTCTGCCAAATTGCCAGCAGTGCCTCCGAATGGCATTTGGAGGATGATCCCAGGTGAAATGCAACCCTAGCAGTGATCTGGATTCAGTTTCTCATCTTTAGCAACTGTCACAAACGAATCTCGGGTAAATGACCAAGACTGCATCCGAATGGCATTTGGAGGATGATCCCAGGAGAAATTCATCCCTTGCGGTGACCTGGATTGAGTTTCCCATCTTTAGCAACTGTCACAAATGAATCTCGGGTAAATGCCCAACAGTGCACCCGAATGGCAATTGGAGTACTAATACCAGGTGAAATTCATCCCTATGAGTAATCTGGAATGACTTGCTCATGTTTAGCTATTTTCAGGAAGGGTTCTCTGTCAAATGCCCAGCAGTACTCTGTAATGACATTTGCAGCAGAATTCCATGGGAAATTCGTGCCAAGCTATGAAATTCCTGGAGATAGTCGTGCCTAGGTGTGATCTGGAATGAATGGCTCATGTTTAGCTATTTTCACGAAGGGGTCTCTGCCAAATTGCCAGCAGTGCTTCCGAATGGCATTTGGAGGACGATCCGAGGAGAAATTCATCCCTAGCGGTGATCTGGATTGAGTTTCTCATCTTTAGCAACTGTCACAAACGAATGTCGTGTAAATGCCCAACAGTGCACCCGAATGGCATTTGGAGGACGAGTCGAGGAGAAATTCATCCCTATGAGTAATCTGGAATGACTTGCTCATGTTTAGCTATTTTCACGAAGGGATCTCTGCCAAATGCCCAGCAGAACTCTGTAATGGCATTTGCAGCAGAATTCCATGGGAAATTCGTGCCAAGCTATGAAATGGAATGAATTTTTCATGTTTAGCAATTGTTACGAACGGATCTCTGCCAAATTGCCAGCAGTGCATCCGAATGGCATTTGGAGGACTATCCCATGTGAAATTCATCCCTAGCAGTAATCTGCAATTAATGCCTCATGTTAAGCAATTTTCACGAAAGGATCTCTGCCAAATGCCCAGCAGAACTCTGTAATGGCATTTGCAGGAGAATTCCATGGGAAATTCGTGCCAAGCTATGAAATGGAATGAATGTTTCATGTTTAGCAATTGTCACGAAGGGATCTCTGCCAAATTGCCAGCAGTGCATCCGAATGGCATTTGGAGGATGATCCAGGGTGAAATTCATACCTAGCAATGATCTGGATTCAGTTTCTCATCTTTAGCAACTGTCACAAACGAATCTCGGGTAAATGCCCAACAGCGCATCCGAATGGCATTTGGAGGACGATCCCAGGAGAAATTAATCCGTAAGAGTAATCTGGAATGACTTGCTCAAGATTAGCAATTGTCACGAACGGATCTCTGCCAAATTGCCAACACTGCATCCGAAAGGCATTCGGAGGACGATCCCAGGAGAAATTAATCCGTAAGAGTAATCTGGAATGACTTGCTCATATTTAGCTATTTTCACGAAGGGATCTCAGCCAAATGCCTAGCAGTACTCTGTAAAGGCATTTGCAGCAGAATTCCATGGGAAATTCGTGCCAAGCTATGAAATGGAATGAATTTTTCATGTCACGAAAGAATCTCTGCCAAATGCCCAGCTCTGCATCCGATTTGCATTTGGAGGAGGATTCCAGGAGAAATTCGTCCCTAGCAGAGATCGGCAGTGAAAGGCACATGTTTATCAATTTCAACGAAAGGATCTCTGACAAATAGCCAGCAGTGCCTGCGAAATGCATTTGGAGGATAATTCCTGGAGACAGTCGTGCCTAGGTGTGATCTGGAATGAATGGCTCATGTTTAGCAAGTGTCACGAAGGGATCTCTGCCAAATTGCCAGCAGTGCCTCCGAATGGCATTTGGAGGACGATCCGAGGAGAAATTCATCCCTAGCGATGATCTGGATTGAGTTTCTCATCTTTAGCAACTGTCACAAACGAATCTCGTGTAAATGCCCAACAGTGCACCCGAATGCCATTTGGAGGACGAGTCGAGGAGAAATTCATCCCTATGAGTAATCTGGAATGACTTGCTCATGTTTAGCTATTTTCACGAAGGGATCTCTGCCAAATGCCCAGCAGTACTCTGTAATGGCATTTGCAGCAGAATTCCATGGGAAATTCGTGCCAAGCTATGAAATGGAATGAATTTTTCATGTTTAGCAATTGTCACGAACGGATCTCTGCCAAATTGCCAACAGTGCATCCGAAAGGCATTCGGAGGACGATCCCAGGAGAAATTAATCCGTAAGAGTAATCTGGAATTACTTGTTCATGATTAGAAATTTTGTCGATGGGATCTCTGCCAAATGGCAAGCAGTGCCTCCTAGTGACATTTGCAGGAGAATTCCATGAGAAAGTCGTGCCTACCGTTGATCTGTAATGAAGGGTTCATGTTTAGAAATTGTCACGTACGGATCTCTGCCAAATTGCCAGCAGTGCCTCCGAATGGCATTTGGAGGATGATCCCAGGTGAAATGCAACCATAGCTGTGATCTGGATTCAGTTTCTCATCTTTAGCAACTGTCACAAACGAATCTCGGGTAAATGACCAAGACTGCATCCGAATGGCATTTGGAGGATGATCCCAGGAGAAATTCATCCCTTGCGGTGACCTGGATTGAGTTTCCCATCTTTAGCAACTGTCACAAACGAATCTCGGGTAAATGCCCAACAGTGCACCCGAATGGCAATTGGAGTACTAATACCAGGTGAAATTCATCCCTATGAGTAATCTGGAATGACTTGCTCATGTTTAGCTATTTTCACGAAGGGTTCTCTGTCAAATGCCCAGCAGTACTCTGTAATGACATTTGCAGCAGAATTCCATGGGAAATTCGTGCCAAGCTATGAAATTCCTGGAGATAGTCGTGCCTAGGTGTGATCTGGAATGAATGGCTCATGTTTAGCTATTTTCACGAAGGGGTCTCTGCCAAATTGCCAGCAGTGCTTCCGAATGGCATTTGGAGGACGATCCGAGGAGAAATTCATCCCTAGCGGTGATCTGGATTGAGTTTCTCATCTTTAGCAACTGTGACAAACGAATGTCGTGTAAATGCCCAACAGTGCACCCAAATGGCATTTGGAGGACGAGTCGAGGAGAAATTCATCCCTATGAGTAATCTGGAATGACTTGCTCATGTTTAGCTATTTTCACGAAGGGATCTCTGCCAAATGCCCAGCAGAACTCTGTAATGGCATTTGCAGCAGAATTCCATGGGAAATTCGTGCCAAGCTAGAAATGGAATGAATTTTTCATGTTTAGCAATTGTCACGAACAGATCTCTGCCACATTGAGAGCTGTGCATCCGAAAAGCATTTGGAGGACGATCCCAGGTGAAATTCATCCCTAGCAGTGATCTGGATTGAGTTTCCCATCTTTAGCAACTGTCACAAACGAATCTCGGGTAAATGCCCAACAGTGCACCCAAATGGCAATTGGAGTACTAATACCAGGTGAAATTCATCCCTATGAGTAATCTGGAATGACTTGCTCATGTTTAGCTATTTTCACGAAGGGTTCTCTGTCAAATGCCCAGCAGTACTCTGTAATGACATTTGCAGCAGAATTCCATGGGAAATTCGTGCCAAGCTATGAAATGGAATGAATTTTTCATGTTTAGCAACTGTCACAAACGAATCTCGGGTAAATGCCCAACAGTGCACCCGAATGGCATTTGGAGGATGAGTCGAGGAGTAATTCATCCCTATGAGTAATCTGGAATGACTTGCTTATGTTTAGCGATTTTCACGAAGGGATCTCTGCCAAATGCCCAGCAGTACTCTGTAATGGGATTTGCAGCAGAATTCCATGGGAAATTCGTGCGAAGCTATGAAATGGAATGAATTTTTCATGTTTAGCAGTTGTCACGAACGGATCTCTGCCAAATTGCCAGCTCTGCATCCGAAAAGCATTTGGAGGACGATCCCAGGTGAAATTCATCCCTAGCAGTGATCTGGATTCAGTTTCTCATTTTTAGCAACTGTCACAAACGAATCTCGGGTAAATGCCCAAAAGTGCATCCGAATGGCATATGGAGGATGATCCCAGGAGAAATTAATCCGTAAAAGTAATCTGGAATGATTTGCTCAAGATTAGAAATTTTGTCGATGGGATCTCTGCCAAATGGCAAGCAGTGCCTCCTAGTGACATTTGCAGGAGAATTCCATGAGAAAGTCGTGCCTACCGTTGATCTGTAATGAAGGGTTCATGTTTAGAAATTGTCACGTACGGATCTCTGCCAAATTGCCAGCAGTGCCTCCGAATGGCATTTGGAGGATGATCCCAGGTGAAATGCAACCATAGCTGTGATCTGGATTCAGTTTCTCATCTTTAGCAACTGTCACAAACGAATCTCGGGTAAATGACCAAGACTGCATCCGAATGGCATTTGGAGGACGAGTCGAGGAGAAATTCATCCCTATGAGTAACCTGGAATGTCTTGCTCATGTTTAGCTATTTTCACGAAGGGTTCTCTGCCAAATGCCCAGCAGTACTCTGTAATGACATTTGCAGCAGAATTCCGTGGGAAATTCGTGCCAAATTATGAAATGGAATGAATTTTTCATTTTTAGCAATTGTCACGAACGGATCTCTGCCAAATTGCCAGCAGTGCATCCGAATGTCATTTGGAGTACGATCCCAGGTGAAATTCATCCGTAGCAGTGATCTGGATTGAGTTTCTCATCTTTAGCAACTGTCACAAACGAATCTCGGGTAAATGCCCAAGAGTGCATCCGAATGGCATTTGGAGGATGATCCCAGGAGAAATTCATCCCTTGCGGTGATCTGGATTGAGTTTCCCATCTTTAGCAACTGTCACAAACGAATCTCGGGTAAATGCTCAACAGTGCACCCGAATGGCATTTGGAGGACAGGTCGAGGAGAAATTCATCCCTATGAGTAAAATGGAATGACTTGCTCATGTTTAGCTATTTTCACGAAGGGTTCTCTGCCAAATGCCCAGCAGTACTCTGTAATGACATTTGCAGCAGAATTCCATGGGAAATTCATGCCAGGCTATGAAATGGAATGAATTTTTCATGTTTAGGAATTGTCACGAACGAATCTCTGCCAAATTGTCGGCAATACATCCGAATGGCATTTGGAGGACGATCCGAGGAGAAATGCAACCCTAGCAGTGATCTGGATTCAGTTTCTCATCTTTAGAAACTGTCACAAACGAATGTCTGGTAAACACCCAACAGTGCACCCGAATGGCATTTGGAGGGCTAATACCAGGAGAAATTTATCCCTATGAGTAATCTGGAATGTCTTGCTCATGTTTAGCAATTGTCACGAAGGGATTTCTGCCAAATGGCCAGCAGTGTATCCTAGTCACATTTGCAGGAGAATTCCATGAGAAAGTTGTGCCTAGCTATAATCTGGAATGAAGATTTCATGTTTAGAAATTGTCACGATGGGATGTCTGCCAAACTGCCAGAGGTACATCCGAATGGTATTTGGAGGACGATCCCAGGAGAAATTCATCCCTATCAGTAATCTGCAATTAATGCCTCATGTTAAGCAATTTTGTCGAAGGGATCTCTGCCAAATGGCAAGCAGTGAATCCTAGTGACATTTGCAGGACAATTCCATGATAAAGTCGTGCCTAGCTATGATCTGGAATGAAGGTTTCATGTTTACCAATTGTCACGACCGGATCTCTGCCAAATTGCCAGCAGTGCCTCCGAATGGCATTTGGAGGATGATCCCAGGTGAAATGCAACCCTAGCAGTGATCTGGATTCAGTTTCTCATCTTTAGCAACTGTCACAAACGAATCTCGGGTAAATGACCAAGACTGCATCCGAATGGCATTTGGAGGATGATCCCAGGAGAAATTCATCCCTTGCGGTGACCTGGATTGAGTTTCCCATCTTTAGCAACTGTCACAAACGAATCTCGGGTAAATGCCCAACAGTGCACCCGAATGGCAATTGGAGTACTAATACCAGGTGAAATTCATCCCTATGAGTAATCTGGAATGACTTGCTCATGTTTAGCTATTTTCACGAAGGGTTCTCTGTCAAATGCCCAGCAGTACTCTGTAATGACATTTGCAGCAGAATTCCATGGGAAATTCGTGCCAAGCTATGAAATTCCTGGAGATAGTCGTGCCTAGGTGTGATCTGGAATGAATGGCTCATGTTTAGCTATTTTCACGAAGGGGTCTCTGCCAAATTGCCAGCAGTGCTTCCGAATGGCATTTGGAGGACGATCCGAGGAGAAATTCATCCCTAGCGGTGATCTGGATTGAGTTTCTCATCTTTAGCAACTGTCACAAACGAATGTCGTGTAAATGCCCAACAGTGCACCCGAATTGCATTTGGAGGACGAGTCGAGGAGAAATTCATCCCTATGAGTAATCTGGAATGACTTGCTCATGTTTAGCTATTTTCACGAAGGGATCTCTGCCAAATGCCCAGCAGAACTCTGTAATGGCATTTGCAGCAGAATTCCATGGGAAATTCGTGCCAAGCTAGAAATGGAATGAATTTTTCATGTTTAGCAATTGTCACGAACAGATCTCTGCCACATTGAGAGCTGTGCATCCGAAAAGCATTTGGAGGACGATCCCAGGTGAAATTCATCCCTAGCAGTGATCTGGATTGAGTTTCCCATCTTTAGCAACTGTCACAAACGAATCTCGGGTAAATGCCCAACAGTGCACCCGAATGGCAATTGGAGTACTAATACCAGGTGAAATTCATCCCTATGAGTAATCTGGAATGACTTGCTCATGTTTAGCTATTTTCACGAAGGGTTCTCTGTCAAATGCCCAGCAGTACTCTGTAATGACATTTGCAGCAGAATTCCATGGGAAATTCGTGCCAAGCTATGAAATGGAATGAATTTTTCATGTTTAGCAATTGTCACGAAGGAATCTCTGCCAAATTGCCAGCAGTGCCTCCGAATGGCATTTGGAGTATGATCCCAGGTGAAATGCAACCCTAGCAGTGATCTGGATTGAGTTTCTCATCTTTAGCAACTGTCACAAACGAATCTCGGGTAAATGCCCAACAGTGCACCCGAATGGCATTTGGAGGATGAGTCGAGGAGAAATTCATCCCTATGAGTAATCTGGAATGACTTGCTTATGTTTAGCGATTTTCACGAAGGGATCTCTGCCAAATGCCCAGCAGTACTCTGTAATGGGATTTGCAGCAGAATTCCATGGGAAATTCGTGACAAGCTATGAAATGGAATCAATTTTTCATGTTTAGCAATTGTCACGAACGGATCTCTGCCAAATTGCTAGCAGTGCATCCGAATGGCATTTGGAGTACGATCCCAGGTGAAATTCATCCGTAGCAGTGATCTGGATTGAGTTTCTCATCTTTAGCAACTGTCACAAATGAATCTCGGGTAAATGCCCAACAGTGCACCCGAAAGGCATTTGGAGGTCTAATACCAGGAGAAATTCATCCCTATGAGTAATCTGGAATGACTTGCTCATGTTTAGCTATTTTCACGAAGGGATCTCTGCCAAATGCCCAGCAGTACTCTGTAATGGAATTTGCAGCAGAATTCCATTGGAAATTCGTGCCAAATTATGAAATGGGATGAAATTTTCATGTTTAGCAATTGTCACGAACGGATCTCTGCCAAATTGCCAGCAGTGCATCCGAATGGCATTTGGAGGACGATCCCAGGTGAAATTCATCCCTAGCAGTGATCTGGACTGAGTTTCCCATCTTTAGCAACTGTCAAAACGAATCTCGGGTAAATGCCCGAGAGTGCACCCGAATGGTATTTGGAGGACGAGTCGAGGAGAAATTCATCCCTATGAGTAATCTGGAATGACTTGCTCATGTTTAGCTATTTTCATGAAGGGATTTCTGCCAAATGGCCAGCAGTGTATCCTAGTCACATTTGCAGGAGAATTCCATGAGAAAGTTGTGCCTAGGTGTGATCTGGAATGAATGGCTCATGTTTAGCAATTTTCACGAAGGGATCTCTGCCAAATTGCCAGCAGTGCCTCCGAAAGGCATTTGGAGGACGATCCGAGGAGAAATTCATCCCTAGCGGTGATCTGGATTGAGTTTCTCATCTTTAGCAATTGTCACAAACGAATCTCGGGTAAATGCCCAACAGTGCACCCGAATGGCATTTGGAGGACAGGTCGAGGAGAAAATCATCCCTATGAGTAAAATGGAATGACTTGCTCATGTTTAGCTATTTTCAAGAATGCTTCTCTGCCAAATGCCCTGCAGTACTCTGTAATGACATTTGCAGCAGAATTCCATGGGAAATTCATGCCAGGCTATGAAATGGAATGATTTTTTCATGTTTAGGAATTGTAACGAACGAATCTCTGCCAAATTGTCGGCAATACACCCGAATGGCATTTGGAGGACCATCCGAGGAGACATTCATCCCTAAAGGTGATCAGGATTAAGTTTCTCATCTTTAGCAACTGTCACAAACGAATGTCTGGTAAACACACAACAGTGCACACGAATGGCATTTGGAGGGCTAATACCAGCAGAAATATATCCCTATGAGTAATCTGGAATGACTTGCTCATGTTTAGCTATTTTCACAAAGGGATCTCTGCCAAATGGCCAGCAGTGTATCCTAGTCACATTTGCAGGAGAATTCCATGAGAAAGTTGTGCCTAGCTATCATCTGGAATGAAGGTTTCATGTTTAGCAATTGTCACGACCGGATCTCTGACAAATTGCCAGCAGTGCATCCTAATGGCATTTGGAGGATGATCCGAGGAGAAATTCATCCCTAGCGGTGATCTGGATTGAGTTTCTCATCTTTAGCAACTGTCACAAACGAATCTCGGGTAAATGCCCAACAGTGCACCCGAATGGCATTTGGAGGACGAGTCGAGGAGAAATTCATCCCTATGAGTAATCTGGAATGACTTGCTCATGTTTAGCTATTTTCACGAAGGGATCTCGGCCAAATGCCCAGCAGTACTCTGTAATGGCATTTGCAGCACAATTCCATGGGAAATACGTGACAAGCTATGAAATGGAATGAATTTTTTATGTTTAGCAAATGTCACGAACGGATCTCTGCCAAATTGCCAGCAATACATTCGAATGCCATTTGGAGGACGATCCGAGGAGAAATTCATCCCAATCGGTGATCTGGATTGAGTTTCTCATCTTTAGCAACTGTCACCAATGAATCTCGGGTTAATGCCCAACAGTGCACCCGAATGGCATTTGGAGGACTAATACCAGGAGAAATTCATCCCTATGAGTAATCTGGAATGACTTGCTCCTGTTTAGCTATTTTCACGAAGGGATCTCGGCCAAATTCCCAGCAGTACTCTGTTAGGGCATTTGCAGAGGAATTCCATGGGAAATTCGTGCCAAGCTATGAAATGGAATGAATTTTTCATGTTTAGAAATTGTCACGAAAGCATCTCTGTCAAATGCCCAGCTCTGCATCCGATTTGCATTTGGAGGAGGATACCAGGAGAAATTCGTCCCTAGGAGAGATCGGGAGTGAAAGGCACATGTTTATCAATTTCAACGAAAGGATCTCTGACAAACAGCCAGCAGTGCCTGCGAAAGGCATTTGGAGGATACTTCCTGGAGATATTCGTGCCTAGGTGTGATCTGGAATGAATGTCTCATGTTTAGGAATTTTCACGAAGGGATCTCTGCGAAATTGCCAGCAGTGCCTGCGAACGGCATATGGAGGACGATCCGAGGAGAAATTCATCCCTAGTGGTGATCTGGATTGAGTTTCTCATATTTAGCAACTGTCACAAATGAATCTCGGGTAAATGCCCAACAGTGCACCGGAATGGCATTTAGCGGACTAATACCAGGAGAAATTCATCCCTAGGAGTAATCTGGAATGACTTGCTCATCTTTAGCTATTTTCACGAAGGGATCACTGCCAAATGCCCAGCAGTACGCTGTAATGGAATTTACAGCAGAATTCCATGGGAAATTCGTGCCAAATTATGAAATGGAATGAATTTTTCATGTTTAGCAATTGTCACGAACGGATCTCTGCCAAATTGCCAGCAGTGCATCCGAATGTCATTTGGAGTACGATCCCAGGTGAAATTCATCCGTAGCAGTGATCTGGATTCAGTTTCTCATCTTTAGCAACTGTCACAAACGAATCTCGGGTAAATGCCCAAGAGTGCATCCGAATGGCATTTGGAGGACGAGTGAAGGAGAAATTCATCCCTATGAGTAATCTGGAATGACTTGCTCATGTTTAGCTATTTTCACGAAGGGATCTCTGCCAAATGCCCAGCAGTACTCTGTAATGACATTTGCAGTAGAATTCCATGGGAAATTCGTGCCAAGCTATGAAATGAAATGAATTTTTCATGTTTAGCAATTGTCACGAACGGATCTCTGCCAAATTGCCAGCTGTGCATCCGAATGGCATTTGGAGGACGATCCCAGGTGAAATACATCCCTAGCAGTGATCTGGATTCAGTTTCTCATCTTTAGCAACTGTCACAAACGAATCTCGGGTAAATGCCCAAGAGTGCATCCGAATGGCATTTGGAGGACGAGTGAAGGAGAAATTCATCCCTATGAGTAATCTGGAATGACTTGCTCATGTTTAGCTATTTTCACGAAGGGATCTCTGCCAAATGCCCAGCAGTACTCTGTAATGACATTTGCAGCAGAATTCTATGGGAAATTCGTGCCAAGCTATGAAACGGAATGAATTTTTCATGTTTAGAAATTGTCACGAAAGGATCTCTGTCAAATGCCCAGCTCTGCATCCGATTTGCATTTGGAGGAGGATACCAGGAGAAATTCGTCCCTAGCTGAGATCGGGAGTGAAAGGCACATGTTTATCAATTTCAACGAAAGGATCTCTGACAAATAGCCAGCAGTGCCTGCGAATTCATTTGGAGGATACTTCCTCGAGATATTCGTGCCTAGGTGTGATCTGGACTGAATGGCTCATGTTTAGGAATTTTCACGAAGGGATCTCTGCCAAATTGCCAGCCGTGCCGCCGAATGGCATTTGGAGGACGATCCGAAGAGAAATTCATCCCTAGCGGTGATCTGGTTTGAGTTTCTCATATTTAGCAACTGTCACAAACGAATCTCGGGTAAATGCCCAACAGTGCACCCGAATGGCATTTGGAGGACGATCCCAGGAGAAATTAATCCGTAAGAGTAATCTGGAATGACTTGCTCATGATTAGCAATTTTGTCGAAGGGATCTCTGCCAATGGCAAGCAGTGAATCCTAGTGACATTTGCAGGAGAATTCCATGAGAAAGTCGTGCCTAGCTATTATCTGTAATGAAGGGTTCATGTTTAGCAATTGTCACGAACGGATCTCTGCCAAATGCCCAGCTCTGCATCCGATTTGCATTTGGAAGATGATTCCAGGTGAAATTCGTCCCTAGCAGAGATCGGGAGTGAAAGGCACATATTTATCAATTTCAACGAAAGGATCTCTGACAACTGTCACAACTTTAGCAACTGTCACAAACGAATCTCGGGTAAATACCCAACAGTGCATCCGAATGCCATTTGGAGGACGATCCCAGGAGAAATTAATCCATAAGAGTAATGTGGAATTACTTGCTCATGATTAGCAATTTGCCTAAGGGATCTCTGCCAATTGGCAAGCAGTGCATCCTAGTGACATTTCCAGGAGAATTCCATGAGAAAGTCGTGCCTAGCTATGATCTGTAATGAAGGGTTCATGTTTAGCAATTGTCACGAACGGATCTCTGCCAAATGCCCAGCTCTGCATCCGATTTGCATTTGGAGGACGATCCCAGGAGAAATTCGTCCCTAGCAGTGATCTGGATTCAGTTTCTCATCTTTAGCAACTGTCACAAACGAATCTCGGGTAAATGCCCAACAGTGCATCCGAATGGCATTTGGAGGACTAATACCAGGAGCAATTCATCCCTATGAGTAATCTGGAATGACTTGCTCATGTTTAGCTATTTTCACGAAGGGATCTCTGCCAAATGCCAAGCAGTACTCTGTAATGGAATTTGCAGCAGAATTCCATGGGAAATTCGTGCCAAATTATGAAATGGGATGATTTTTCATGTTTAGCAATTGTCACGAACGGATCTCTGCCAAAAGGCCAGCAGTGCATCCGAATGGCATTTGGAGGACGATCCCAGGTGAAATTCATCTTTAGCAATGATCTGGATTTAGTTTCTCATCTTTAGCAACTGTCACAAACGAATCTCGGGTAAATGCCCAACAGTGCACCCGAATGGCATTTGGAGGTGGATCCCAGGAGAAATTAATCCGTAAGAGTAATCTGGAATGATTTGCTCATGATTAGCAATTTTGTCAATGGGATCTCTGCCAAATGGCAAGCACTGCATCCTAGTGACATTTGCCGGAGAATTCCATGAGAAAGTCATGCCTAGCAGAGATCGGGAGTGAAAGGCACATGTTTATCAATTTCAACGAAAAGATCTCTGAGAAATAGCTAGCAGTGCCTGCCAGAGGCATTTGGGGGATAATTCCTGGAGATATTCGTGCCTAGGTGTGATCTGGAATGAATGGCTCATGTTTAGCAATTGTCACGAACGGATCTCTGCCAAATTGCCAGCAATACATCCGAATGGCATTTGGAGGACGATCCGAGGAGAAATTCATCCCTAGCGGTGATCTGGATTGAGTTTCTCATATTTAGCAACTGTCACAAATGAATCTCGGGTAAATGCCCAACAGTGCACCGGAATTGCATTCAGAGGACTAATACCAGGAGAAATTCATCCCTATGAGTAATCTGGAATGACTTGCTCATGTTTAGCTATTTTCACGAAGGGATCTCTGCCAAATGCCCAGCAGTACTCTGTAATGGGATTTGCAGAAGAATTCCATGGGAAATTCGTGCCAAGCTATGAAATGTAATGAATTCTTCATGTTTAGCAATTGTCACGAACGGATCTCTGCCAAATTGCCAGCTGTGCATCCGAATGGCATTTGGAGGACGATCCCAAGTGAAAGTCATCCCTAGCAGTGATCTGGATTCAGTTCTCATTTTTAGCAACTGTCACAAACGAACCTCGGGTAAATGCCCAAGAGTGCATCCGAATGGCATTTGGAGGAGGATACCAGGAGAAATTAATCCGTAAGAGTAATCTGGAATGACTTGCTCATGATTAGCAATTTTGTCGAAGGGGTCTCTGCCAAATGGCAAGCAGTGAATCCTAGTGACATTTGCAGGAGAATTCCATGAGAAAGTCGTGCCTAGCTATGATCTGTAATGAAGGGTTTATGTTTAGCAATTGTCACGAATGGATCTCTGCCAAATTATCCGCAATACATCCGAATGGCATTTGGAGGACGATCCGAGGAGAAATTTATCCCTAGCGGTGATCTGGTTTGAGTTTCTCATCTTTAGCAACTGTCACAAACGAATCTCGGGTAAATGCCCAACAGTGCACCCGAATGGCATTTGGAGGACGATCCCAGGAGAAATTAATCCGTAAGAGTAATCTGGAATGACTTGCTCATGATTAGCAATTTTGTCGAAGGGATCTCTGCCAATGGCAAGCAGTGAATCCTAGTGACATTTGCAGGAGAATTCCATGAGAAAGTCGTGCCTAGCTATGATCTGTAATGAAGGGTTCATGTTTAGCAATTGTCACGAACGGATCTCTGCCAAATGCCCAGCTCTGCATCCGATTTGCATTTGGAAGAGGATGCCAGGAGAAATTCGTCCCTAGCAGAGATCGGGAGTGAAAGGCACATATTTATCAATTTCAACGAAAGGATCTCTGACAACTGTCACAACTTTAGCAACTGTCACAAACGAATCTCGGGTAAATGCCCAACAGTGCATCCGAATGCCATTTGGAGGACGATCCCAGGAGAAATTAATCCATAAGAGTAATGTGGAATTACTTGCTCATGATTAGCAATTTTGTCTAAGGGATCTCTGCCAATTGGCAAGCAGTGCATCCTAGTGATATTTCCAGGAGAATTCCATGAGAAAGTCGTGCCTAGCTATGATCTGTAATGAAGGGTTCATGTTTAGCAATTGTCACGAACGGATCTCTGCCAAATGCCCAGCTCTGCATCCGATTTGCATTTGGAGGACGATGCCAGGAGAAATTCGTCCCTAGCAGTGATCTGGTTTCAGTTTCTCATCTTTAGCAACTGTCAAAAACGAATCTCGGGTAAATGCCCAAGAGTGCATCCGAATGGCATTTGGAGGACGAGTGAAGGAGAAATTCATCCCTATGAGTAATCTGGAATGACTTGCTCATGTTTAGCTATTTTCACGAAGGGATCTCTGCCAAATGCCCAGCAGTACTCTGTAATGACATTTGCAGTAGAATTCCATGGGAAATTCGTGCCAAGCTATGAAATGAAATGAATTTTTCATGTTTAGCAATTGTCACGAACGGATCTCTGCCAAATTGCCAGCTGTGCATCCGAATGGCATTTGGAGGACGATCCCAGGTGAAATTAATCCCTAGCAGTGATCTGGATTCAGTTTCTCATCTTTAGCAACTGTCACAAACGAATCTCGGGTAAATGCCCAAGAGTGCATCCGAATGGCATTTGGAGGACGAGTGAAGGAGAAATTCATCCCTATGAGTAATCTGGAATGACTTGCTCATGTTTAGCTATTTTCACGAAGGGATCTCTGCCAAATGCCCAGCAGTACTCTGTAATGACATTTGCAGCAGAATTCTATGGGAAATTCGTGCCACGCTATGAAATGGAATGAATTTTTCATGTTTAGAAATTGTCATGAAAGGATCTTTGTCAAATGCCCAGCTCTGCATCCGATTTGCATTTGGAGGAGGATACCAGGAGAAATTCGTCCCTAGCTGAGATCGGGAGTGGAAGGCACATGTTTATCAATTTCAACGAAAGGATCTCTGACAAATAGCCAGCAGTGCCTGCGAATTCATTTGGAGGATACTTCCTCGAGATATTCGTGCCTAGGTGTGATCTGGAATGAATGGCTCATGTTTAGCAATTGTCACGAAGGGATCTCTGCCAAATTGCCAGCCGTGCCGCCGAATGGCATTTGGAGGACGATCCGAGGAGAAATTCATCCCTAGCGGTGATCTGGATTGAGTTTCTCATCTTTAGCAACAGTCACAAACGAATCTCGGGTAAATGCCCAAAAGTGCACCCGAATGGCATTTGGAGGACGAGTCGAGGAGAAATTCATCCCTATGAGTTATCTGGAATGACTTGCTCATGTTTAGCTATTTTCACGAAGGGATCTCTGCCAAATGCCCAGCAGTACTCTGTAATGGGATTTGCAGAAGAATTCCATGGGAAATTCGTGCCAAGCTATGAAATGTAATGAATTCTTCATGTTTAGCAATTGTCACGAACGGATCTCTGCCAAATTGCCAGCTGTGCATCCGAATGGCATTTGGAGGACGATCCCAGGTGAAAGTCATCCCTAGCAGTGATCTGGATTCAGTTTCTCATTTTTAGCAACTGTCACAAACGAATCTCGGGTAAATGCCCAAGAGTGCATCCGAATGGCATTTGGAGGAGGATACCAGGAGAAATTAATCCGTAAAAGTAATCTGGAATGACTTGCTCATGATTAGCAATTTTGTCGAAGGGGTCTCTGCCAAATGGCAAGCAGTGAATCCTAGTGACATTTGCAGGAGAATTCCATGAGAAAGTCGTGCCTAGCTATGATCTGTAATGAAGGGTTTATGTTTAGCAATTGTCACGCATGGATCTCTGCCAAATTATCCGCAATACATCCGAATGGCATTTGGAGGACGATCCGAGGAGAAATTTATCCCTAGCGGTGATCTGGTTTGAGTTTCTCATCTTTAGCAACTGTCACAAACGAAACTCGGGTAAATGCCCAACAGTGCACCCGAATGGCATTTGGAGGACGATCCCAGGAGAAATTAATCCGTAAGAGTAATCTGGAATGACTTGTTCATGATTAGCAATTTTGTCGAAGGGATCTCTGCCAATGGCAAGCAGTGAATCCTAGTGACATTTGCAGGAGAATTCCATGAGAAAGTCGTGCCTAGCTATGATCTGTAATGAAGGGTTCATGTTTAGCAATTGTCACGAACGGATCTCTGCCAAATGCCCAGCTCTGCATCCGATTTGCATTTGGAAGAGGATTCCAGGAGAAATTCGTCCCTAGCAGTGATCTGGATTCAGTTTCTCATCTTTAGCAACTGTCACAAACGAATCTCGGGTAAATGCCCAACAGTGCATCCGAATGGCATTTGGAGGACTAATACCAGGAGCAATTCATCCCTATGAGTAATCTGGAATGACTTGCTCATGTTTAGCTATTTTCACGAAGGGATCTCTGCCAAATGCCCAGCAGTACTCTGTAATGACATTTGCAGCAGAATTCTATGGGAAATTCGTGCCAAATTATGAAATGGAATGAATTTTTCATGTTTAGCAATTGTCACGAACGGATCTCTGCCAAATTACCAGCAGTGCATCCGAATGTCATTTGGAGTACGATCCCAGGTGAAATTCATCCGTAGCAGTGATCTGGATTCAGTTTCTCATCTTTAGCAACTGTCACAAACGAATCTCGGGTAAATGCCCAAGAGTGCATCCGAATGGCATTTGAAGGACGAGTGAAGGAGAAATTCATCCCTATGAGTAATCTGGAATGACTTGCTCATGTTTAGCTATTTTCACGAAGGGATCTCTGCCAAATACCCAGCAGTACTCTGTAATGACATTTGCAGTAGAATTCCATGGGAAATTCGTGCCAAGGTATGAAATGAAATGAATTTTTCATGTTTAGCAATTGTCACGAACAGATCTCTGCCAAATTGCCAGCTGTGCATCCGAATGGCATTTGGAGGACGATCCCAGGTGAAATTAATCCCTAGCAGTGATCTGGATTCAGTTTCTCATCTTTAGCAACTGTCACAAACGAATCTCGGGTAAATGCCCAAGAGTGCATCCGAATGGCATTTGGAGGACGAGTGAAGGAGAAATTCATCCCTATGAGTAATCTGGAATGACTTGCTCATGTTTAGCTATTTTCACGAAGGGATCTCTGCCAAATGCCCAGCAGTACTCTGTAATGACATTTGCAGCAGAATTCTATGGGAAACTCGTGCCAAGCTATGAAATGGAATGAATTTTTCATGTTTAGAAATTGTCACGAAAGGATCTCTGTCAAATGCCCAGCTCTGCATCCGATTTGCATTTGGAGGAGGATACCAGGAGAAATTCGTCCCTAGCTGAGATCGGGAGTGAAAGGCACATGTTTATCAATTTCAATGAAAGGATCTCTGACAAATAGCCAGCAGTGCCTGCGAATTCATTTGGAGGATACTTCCTCGAGATATTCGTGCCTAGGTGTGATCTGGAATGAATGGCTCATGTTTAGGAATTTTCACGAAGGGATCTCTGCCAAATTGCCAGCCGTGCCGCCGAATGGCATTTGGAGGACGATCCGAGGAGAAATTCATCCCTAGCGGTGATCTGGATTGAGTTTCTCATCTTTAGCAACAGTCACAAACGAATCTCGGGTAAATGCCCAAAAGTGCACCCGAATGGCATTTGGAGGACGAGTCGAGGAGAAATTCATCCCTATGAGTTATCTGGAATGACTTGCTCATGTTTAGCTATTTTCACGAAGGGATCTCTGCCAAATGCCCAGCAGTACTCTGTAATGGGATTTGCAGAAGAATTCCATGGGAAATTCGTGCCAAGCTATGAAATGTAATGAATTCTTCATGTTTAGCAATTGTCATGAACGGATCTCTGCCAAATTGCCAGCTGTGCATCCGAATGGCATTTGGAGGACGATCCCAGGTGAAATTCATCTTTAGCAATGATCTGGATTTAGTTTCTCATTTTTAGCAACTGTCACAAACGAATCTCGGGTAAATGCCCAACAGTGCACCCGAATGGCATTTGGAGGTGGATCCCAGGAGAAATTAATCCGTAAGAGTAATCTGGAATGATTTGCTCATGATTAGCAATTTTGTCAATAGGATCTCTGCCAAATGGCAAGCACTGCATCCTAGTGACATTTGCCGGAGAATTCCATGAGAAAGTCATGCCTAGCAGAGATCGGGAGTGAAAGGCACATGTTTATCAATTTCAACGAAAAGATCTCTGAGAAATAGCTAGCAGTGCCTGCCAGAGGCATTTGGGGGATAATTCCTGGAAATATTAGTGCCTAGGTGTGATCTGGAATGAATGGCTCATGTTTAGGAATTTTCACGAAGGGATCTCTGCCAAATTGCCAGCCGTGCCGCCGAATGGCATTTGGAGGACGATCCGAGGAGAAATTCATCCCTAGCGGTGATCTGGATTGAGTTTCTCATCTTTAGCAACAGTCACAAACGAATCTCGGGTAAATGCCCAAAAGTGCACCCGAATGGCATTTGGAGGACGAGTCGAGGAGAAATTCATCCCTATGAGTTATCTGGAATGACTTGCTCATGTTTAGCTATTTTCACGAAGGGATCTCTGCCAAATGCCCAGCAGTACTCTGTAATGGGATTTGCAGAAGAATTCCATGGGAAATTCGTGCCAAGCTATGAAATGTAATGAATTCTTCATGTTTAGCAATTGTCACGAACGGATCTCTGCCAAATTGCCAGCTGTGCATCCGAATGGCATTTGGAGGACGATCCCAAGTGAAAGTCATCCCTAGCAGTGATCTGGATTCAGTTCTCATTTTTAGCAACTGTCACAAACGAATCTCGGGTAAATGCCCAAGAGTGCATCCGAATGGCATTTGGAGGAGGATACCAGGAGAAATTAATCCGTAAGAGTAATCTGGAATGACTTGCTCATGATTAGCAATTTTGTCGAAGGGGTCTCTGCCAAATGGCAAGCAGTGAATCCTAGTGACATTTGCAGGAGAATTCCATGAGAAAGTCGTGCCTAGCTATGATCTGTAATGAAGGGTTTATGTTTAGCAATTGTCACGAATGGATCTCTGCCAAATTATCCGCAATACATCCGAATGGCATTTGGAGGACGATCCGAGGAGAAATTTATCCCTAGCGGTGATCTGGTTTGAGTTTCTCATCTTTAGCAACTGTCACAAACGAATCTCGGGTAAATGCCCAACAGTGCACCCGAATGGCATTTGGAGGACGATCCCAGGAGAAATTAATCCGTAAGAGTAATCTGGAATGACTTGCTCATGATTAGCAATTTTGTCGAAGGGATCTCTGCCAATTGGCAAGCAGTGCATCCTAGTGACATTTCCAGGAGAATTCCATGAGAAAGTCGTGCCTAGCTATGATCTGTAATGAAGGGTTCATGTTTAGCAATTGTCACGAACGGATCTGTGCCAGATGCCCAGCTCTGCATCCGATTTGCATTTGGAGGACGATCCCAGGAGAAATTCGTCCCTAGCAGTGATCTGGATTCAGTTTCTCATCTTTAGCAACTGTCACAAACGAATCTCGGGTAAATGCCCAACAGTGCATCCGAATGGCATTTGGAGTACGAGTGAAGGAGAAATTCATCCCTATGAGTAATCTGGAATGACTTGCTCATGTTTAGCTATTTTCACGAAGGGATCTCTGCCAAATGCCGAGCAGTACTCTGGAAAGGCATTTGCAGCAGAATTCAATGGGAAATTCGTGCCTAGTTATGAAATGGAATGTATTTTTCATGTCACGAAAGGATCTCTGCCAAATGCCCAGCTCTGCATCCGATATGCATTTGGACGAGGATTCCAGGAGAAATTCGTCCCTAGCAGAGATCGGCAGTGAAAGGCACATGTTTATCAATTTCAACGAAAAGATCTCTGACAAATAGCCAGCAGTGCCTGCGAAATGCAGTTGGAGGATAATTCCTGGAGATAGTCGTGCCTAGGCGTGATCTGGAATGAATGGCTCATGTTTAGCAATTTTCACGAAGGGATCTCTGCCAAATTGCCAGGAGTGCATCCGAATGGCCTTTGGAGGATGATCCCAAATGAAATGCAACCCTAGCAGTGATCTGTATTGAGTTTCTCATCTTTAGCAACTGTCACAAACGAATCTCGGGTAAATGCCCAAGAGTGCATCCGAATGCCATTTGGAGGATGTTCCCAGGAGAAATTAATACGTAAGAGTAATCTGGAATGACTTGCTCAAGATTAGAAATTTTGTCGATGGGATCTCTGGCAAATGGCAAGCAGTGCTTCCTAGTGACATTTGCAGGAGAATTCCATGAGAAAGTCGTGCCTAGCTATGATCTGTAATGAAGGGTTCATGTTTAGCAATTGTCACGAACGGATCTCTGCCAAATGCCCAGCTCTGCATCCGATTTGCATTTGGAAGAGGATGCCAGGAGAAATTCGTCCCTAGCAGAGATCGGGAGTGAAAGGCACATATTTATCAATTTCAACGAAAGGATCTCTGACAACTGTCACAACTTTAGCAACTGTCACAAACGAATCTCGGGTAAATGCCCAACAGTGCATCCGAATGCCATTTGGAGGACGATCCCAGGAGAAATTAATCCATAAGAGTAATGTGGAATTACTTGCTCATGATTAGCAATTTTGTCTAAGGGATCTCTGCCAATTGGCAAGCAGTGCATCCTAGTGACATTTCCAGGAGAATTCCATGAGAAAGTCATGCCTAGCTATAATCTGTAATGAAGGGTTCATGTTTAGCAATTGTCACGAACGGATCTCTGCCAAATGCCCAGCTCTGCATCCGATTTGCATTTGGAGGACGATCCCAGGAGAAATTCGTCCCTAGCAGTGATCTGGATTCAGTTTCTCATCTTTAGCAACTGTCACAAACGAATCTCGGGTAAATGCCCAACAGTGCATCCGAATGGCATTTGGAGGACTAATACCAGGAGCAATTCATCCCTATGAGTAATCTGGAATGACTTGCTCATGTTTAGCTATTTTCACGAAGGGATCTCTGCCAAATGCCCAGCAGTACTCTGTAATGACATTTGCAGCAGAATTCTATGGGAAATTCGTGCCAAATTATGAAATGGAATGAATTTTTCATGTTTAGCAATTGTCACGAACGGATCTCTGCCAAATTACCAGCAGTGCATCCGAATGTCATTTGGAGTACGATCCCAGGAGAAATTCATCCGTAGCAGTGATCTGGATTCAGTTTCTCATCTTTAGCAACTGTCACAAACGAATCTCGGGTAAATGCCCAAGAGTGCATCCGAATGGCATTTGGAGGAGGATACCAGGAGAAATTAATCCGTAAGAGTAATCTGGAATGACTTGCTCATGATTAGCAATTTTGTCGAAGGGGTCTCTGCCAAATGGCAAGCAGTGAATCCTAGTGACATTTGCAGGAGAATTCCATGAGAATGTCGTGCCTAGCTATGATCTGTAATGAAGGGTTTATGTTTAGCAATTGTCACGAATGGATCTCTGCCAAATTATCCGCAATACATCCGAATGGCATTTGGAGGACGATCCAAGGAGAAATTTATCCCTAGCGGTGATCTGGTTTGAGTTTCTCATCTTTTGCAACTGTCACAAACGAATCTCGGGTAAATGCCCAACAGTGCACCCGAATGGCATTTGGAGGACGATCCCAGGAGAAATTAATCCGTAAGAGTAATCTGGAATGACTTGCTCATGATTAGCAATTTTGTCGAAGGGATCTCTGCCAATGGCAAGCAGTGAATCCTAGTGACATTTGCAGGAGAATTCCATGAGAAAGTCGTGCCTAGCTATGATCTGTAATGAAGGGTTCATGTTTAGCAATTGTCACGAACGGATCTCTGCCAAATGCCCAGCTCTGCATCCGATTTGCATTTGGAAGAGGATGCCAGGAGAAATTCGTCCCTAGCAGAGATCGGGAGTGAAAGGCACATATTTATCAATTTCAACGAAAGGATCTCTGACAACTGTCACAACTTTAGCAACTGTCACAAACGAATCTCGGGTAAATGCCCAACAGTGCATCCGAATGCCATTTGGAGGACGATCCCAGGAGAAATTAATCCATAAGAGTAATGTGGAATTACTTGCTCATGATTAGCAATTTTGTCTAAGGGATCTCTGCCAATTGGCAAGCAGTGCATCCTAGTGACATTTCCAGGAGAATTCCATGAGAAAGTCGTGCCTAGCTATGATCTGTAATGAAGGGTTCATGTTTAGCAATTGTCACGAACGGATCTGTGCCAAATGCCCAGCTCTGCATCCGATTTGCATTTGGAGGACGATCCCAGGAGAAATTCGTCCCTAGCAGTGATCTGGATTCAGTTTCTCATCTTTAGCAACTGTCACAAACGAATCTCGGGTAAATGCCCAACAGTGCATCCGAATGGCATTTGGAGTACGAGTGAAGGAGAAATTCATCCCTATGAGTAATCTGGAATGACTTGCTCATGTTTAGCTATTTTCACGAAGGGATCTCTGCCAAATGCCGAGCAGTACTCTGGAAAGGCATTTGCAGCAGAATTCAATGGGAAATTCGTGCCTAGTTATGAAATGGAATGTATTTTTCATGTCACGAAAGGATCTCTGCCAAATGCCCAGCTCTGCATCCGATATGCATTTGGACGAGGATTCCAGGAGAAATTCGTCCCTAGCAGAGATCGGCAGTGAAAGGCACATGTTTATCAATTTCAATGAAAGGATCTGGGACAAATAGCCAGCAGTGCCTGCGAAATGCAGTTGGAGGATAATTCCTGGAGATAGTCGTGCCTAGGCGTGATCTGGAATGAATGGCTCATGTTTAGCAATTTTCACGAAGGGATCTCTGCCAAATTGCCAGCAGTGCATCCGAATGGCCTTTGGAGGATGATCCCAAATGAAATGCAACCCTAGCAGTGATCTGTATTGAGTTTCTCATCTTTAGCAACTGTCACAAACGAATCTCGGGTAAATGCCCAAGAGTGCATCCGAATGCCATTTGGAGGATGTTCCCAGGAGAAATTAATACGTAAGAGTAATCTGGAATGACTTGCTCATGATTAGCAATTTTGTCGAAGGGATCTCTGCCAATGGCAAGCAGTGAATCCTAGTGACATTTGCAGTAGAATTCCATGGGAAATTCGTGCCAAGCTATGAAATGAAATGAATTTTTCATGTTTAGCAATTGTCACGAACGGATCTCTGCCAAATTGCCAGCTGTGCATCCGAATGGCATTTGGAGGACGATCCCAGGTGAAATTAATCCCTAGCAGTGATCTGGATTCAGTTTCTCATCTTTAGCAACTGTCACAAACGAATCTCGGGTAAATGCCCAAGAGTGCATCCGAATGCCATTTGGAGGACGAGTGAAGGAGAAATTCATCCCTATGAGTAATCTGGAATGACTTGCTCATGTTTAGCTATTTTCACGAAGGGATCTCTGCCAAATGCCCAGCAGTACTCTGTAATGGAATTTGCAGCAGAATTCCATTGGAAATTCGTGCCAAATTATGAAATGGGATGAAATTTTCATGTTTAGCAATTGTCACGAACGGATCTCTGCCAAATTGCCAGCAGTGCATCCGAATGGCATTTGGAGGACGATCCCAGGTGAAATTCATCCCTAGCAGTGATCTGGACTGAGTTTCCCATCTTTAGCAACTGTCAAAACGAATCTCGGGTAAATGCCCGAGAGTGCACCCGAATGGTATTTGGAGGACGAGTCGAGGAGAAATTCATCCCTATGAGTAATCTGGAATGACTTGCTCATGTTTAGCTATTTTCATGAAGGGATTTCTGCCAAATGGCCAGCAGTGTATCCTAGTCACATTTGCAGGAGAATTCCATGAGAAAGTTGTGCCTAGGTGTGATCTGGAATGTATGGCTCATGTTTAGCAATTTTCACGAAGGGATCTCTGCCAAATTGCCAGCAGTGCCTCCGAAAGGCATTTGGAGGACGATCCGAGGAGAAATTCATCCCTAGCGGTGATCTGGATTGAGTTTCTCATCTTTAGCAATTGTCACAAACGAATCTCGGGTAAATGCCCAACAGTGCACCCGAATGGCATTTGGAGGACAGGTCGAGGAGAAATTCATCCCTATGAGTAAAATGGAATGACTTGCTCATGTTTAGCTATTTTCAAGAATGGTTCTCTGCCAAATGCCCAGCAGTACTCTGTAATGACATTTGCAGCAGAAGTCCATGGGAAATTCATGCCAGGCTATGAAATGGAATGATTTTTTCATGTTTAGGAATTGTAACGAACGAATCTCTGCCAAATTGTCGGCAATACATCCGAATGGCATTTGGAGGACCATCCGAGGAGACATTCATCCCTAAAGGTGATCAGGATTAAGTTTCTCATCTTTAGCAACTGTCACAAACGAATGTCTGGTAAACACCCAACAGTGCACACGAATGGCATTTGGAGGGCTAATACCAGCAGAAATTTATCCCTATGAGTAATCTGGAATGACTTGCTCATGTTTAGCTATTTTCACGAAGGGATCTCTGCCAAATGGCCAGCAGTGTATCCTAGTCACATTTGCAGGAGAATTCCATGAGAAACTTGTGCCTAGCTATCATCTGGAATGAAGGTTTCATATTTAGCAATTGTCACGACCGGATCTCTGACAAATTGCCAGCAGTGCATCCTAATGGCATTTGGAGGATGATCCGAGGAGAAATTCATCCCTAGCGGTGATCTGGATTGAGTTTCTCATCTTTAGCAACTGTCACAAACGAATCTCGGGTAAATGCCCAACAGTGCACCCGAATGGCATTTGGAGGACGAGTCGAGGAGAAATTCATCCCTATGAGTAATCTCGAATGACTTGCTCATGTTTAGCTATTTTCCGGAAGGGATCTCGGCCAAATGCCCAGCAGTACTCTGTAAAGGCATTTGAAGCAGAATTCAATGGGAAATTCGTGCCAAGCTATGAAATGGAATCAATTTTTCATGTTTAGCAATTGTCACGAACGGATCTCTGCCAAATTGCTAGCAGTGCATCCGAATGGCATTTGGAGGACGATCCCAGGTGAAATTCATCCGTAGCAGTGATCTGGATTGAGTTTCTCATCTTTAGCAACTGTCACCAACGAATCTCGGGTTAATGCCCAACAGTGCACCCGAATGGCATTTGGAGGACTAATACCAGGAGAAATTCATCCCTATGAGTAATCTGGAATGACTTGCTCATGTTTAGCTATTTTGACGAAGGGATCTCGGCCAAATTCCCAGCAGTACTCTGTTAGGGCATTTGCAGCGGAATTCCATGGGAAATTCGTGCCAAGCTATGAAATGGAATGAATTTTTCATGTTTAGAAATTGTCACGAAAGGATCTCTGTCAAATGCCCAGCTCTGCATCCGATTTGCATTTGGAGGAGGATACCAGGAGAAATTCGTCCCTAGGAGAGATCGGGAGTGAAAGGCACATGTTTATCAATTTCAACGAAAGGATCTCTGACAAACAGCCAGCAGTGCCTGCGAAAGGCATTTGGAGGATACTTCCTGGAGATATTCGTGCCTAGGTGTGATCTGGAATGAATGTCTCATGTTTAGGAATTTTCACGAAGGGATCTCTGCGAAATTGCCAGCAGTGCCTGCGAACGGCATATGGAGGACGATCCGAGGAGAAATTCATCCCTAGCGGTGATCTGGATTGAGTTTCTCATATTTAGCAACTGTCACAAATGAATCTCGGGTAAATGCCCAACAGTGCACCGGAATGGCATTTAGCGGACTAATACCAGGAGAAATTCATCCCTAGGAGTAATCTGGAATGACTTGCTCATGTTTAGCTATTTTCACGAAGGGATCACTGCCAAATGCCCAGCAGTACGCTGTAATGGAATTTACAGCAGAATTCCATGGGAAATTCGTGCCAAATTATGAAATGGAATGAATTTTTCATGTTTAGCAATTGTCACGAACGGATCTCTGCCAAATTGCCAGCAGTGCATCCGAATGTCATTTGGAGTACGATCCCAGGTGAAATTCATCCGTAGCAGTGATCTGGATTCAGTTTCTCATCTTTAGCAACTGTCACAAACGAATCTCGGGTAAATGCCCAACAGTGCATCCGAATGGCATTTGGAGGACGAGTGAAGGAGAAATTCATCCCTATGAGTAATCTGGAATGACTTGCTCATGTTTAGCTATTTTCACGAAGGGATCTCTGCCAAATGCCCAGCAGTACTCTGTAATGACATTTGCAGTAGAATTCCATGGGAAATTCGTGCCAAGCTATGAAATGAAATGAATTTTTCATGTTTAGCAATTGTCACAAACGGATCTCTGCCAAATTGCCAGCTGTGCATCCGAATGGCATTTGGAGGACGATCCCAGGTGAAATTCATCCCTAGCAGTGATCTGGATTCAGTTTCTCATCTTTAGCAACTGTCACAAACGAATCTCGGGTAAATGCCCAAGAGTGCATCCGAACGGCATTTGGAGGACGAGTGAAGGAGAAATTCATCCCTATGAGTAATCTGGAATGACTTGCTCAAGATTAGAAATTTTGTCGATGGGATCTCTGGCAAATGGCAAGCAGTGCTTCCTAGTGACATTTGCAGGAGAATTCCATGAGAAAGTCGTGCCTAGCTATGATGTGTAATGAAGGGTTCATGTTTAGCAATTGTCACGAACGGATTTCTGCCAAATTGCCAGCAGTGCATCCGAATGGCATTTGGAGGACTAATACCAGGAGAAATTCATCCCTATGAGTAATCTGGAATGACTTGCAGATGTTTAGCTATTTTCACGAAAGGATCTCTGCCAAATGCCCAGCAGTACTCTGTAATGGAATTTGCAGCAGAATTCCATGGGAAATTCGTGACAAGCTATGAAATGGAATCAATTTTTCATGTTTAGCAATTGTCACGAACGGATCTCTGCCAAATTGCTAGCAGTGCATCCGAATGGCATTTGGAGGATGATCTAGGGTGAAATTCATACCTAGCAGTGATCTGGATTCAGTTTCTCATCTTTAGCAACTGTCACAAACGAATCTCGGGTAAATGCCCAACAGCGCATCCGAATGGCATTTGGAGGACGATCCCAGGAGAAATTAATCCGTAAGAGTAATCTGGAATGACTTGCTCAAGATTAGCAATTTTGTCGAAGGGATCTCTGCCAAAGGACAAGCAGTGCATCCTAGTGACATTTGCAAGAGAATTCCATGAGAAAGTCGTGCCTAGCTATGATCTGTAATAAAGGGTTCATGTTTAGCAATTGTCACGAACGGATCTCTGCCAAATTGCCAACACTGCATCCGAAAGGCATTCGGAGGACGATCCCAGGAGAAATTAATCCGTAAGAGTAATCTGGAATGACTTGCTCATATTTAGCTATTTTCACGAAGGGATCTCAGCCAAATGCCTAGCAGTACTCTGTAAAGGCATTTGCAGCAGAATTCCATGGGAAATTCGTGCCAAGCTATGAAATGGAATGAATTTTTCATGTCACGAAAGAATCTCTGCCAAATGCCCAGCTCTGCATCCGATTTGCATTTGGAGGAGGATTCCAGGAGAAATTCGTCCCTAGCAGAGATCGGCAGTGAAAGGCACATGTTTATCAATTTCAATGAAAGGATCTCTGACAAATAGCCAGCAGTGCCTGCGAAATGCATTTGGAGGATAATTCCTGGAGACAGTCGTGCCTACCTTTGATCTGGAATGAAGGGTTCATGTTTAGCAATTGTCACGAACGGATCTCTGCCAAATTGCCAGCAGTGAATCCGAATGGCATTTGGAGGACGCTCCCAGGTGAAATTCATCCCTAGCAGTGATCTGGATTGAGTTTCTCATCTTTAGCAACTGTCACAAACGAATCTCGGGTTAATGCCCAACAGTGCACCCGAATGGCATTTGGAGGACTAATACCAGGAGAAATTCATCCCTATGAGTAATCTGGAATGACTTGCTCATGTTTAGCTATTTTCACGAAGGGATCTCTGCCAAATGCCCAGCAGTACTCTGTAATGCGATTTGCAGCAGAATTCCATGGGAAATTCGTGCCAAGCTATGAAATGGAATGAATTTTTCATGTTTAGCAATTGTCACGAACGAATCTCTGCCAAATTGCCAGCAGTGCACCCGAATGGCATTTGGAGGACGAGTCGAGGAGAAATTCATCCCTATGAGTAATCTGGAATGACTTGCTCATGTTTAGCTATTTTCATGAAGGGATTTCTGCCAAATGGCCAGCAGTGTATCCTAGTCACATTTGCAGGAGAATTCCATGAGAAAGTCGTGCCTACCTTTGATCTGTAATGAAGGGTTCATGTTTAGCAATTTTCAGGAAGGGATCTCTGCCAAATTGCCAGCAGTGCCTCCGAAAGGCATTTGGAGGACGATCCGAGGAGAAATTCATCCCTAGCGGTGATCTGGACTGAGTTTCTCATCTTTAGCAATTGTCACAAAGGAATCTCTAGTAAATGCCCAAAAGTGCACCCGAATGGCATTTGGAGGACGAGTCGAGGAGAAATTCATCCCTATGAGTTATCTGGAATGACTTGCTCATGTTTAGCTATTTTCACGAAGGGATCTCTGCCAAATGCCCAGCAGTACTCTGTAATGGGATTTGCAGAAGAATTCCATGGGAAATTCGTGCCAAGCTATGAAATGTAATGAATTCTTCATGTTTAGCAATTGTCACGAACGGATCTCTGCCAAATTGCCAGCTGTGCATCCGAATGGCATTTGGAGGACGATCCCAGGTGAAAGTCATCCCTAGCAGTGATCTGGATTCAGTTTCTCATTTTTAGCAACTGTCACAAACGAATCTCGGGTAAATGCCCAAGAGTGCATCCGAATGGAATTTGGAGGAGGATACCAGGAGAAATTAATCCGTAAGAGTAATCTGGAATGACTTGCTCATCATTAGCAATTTTGTCGAAGGGGTCTCTGCCAAATGGCAAGCAGTGAATCCTAGTGACATTTGCAGGAGAATTCCATGAGAAAGTCGTGCCTAGCTATGATCTGTAATGAAGGGTTTATGTTTAGCAATTGTCACGAATGGATCTCTGCCAAATTATCCGCAATACATCCGAATGGCATTTGGAGGACGATCCAAGGAGAAATTTATCCCTAGCGGTGATCTGGTTTGAGTTTCTCATCTTTAGCAACTGTCACAAACGAATCTCGGGTAAATGCCCAACAGTGCACCCGAATGGCATTTGGAGGACGATCCCAGGAGAAATTAATCCGTAAGAGTAATCTGGAATGACTTGCTCATGATTAGAAATTTTGTCGAAGGGATCTCTGCCAATGGCAAGCAGTGAATCCTAGTGACATTTGCAGGAGAATTCCATGAGAAAGTCGTGCCTAGCTATGATCTGTAATGAAGGGTTCATGTTTAGCAATTGTCACGAACGGATCTCTGCCAAATGCCCAGCTCTGCATCCGATTTGCATTTGGAAGAGGATTCCAGGAGAAATTCGTCCCTAGCAGAGATCGGGAGTGAAAGGCACATATTTATCAATTTCAACGAAAGGATCTCTGACAACTGTCACAACTTTAGCAACTGTCACAAACGAATCTCGGGTAAATGCCCAACAGTGCATCCGAATGCCATTTGGAGGACGATCCCAGGAGAAATTAATCCATAAGAGTAATGTGGAATTACTTGCTCATGATTAGCAATTTGCCTAAGGGATCTCTGCCAATTGGCAAGCAGTGCATCCTAGTGACATTTCCAGGAGAATTCCATGAGAAAGTCGTGCCTAGCTATGATCTGTAATGAAGGGTTCATGTTTAGCAATTGTCACGAACGGATCTCTGCCAAATGCCCAGCTCTGCATCCGATTTGCATTTGGAGGACGATCCCAGGAGAAGTTCGTCCCTAGCAGTGATCTCGATTCAGTTTCTCATCTTTAGCAACTGTCACAAACGAATCTCGGGTAAATGCCCAACAGTGCATCCGAATGGCATTTGGAGGACTAATACCAGGAGCAATTCATCCCTATGAGTAATCTGGAATGACTTGCTCATGTTTAGCTATTTTCACGAAGGGATCTCTGCCAAATGCCCAGCAGTACTCTGTAATGGAATTTGCAGCAGAATTCCATGGGAAATTCGTGCCAAATTATGAAATGGGATGATTTTTCATGTTTAGCAATTGTCACGAACGGATCTCTGCCAAAAGGCCAGCAGTGCATCCGAATGGCATTTGGAGGACGATCCCAGGTGAAATTCATCTTTAGCAATGATCTGGATTTAGTTTCTCATCTTTAGCAACTGTCACAAACGAATCTCGGGTAAATGCCCAACAGTGCACCGGAATTGCATTTAGAGGACTAATACCAGGAGAAATTCATCCCTATGAGTAATCTGGAATGACTTGCTCATGTTTAGCTATTTTCACGAAGGGATCTCTGCCAAATGCCCAGCAGTACTCTGTAATGACATTTGCAGTAGAATTCCATGGGAAATTCGTGCCAAGCTATGAAATGAAATGAATTTTTCATGTTTAGCAATTGTCACGAACGGATCTCTGCCAAATTGCCAGCTGTGCATCCGAATGGCATTTGGAGGACGATCCCAGGTGAAATTAATCCCTAGCAGTGATCTGGATTCAGTTTCTCATCTTTAGCAACTGTCACAAACGAATCTCGGGTAAATGCCCAAGAGTGCATCCGAATGCCATTTGGAGGACGAGTGAAGGAGAAATTCATCCCTATGAGTAATCTGGAATGACTTGCTCATGTTTAGCTATTTTCACGAAGGGATCTCTGCCAAATGCCCAGCAGTACTCTGTAATGGGATTTGCAGAAGAATTCCATGGGAAATTCGTGCCAAGCTATGAAATGTAATGAATTCTTCATGTTTAGCAATTGTCACGAATGGATCTCTGCCAAATTGCCAGCTGTGCATCCGAATGGCATTTGGAGGACGATCCCTGGTGAAAGTCATCCCTAGCAGTGATCTGGATTCAGTTTCTCATTTTTAGCAACTGTCACAAACGAATCTCGGGTAAATGCCCAACAGTGCATCCGAATGGCATTTGGAGGACTAATACCAGGAGCAATTCATCCCTATGAGTAATCTGGAATGACTTGCTCATGTTTAGCTATTTTCACGAAGGGATCTCTGCCAAATGCCCAGCAGTACTCTGTAATGGAATTTGCAGCAGAATTCCATGGGAAATTCGTGCCAAATTATGAAATGGGATGATTTTTCATGTTTAGCAATTGTCACGAACGGATCTCTGCCAAAAGGCCAGCAGTGCATCCGAATGGCATTTGGAGGACGATCCCAGGTGAAATTCATCTTTAGCAATGATCTGGATTTAGTTTCTCATCTTTAGCAACTGTCACAAACGAATCTCGGGTAAATGCCCAACAGTGCACCGGAATTGCATTTAGAGGACTAATACCAGGAGAAATTCATCCCTATGAGTAATCTGGAATGACTTGCTCATGTTTAGCTATTTTCACGAAGGGATCACTGCCAAATGCCCAGCAGTACTCTGTAATGACATTTGCAGTAGAATTCCATGGGAAATTCGTGCCAAGCTTTGAAATGAAATGAATTTTTCATGTTTAGCAATTGTCACGAACGGATCTCTGCCAAATTGCCAGCTGTGCATTCGAATGGCATTTGGAGGACGATCCCAGGTGAAATTAATCCCTAGCAGTGATCTGGATTCAGTTTCTCATCTTTAGCAACTGTCACAAACGAATCTCTGGTAAATGCCCAAGAGTGCATCCGAATGGCATTTGGAGGACGAGTGAAGGAGAAATTCATCCCTATGAGTAATCTGGAATGACTTGCTCATGTTTAGCTATTTTCACGAAGGGATCTCTGCCAAATGCCCAGCAGTACTCTGTAATGACATTTGCAGCAGAATTCTATGGGAAATTCGTGCCAAGCTATGAAATGGAATGAATTTTTCATGTTTAGAAATTGTCACGAAAGGATCTCTGTCAAATGCCCAGCTCTGCATCCGATTTGCATTTGGAGGAGGATACCAGGAGAAATTCGTCCCTAGCTGAGATCGGGAGTGAAAGGCACATGTTTATCAATTTCAACGAAAGGATCTCTGACAAATAGCCAGCAGTGCCTGCGAATTCATTTGGAGGATACTTCCTCGAGATATTCGTGCCTAGGTGTGATCTGGAATGAATGGCTCATGTTTAGGAATTTTCACGAAGGGATCTCTGCCAAATTGCCAGCCGTGCCGCCGAATGGCATTTGGAGGACGATCCGAGGAGAAATTCATCCCTAGCGGTGATCTGGATTGAGTTTCTCATCTTTAGCAACAGTCACAAACGAATCTCGGGTAAATGCCCAAAAGTGCACCCGAATGGCATTTGGAGGACGAGTCGACGAGAAATTCATCCCTATGAGTTATCTGGAATGACTTGCTCATGTTTAGCTATTTTCACGAAGGGATCTCTGCCAAATGCCCAGCAGTACTCTGTAATGGGATTTGCAGAAGAATTCCATGGGAAATTCGTGCCAAGCTATGAAATGTAATGAATTCTTCATGTTTAGCAATTGTCACGAACGGATCTCTGCCAAATTGCCAGCTGTGCATCCGAATGGCATTTGGAGGACGATCCCAGGTGAAAGTCATCCCTAGCAGTGATCTGGATTCAGTTTCTCATTTTTAGCAACTGTCACAAACGAATCTCGGGTAAATGCCCAACAGTGCACCCGAATGGCATTTGGAGGACGATCCCAGGAGAAATTAATCCGTAAGAGTAATCTGGAATGACTTGCTCATGATTAGCAATTTTGTCGAAGGGATCTCTGCCAATGGCAAGCAGTGAATCCTAGTGACATTTGCAGGAGAATTCCATGAGAAAGTCGTGCCTAGCTATGATCTGTAATGAAGGGTTCATGTTTAGCAATTGTCACGAACGGATCTCTGCCAAATGCCCAGCTCTGCATCCTTTTGCATTTGGAAGAGGATGCCAGGAGAAATTCGTCCCTAGCAGAGATCGGGAGTGAAAGGCACATATTTATCAATTTCAACGAAAGGATCTCTGACAACTGTCACAACTTTAGCAACTGTCACAAACGAATCTCGGGTAAATGCCCAACAGTGCATCCGAATGCCATTTGGAGGACGATCCCAGGAGAAATTAATCCATAAGAGTAATGTGGAATTACTTGCTCATGATTAGCAATTTTGTCTAAGGGATCTCTGCCAATTGGCAAGCAGTGCATCCTAGTGACATTTCCAGGAGAATTCCATGAGAAAGTCGTGCCTAGCTATAATCTGTAATGAAGGGTTCATGTTTAGCAATTGTCACGAACGGATCTCTGCCAAATGCCCAGCTCTGCATCCGATTTGCATTTGGAGGACGATCCCAGGAGAAATTCGTCCCTAGCAGTGATCTGGATTCAGTTTCTCATCTTTAGCAACTGTCACAAACGAATCTCGGGTAAATGCCCAACAGTGCATCCGAATGGCATTTGGAGGACTAATACCAGGAGAAATTAATCCCTATGAGTAATCTGGAATGACTTGCTCATGTTTAGCTATTTTCACGAAGGGATCTCTGCCAAATGCCCAGCAGTACTCTGTAATGACATTTGCAGCAGAATTCTATGGGAAATTCGTGCCAAATTATGAAATGGAATGAATTTTTCATGTTTAGCAATTGTCACGAACGGATCTCTGCCAAATTACCAGCAGTGCATCCGAATGTCATTTGGAGTACGATCCCAGGAGAAATTCATCCGTAGCAGTGATCTGGATTCAGTTTCTCATCTTTAGCAACTGTCACAAACGAATCTCGGGTAAATGCCCAAGAGTGCATCCGAATGGCATTTGGAGGAGGATACCAGGAGAAATTAATCCGTAAGAGTAATCTGGAATGACTTGCTCATGATTAGCAATTTTGTCGAAGGGGTCTCTGCCAAATGGCAAGCAGTGAATCCTAGTGACATTTGCAGGAGAATTCCATGAGAATGTCGTGCCTAGCTATGATCTGTAATGAAGGGTTTATGTTTAGCAATTGTCACGAATGGATCTCTGCCAAATTATCCGCAATACATCCGAATGGCATTTGGAGGACGATCCGAGGAGAAATTTATCCCTAGCGGTGATCTGGTTTGAGCTTCTCATCTTTTGCAACTGTCACAAACGAATCTCGGGTAAATGCCCAACAGTGCACCCGAATGGCATTTGGAGGACGATCCCAGGAGAAATTAATCCGTAAGAGTAATCTGGAATGACTTGCTCATGATTAGCAATTTTGTCGAAGGGATCTCTGCCAATGGCAAGCAGTGAATCCTAGTGACATTTGCAGGAGAATTCCATGAGAAAGTCGTGCCTAGCTATGATCTGTAATGAAGGGTTCATGTTTAGCAATTGTCACGAACGGATCTCTGCCAAATGCCCAGCTCTGCATCCGATTTGCATTTGGAAGAGGATGCCAGGAGAAATTCGTCCCTAGCAGAGATCGGGAGTGAAAGGCACATATTTATCAATTTCAACGAAAGGATCTCTGACAACTGTCACAACTTTAGCAACTGTCACAAACGAATCTCGGGTAAATGCCCAACAGTGCATCCGAATGCCATTTGGAGGACGATCCCAGGAGAAATTAATCCATAAGAGTAATGTGGAATTACTTGCTCATGATTAGCAATTTTGTCTAAGGGATCTCTGCCAATTGGCAAGCAGTGCATCCTAGTGACATTTCCAGGAGAATTCCATGAGAAAGTCGTGCCTAGCTATGATCTGTAATGAAGGGTTCATGTTTAGCAATTGTCACGAACGGATCTCTGCCAAATGCCCAGCTCTGCATCCGATTTGCATTTGGAGGACGATCCCAGGAGAAATTCGTCCCTAGCAGTGATCTGGTTTCAGTTTCTCATCTTTAGCAACTGTCACAAACGAATCTCGGGTAAATGCCCAAGAGTGCATCCGAATGGCATTTGGAGGACGAGTGAAGGAGAAATTCATCCCTATGAGTAATCTGGAATGACTTGCTCATGTTTAGCTATTTTCACGAAGGGATCTCTGCCAAATGCCCAGCAGTACTCTGTAATGACATTTGCAGTAGAATTCCATGGGAAATTCGTGCCAAGCTATGAAATGAAATGAATTTTTCATGTTTAGCAATTGTCACGAACGGATCTCTGCCAAATTGCCAGCTGTGCATCCGAATGGCATTTGGAGGACGATCCCAGGTGAAATTAATCCCTAGCAGTGATCTGGATTCAGTTTCTCATCTTTAGCAACTGTCACAAACGAATCTCGGGTAAATGCCCAAGAGTGCATCCGAATGCCATTTGGAGGACGAGTGAAGGAGAAATTCATCCCTATGAGTAATCTGGAATGACTTGCTCATGTTTAGCTATTTTCACGAAGGGATCTCTGCCAAATGCCCAGCAGTACTCTGTAATGACATTTGCAGCAGAATTCTATGGGAAATTCGTGCCACGCTATGAAATGGAATGAATTTTTCATGTTTAGAAATTGTCACGAAAGGATCTTTGTCAAATGCCCAGCTCTGCATCCGATTTGCATTTGGAGGAGGATACCAGGAGAAATTCGTCCCTAGCTGAGATCGGGAGTGAAAGGCACATGTTTATCAATTTCAACGAAAGGATCTCTGACAAATAGCCAGCAGTGCCTGCGAATTCATTTGGAGGATACTTCCTCGAGATATTCGTGCCTAGGTGTGATCTGGAATGAATGGCTCATGTTTAGGAATTTTCACGAAAGGATCTCTGCCAAATTGCCAGCCGTGCCGCCGAATGGCATTTGGAGGACGATCCGAGGAGAAATTCATCCCTAGCGGTGATCTGGATTGAGTTTCTCATCTTTAGCAACAGTCACAAACGAATCTCGGGTAAATGCCCAAAAGTGCACCCGAATGGCATTTGGAGGACGAGTCTAGGAGAAATTCATCCCTATGAGTTATCTGGAATGACTTGCTCATGTTTAGCTATTTTCACGAAGGGATCTCTGCCAAATGCCCAGCAGTACTCTGTAATGGGATTTGCAGAAGAATTCCATGGGAAATTCGTGCCAAGCTATGAAATGTAATGAATTCTTCATGTTTAGCAATTGTCACGAATGGATCTCTGCCAAATTGCCAGCTGTGCATCCGAATGGCATTTGGAGGACGATCCCTGGTGAAAGTCATCCCTAGCAGTGATCTGGATTCAGTTTCTCATTTTTAGCAACTGTCACAAACGAATCTCGGGTAAATGCCCAAGAGTGCATCCGAATGGCATTTGGAGGAGGATACCAGGAGAAATTAATCCGTAAAGGTAATCTGGAATGACTTGCTCATGATTAGCAATTTTGTCGAAGGGGTCTCTGCCAAATGGCAAGCAGTGAATCCTAGTGACATTTGCAGGAGAATTCCATGAGAAAGTCGTGCCTAGCTATGATCTGTAATGAAGGGTTTATGTTTAGCAATTGTCACGCATGGATCTCTGCCAAATTATCCGCAATACATCCGAATGGCATTTGGAGGACGATCCGAGGAGAAATTTATCCCTAGCGGTGATCTGGTTTGAGTTTCTCATCTTTAGCAACTGTCACAAACGAATCTCGGGTAAATGCCCAACAGTGCACCCGAATGGCATTTGGAGGACGATCCCAGGAGAAATTAATCCGTAAGAGTAATCTGGAATGACTTGCTCATGATTAGCAATTTTGTCGAAGGGATCTCTGCCAATGGCAAGCAGTGAATCCTAGTGACATTTGCAGGAGAATTCCATGAGAAAGTCGTGCCTAGCTATGATCTGTAATGAAGGGTTCATGTTTAGCAATTGTCACGAACGGATCTCTGCCAAATGCCCAGCTCTGCATCCGATTTGCATTTGGAAGAGGATTCCAGGAGAAATTCGTCCCTAGCAGAGATCGGGAGTGAAAGGCACATATTTATCAATTTCAACGAAAGGATCTCTGACAACTGTCACAACTTTAGCAACTGTCACAAACGAATCTCGGGTAAATGCCCAACAGTGCATCCGAATGCCATTTGGAGGACGATCCCAGGAGAAATTAATCCATAAGAGTAATGTGGAATTACTTGCTCATGATTAGCAATTTGCCTAAGGGATCTCTGCCAATTGGCAAGCAGTGCATCCTAGTGACATTTCCAGGAGAATTCCATGAGAAAGTCGTGCCTAGCTATAATCTGTAATGAAGGGTTCATGTTTAGCAATTGTCACGAACGGATCTCTGCCAAATGCCCAGCTCTGCATCCGATTTGCATTTGGAGGACGATCCCAGGAGAAATTCGTCCCTAGCAGTGATCTGGATTCAGTTTCTCATCTTTAGCAACTGTCACAAACGAATCTCGGGTAAATGCCCAACAGTGCATCCGAATGGCATTTGGAGGACTAATACCAGGAGCAATTCATCCCTATGAGTAATCTGGAATGACTTGCTCATGTGTAGCTATTTTCACGAAGGGATCTCTGCCAAATGCCCAGCAGTACTCTGTAATGACATTTGCAGCAGAATTCTATGGGAAATTCGTGCCAAATTATGAAATGGAATGAATTTTTCATGTTTAGCAATTGTCACGAACGGATCTCTGCCAAATTACCAGCAGTGCATCCGAATGTCATTTGGAGTACGATCCCAGGTGAAATTCATCCGTAGCAGTGATCTGGATTCAGTTTCTCATCTTTAGCAACTGTCACAAACGAATCTCGGGTAAATGCCCAAGAGTGCATCCGAATGGCATTTGGAGGACGAGTGAAGGAGAAATTCATCCCTATGAGTAATCTGGAATGACTTGCTCATGTTTAGCTATTTTCACGAAGGGATCTCTGCCAAATACCCAGCAGTACTCTGTAATGACATTTGCAGTAGAATTCCATGGGAAATTCGTGCCAAGCTATGAAATGAAATGAATTTTTCATGTTTAGCAATTGTCACGAACGGATCTCTGCCAAATTGCCAGCTGTGCATCCGAATGGCATTTGGAGGACGATCCCAGGTGAAATTAATCCCTAGCAGTGATCTGGATTCAGTTTCTCATCTTTAGCAACTGTCACAAACGAATCTCGGGTAAATGCCCAAGAGTGCATCCGAATGGCATTTGGAGGACGAGTGAAGGAGAAATTCATCCCTATGAGTAATCTGGAATGACTTGCTCATGTTTAGCTATTTTCACGAAGGGATCTCTGCCAAATGCCCAGCAGTACTCTGTAATGACATTTGCAGCAGAATTCTATGGGAAATTCGTGCCAAGCTATGAAATGGAATGAATTTTTCATGTTTAGAAATTGTCACGAAAGGATCTCTGTCAAATGCCCAGCTCTGCATCCGATTTGCATTTGGAGGAGGATACCAGGAGAAATTCGTCCCTAGCTGAGATCGGGAGTGAAAGGCACATGTTTATCAATTTCAACGAAAGGATCTCTGACAAATAGCCAGCAGTGCCTGCGAATTCATTTGGAGGATACTTCCTCGAGATATTCGTGCCTAGGTGTGATCTGGAATGAATGGCTCATGTTTAGGAATTTTCACGAAGGGATCTCTGCCAAATTGCCAGCCGTGCCGCCGAATGGCATTTGGAGGACGATCCGAGGAGAAATTCATCCCTAGCGGTGATCTGGATTGAGTTTCTCATCTTTAGCAACAGTCACAAACGAATCTCGGGTAAATGCCCAAAAGTGCACCCGAATGGCATTTGGAGGACGAGTCGAGGAGAAATTCATCCCTATGAGTTATCTGGAATGACTTGCTCATGTTTAGCTATTTTCACGAAGGGATCTCTGCCGAATGCCCAGCAGTACTCTGTAATGGGATTTGCAGAAGAATTCCGTGGGAAATTCGTGCCAAGCTATGAAATGTAATGAATTCTTCATGTTTAGCAATTGTCACGAACGGATCTCTGCCAAATTGCCAGCTGTGCATCCGAATGGCATTTGGAGGACGATCCCAGGTGAAGTTCATCTTTAGCAATGATCTGGATTTAGTTTCTCATCTTTAGCAACTGTCACAAACGAATCTCGGGTAAATGCCCAACAGTGCACCCGAATGGCATTTGGAGGTGGATCCCAGGAGAAATTAATCCGTAAGAGTAATCTGGAATGATTTGCTCATGATTAGCAATTTTGTCAATGGGATCTCTGCCAAATGGCAAGCACTGCATCCTAGTGACATTTGCCGGAGAATTCCATGAGAAAGTCATGCCTAGCAGAGATCGGGAGTGAAAGGCACATGTTTATCAATTTCAACGAAAAGATCTCTGAGAAATAGCTAGCAGTGCCTGCCAGAGGCATTTGGGGGATAATTCCTGGAGATATTCGTGCCTAGGTGTGATCTGGAAGGAATGGCTCATGTTTAGCAATTGTCACGAACGGATCTCTGCCAAATTGCCAGCAATACATCCGAATGGCATTTGGAGGATGATCCGAGGAGAAATTCATCCCTAGCGGTGATCTGGATTGAGTTTCTCATATTTAGCAACTGTCACAAATGAATCTCGGGTAAATGCCCAACAGTGCACCGGAATTGCATTTAGAGGACTAATACCAGGAGAAATTCATCCCTATGAGTAATCTGGAATGACTTGCTCATGTTTAGCTATTTTCACGAAGGGATCATTGCCAAATGCCCAGCAGTACGCTGTAATGGAATTTACAGCAGAATTCCATGGGAAATTCGTGCCAAATTATGAAATGGAATGAATTTTTCATGTTTAGCAATTGTCACGAACGGATCTCTGCCAAATTACCAGCAGTGCATCCGAATGTCATTTGGAGTACGATCCCAGGTGAAATTCATCCGTAGCAGTGATCTGGATTCAGTTTCTCATCTTTAGCATCTGTCACAAACGAATCTCGGGTAAATGCCCAAGAGTGCATCCGAATGGCATTTGGAGGACGAGTGAAGGAGAAATTCATCCCTATGAGTAATCTGGAATGACTTGCTCATGTTTAGCTATTTTCACGAAGGGATCTCTGCCAAATGCCCAGCAGTACTCTGTAATGACATTTGCAGCAGAATTCTATGGGAAATTCGTGCCAAGCTATGAAATGGAATGAATTTTTCATGTTTAGAAATTGTCACGAAAGGATCTCTGTCAAATGCCCAGCTCTGCATCCGATTTGCATTTGGAGGAGGATACCAGGAGAAATTCGTCCCTAGCTGAGATCGGGAGTGAAAGGCACATGTTTATCAATTTCAACGAAAGGATCTCTGACAAATAGCCAGCAGTGCCTGCGAATTCATTTGGAGGATACTTCCTCGAGATATTCGTGCCTAGGTGTGATCTGGAATGAATGGCTCATGTTTAGGAATTTTCACGAAGGGATCTCTGCCAAATTGCCAGCCGTGCCGCCGAATGGCATTTGGAGGACGATCCGAGGAGAAATTCCTCCCTAGCGGTGATCTGGATTGAGTTTCTCATCTTTAGCAACAGTCACAAACAAATCTCGGGTAAATGCCCAACAGTGCACCGGAATTGCATTTAGAGGACTAATACCAGGAGAAATTCATCCCTATGAGTAATCTGGAATGACTTGCTCATGTTTAGCTATTTTCACGAAGGGATCATTGCCAAATGCCCAGCAGTACGCTGTAATGGAATTTACAGCAGAATTCCATGGGAAATTCGTGCCAAATTATGAAATGGAATGAATTTTTCATGTTTAGCAATTGTCACAAACGGATCTCTGCCAAATTACCAGCAGTGCATCCGAATGTCATTTGGAGTACGATCCCAGGTGAAATTCATCCGTAGCAGTGATCTGGATTCAGTTTCTCATCTTTAGCAACTGTCACAAACGAATCTCGGGTAAATGCCCAAGAGTGCATCCGAATGGCATTTGGAGGACGAGTGAAGGAGAAATTCATCCCTATGAGTAATCTGGAATGACTTGCTCATGTTTAGCTATTTTCACGAAGGGATCTCTGCCAAATGCCCAGCAGTACTCTGTAATGACATTTGCAGCAGAATTCTATGGGAAATTCGTGCCAAGCTATGAAATGGAATGAATTTTTCATGTTTAGAAATTGTCACGAAAGGATCTCTGTCAAATGCCCAGCTCTGCATCCGATTTGCATTTGGAGGAGGATATCAGGAGAAATTCGTCCCTAGCTGAGATCGGGAGTGAAAAGCACATGTTTATCAATTTCAACGAAAGGATCTCTGACAAATAGCCAGCAGTGCCTGCGAATTCATTTGGAGGATACTTCCTCGAGATATTCGTGCCTAGGTGTGATCTGGAATGAATGGCTCATGTTTAGGAATTTTCACGAAGGGATCTCTGCCAAATTGCCAGCCGTGCCGCCGAATGGCATTTGGAGGACGATCCGAGGAGAAATTCCTCCCTAGCGGTGATCTGGATTGAGTTTCTCATCTTTAGCAACAGTCACAAACAAATCTCGGGTAAATGCCCAAAAGTGCACCCGAATGGCATTTGGAGGACGAGTCGAGGAGAAATTCATCCCTATGAGTTATCTGGAATGACTTGCTCATGTTTAGCTATTTTCACGAAGGGATCTCTGCCAAATGCCCAGCAGTACTCTTTAATGGGATTTGCAGAAGAATTCCATGGGAAATTCGTGCCAAGCTATGAAATGTAATGAATTCTTCATGTTTAGCAATTGTCACGAACGGATCTCTGCCAAATTGCCAGCTGTGCATCCGAATGGCATTTGGAGGACGATCCCAGGTGAAATTCATCTTTAGCAATGATCTGGATTTAGTTTCTCATCTTTAGCAACTGTCACAAACGAATCTCGGGTAAATGCCCAACAGTGCACCCGAATGGCATTTGGAGGTGGATCCCAGGAGAAATTAATCCGTAAGAGTAATCTGGAATGATTTGCTCATGATTAGCAATTTTGTCAATGGGATCTCTGCCAAATGGCAAGCACTGCATCCTAGTGACATTTGCCGGAGAATTCCATGAGAAAGTCATGCCTAGCAGAGATCGGGAGTGAAAGGCACATGTTTATCAATTTCAACGAAAAGATCTCTGAGAAATAGCTAGCAGTGCCTGCCAGAGGCATTTGGGGGATAATTCCTGGAGATATTCGTGCCTAGGTGTGATCTGGAAGGAATGGCTCATGTTTAGCAATTGTCACGAACGGATCTCTGCCAAATTGCCAGCAATACATCCGAATGGCATTTGGAGGACGATCCGAGGAGAAATTCATCCCTAGCGGTGATCTGGATTGAGTTTCTCATATTTAGCAACTGTCACAAATGAATCTCGGGTAAATGCCCAACAGTGCACCGGAATTGCATTTAGAGGACTAATACCAGGAGAAATTCATCCCTATGAGTAATCTGGAATGACTTGCTCATGTTTAGCTATTTTCACGAAGGGATCATTGCCAAATGCCCAGCAGTACGCTGTAATGGAATTTACAGCAGAATTCCATGGGAAATTCGTGCCAAATTATGAAATGGAATGAATTTTTCATGTTTAGCAATTGTCACGAACGGATCTCTGCCAAATTACCAGCAGTGCATCCGAATGTCATTTGGAGTACGATCCCAGGTGAAATTCATCCGTAGCAGTGATCTGGATTCAGTTTCTCATCTTCAGCAACTGTCACAAACGAATCTCGGGTAAATGCCCAAGAGTGCATCCGAATGGCATTTGGAGGACGAGTGAAGGAGAAATTCATCCCTATGAGTAATCTGGAATGACTTGCTCATGTTTAGCTATTTTCACGAAGGGATCTCTGCCAAATGCCCAGCAGTACTCTGTAATGACATTTGCAGCAGAATTCTATGGGAAATTCGTGCCAAGCTATGAAATGGAATGAATTTTTCATGTTTAGAAATTGTCACGAAAGGATCTCTGTCAAATGCCCAGCTCTGCATCCGATTTGCATTTGGAGGAGGATACCAGGAGAAATTCGTCCCTAGCTGAGATCGGGAGTGAAAGGCACATGTTTATCAATTTCAACGAAAGGATCTCTGACAAATAGCCAGCAGTGCCTGCGAATTCATTTGGAGGATACATCCTCGAGATATTCGTGCCTAGGTGTGATCTGGAATGAATGGCTCATGTTTAGGAATTTTCACGAAGGGATCTCTGCCAAATTGCCAGCCGTGCCGCCGAATGGCATTTGGAGGACTATCCGAGGAGAAATTCCTCCCTAGCGGTGATGTGGATTGAGTTTCTCATCTTTAGCAACAGTCACAAACAAATCTCGGGTAAATGCCCAATAGTGCACCCGAATGGCATTTGGAGGACGAGTCGAGGAGAAATTCATCCCTATGAGTTATCTGGAATGACTTGCTCATGTTTAGCTATTTTCACGAAGGGATCTCTGCCAAATGCCCAGCAGTATTCTTTAATGGGATTTGCAGAAGAATTCCATGGGAAATTCGTGCCAAGCTATGAAATGTAATGAATTCTTCATGTTTAGCAATTGTCACGAACGGATCTCTGCCAAATTGCCAGCTGTGCATCCGAATGGCATTTGGAGGACGATCCCAGGTGAAATTCATCTTTAGCAATGATCTGGATTTAGTTTCTCATCTTTAGCAACTGTCACAAACGAATCTCGGGTAAATGCCCAACAGTGCACCCGAATGGCATTTGGAGGTGGATCCCAGGAGAAATTAATCCGTAAGAGTAATCTGGAATGATTTGCTCATGATTAGCAATTTTGTCAATGGGATCTCTGCCAAATGGCAAGCACTGCATCCTAGTGACATTTGCCGGAGAATTCCATGAGAAAGTCATGCCTAGCAGAGATCGGGAGTGAAAGGCACATGTTTATCAATTTCAATGAAAAGATCTCTGAGAAATAGCTAGCAGTGCCTGCCAGAGGCATTTGGGGGATAATTCCTGGAGATATTCGTGCCTAGGTGTGATCTGGAAGGAATGGCTCATGTTTAGCAATTGTCACGAACGGATCTCTGCCAAATTGCCAGCAATACATCCGAATGGCATTTGGAGGACGATCCGAGGAGAAATTCATCCCTAGCGGTGATCTGGATTGAGTTTCTCATATTTAGCAACTGTCACAAATGAATCTCGGGTAAATGCCCAACAGTGCACCGGAATTGCATTTAGAGGACTAATACCAGGAGAAATTCATCCCTATGAGTAATCTGGAATGACTTGCTCATGTTTAGCTATTTTCACGAAGGGATCTCTGCCAAATGCCCAGCAGTACTCTGTAATGACATTTGCAGCAGAATTCTATGGGAAATTCGTGCCAAGCTATGAAATGGAATGAATTTTTCATGTTTAGAAATTGTCACGAAAGGATCTCTGTCAAATGCCCAGCTCTGCATCCGATTTGCATTTGGAGGAGGATACCAGGAGAAATTCGTCCCTAGCTGAGATCGGGAGTGAAAGGCACATGTTTATCAATTTCAACGAAAGGATCTCTGACAAATAGCCAGCAGTGCCTGCGAATTCATTTGGAGGATACTTCCTCGAGATATTCGTGCCTAGGTGTGATCTGGAATGAATGGCTCATGTTTAGGAATTTTCACGAAGGGATCTCTGCCAAATTGCCAGCCGTGCCACCGAATTTATTTGGAGGACGATCCGAGGAGAAATTCATCCCTAGCGGTGATCTGGATTGAGTTTCTCATCTTTAGCAACAGTCACAAACGAATCTCGGGTAAATGCCCAAAAGTGCACCCGAATGGCATTTGGAGGACGAGTCGAGGAGAAATTCATCCCTATGAGTTATCTGGAATGACTTGCTCATGTTTAGCTATTTTCACGAAGGGATCTCTGCCAAATGCCCAGCAGTACTCTGTAATGGGATTTGCAGAAGAATTCCATGGGAAATTCGTGCCAAGCTATGAAATATAATGAATTCTTCATGTTTAGCAATTGTCACGAACGGATCTCTGCCAAATTGCCAGCTGTGCATCCGAATGGCATTTGGAGGACGATCCCAGGTGAAATTCATCTTTAGCAATGATCTGGATTTAGTTTCTCATCTTTAGCAACTGTCACAAACGAATCTCGGGTAAATGCCCAACAGTGCACCCGAATGGCATTTGGAGGTGGATCCCAGGAGAAATTAATCCGTAAGAGTAATCTGGAATGATTTGCTCATGATTAGCAATTTTGTCAATGGGATCTCTGCCAAATGGCAAGCACTGCATCCTAGTGACATTTGCCGGAGAATTCCATGAGAAAGTCATGCCTAGCAGAGATCGGGAGTGAAAGGCACATGTTTATCAATTTCAACGAAAAGATCTCTGAGAAATAGCTAGCAGTGCCTGCCAGAGGCATTTGGGGGATAATTCCTGGAGATATTCGTGCCTAGGTGTGATCTGGAAGGAATGGCTCATGTTTAGCAATTGTCACGAACGGATCTCTGCCAAATTGCCAGCAATACATCCGAATGGCATTTGGAGGACGATCCGAGGAGAAATTCATCCCTAGCGGTGATCTGGATTGAGTTTCTCATATTTAGCAACTGTCACAAATGAATCTCGGGTAAATGCCCAACAGTGCACCGGAATTGCATTTAGAGGACTAATACCAGGAGAAATTCATCCCTATGAGTAATCTGGAATGACTTGCTCATGTTTAGCTATTTTCACGAAGGGATCACTGCCAAATGCCCAGCAGTACGCTGTAATGGAATTTACAGCAGAATTCCATGGGAAATTCGTGCCAAATTATGAAATGGAATGAATTTTTCATGTTTAGCAATTGTCACGAACGGATCTCTGCCAAATTACCAGCAGTGCATCCGAATGTCATTTGGAGTACGATCCCAGGTGAAATTCATCCGTAGCCGTGATCTGGATTCAGTTTCTCATCTTTAGCAACTGTCACAAACGAATCTCGGGTAAATGCCCAAGAGTGCATCCGAATGGCATTTGGAGGACGAGTGAAGGAGAAATTCATCCCTATGAGTAATCTGGAATGACTTGCTCATGTTTAGCTATTTTCACGAAGGGATCACTGCCAAATGCCCAGCAGTACGCTGTAATGGAATTTACAGCAGAATTCCATGGGAAATTCGTGCCAAATTATGAAATGGAATGAATTTTTCATGTTTAGCAATTGTCACGAACGGATCTCTGCCAAATTACCAGCAGTGCATCCGAATGTCATTTGGAGTACGATCCCAGGTGAAATTAATCCGTAGCAGTGATCTGGATTCAGTTTCTCATCTTTAGCAACTGTCACAAACGAATCTCGGGTAAATGCCCAAGAGTGCATCCGAATGGCATTTGGAGGACGAGTGAAGGAGAAATTCATCCCTATGAGTAATCTGGAATGACTTGCTCATGTTTAGCTATTTTCACGAAGGGATCTCTGCCAAATGCCCAGCAGTACTCTGTAATGACATTTGCAGCAGAATTCTATGGGAAATTCGTTCCAAGCTATGAAATGGAATGAATTTTTCATGTTTAGAAATTGTCACGAAAGGATCTCTGTCAAATGCCCAGCTCTGCATCCGATTTGCATTTGGAGGAGGATACCAGGAGAAATTCGTCCCTAGCTGAGATCGGGAGTGAAAGGCACATGTTTATCAATTTCAACGAAAGGATCTCTGACAAATAGCCAGCAGTGCCTGCGAATTCATTTGGAGGATACTTCCTCGAGATATTCGTGCCTAGGTGTGATCTGGAATGAATGGCTCATGTTTAGGAATTTTCACGAAGGGATCTCTGCCAAATTGCCAGCCGTGCCGCCGAATGGCATTTGGAGGACGATCCGAGGAGAAATTCATCCCTAGCGGTGATCTGGATTCAGTTTCTCATCTTTAGCAACAGTCACAAACGAATCTCGGGTAAATGCCCAAAAGTGCACCCGAATGGCATTTGGAGGACGAGTCGAGGAGAAATTCATCCCTATGAGTTATCTGGAATGACTTGCTCATGTTTAGCTATTTTCACGAAGGGATCTCTGCCAAATGCCCAGCAGTACTCTGTAATGGGATTTGCAGAAGAATTCCATGGGAAATTCGTGCCAAGCTATGAAATATAATGAATTCTTCATGTTTAGCAATTGTCACGAACGGATCTCTGCCAAATTGCCAGCTGTGCATCCGAATGGCATTTGGAGGACGATCCCAGGTGAAATTCATCTTTAGCAATGATCTGGATTTAGTTTCTCATCTTTAGCAACTGTCACAAACGAATCTCGGGTAAATGCCCAACAGTGCACCCGAATGGCATTTGGAGGTGGATCCCAGGAGAAATTAATCCGTAAGAGTAATCTGGAATGATTTGCTCATGATTAGCAATTTTGTCAATGGGATCTCTGCCAAATGGCAAGCACTGCATCCTAGTGACATTTGCCGGAGAATTCCATGAGAAAGTCATGCCTAGCAGAGATCGGGAGTGAAAGGCACATGTTTATCAATTTCAACGAAAAGATCTCTGAGAAATAGCTAGCAGTGCCTGCCAGAGGCATTTGGGGGATAATTCCTGGAGATATTCGTGCCTAGGTGTGATCTGGAAGGAATGGCTCATGTTTAGCAATTGTCACGAACGGATCTCTGCCAAATTGCCAGCAATACATCCGAATGGCATTTGGAGGACGATCCGAGGAGAAATTCATCCCTAGCGGTGATCTGGATTGAGTTTCTCATATTTAGCAACTGTCACAAATGAATCTCGGGTAAATGCCCAACAGTGCACCGGAATTGCGTTTAGAGGACTAATACCAGGAGAAATTCATCCCTATGAGTAATCTGGAATGACTTGCTCATGTTTAGCTATTTTCACGAAGGGATCACTGCCAAATGCCCAGCAGTACGCTGTAATGGAATTTACAGCAGAATTCCATGGGAAATTCGTGCCAAATTATGAAATGGAATGAATTTTTCATGTTTAGCAATTGTCACGAACGGATCTCTGCCAAATTACCAGCAGTGCATCCGAATGTCATTTGGAGTACGATCCCAGGTGAAATTCATCCGTAGCAGTGATCTGGATTCAGTTTCTCATCTTTAGCAACTGTCACAAACGAATCTCGGGTAAATGCCCAAGAGTGCATCCGAATGGCATTTGGAGGACGAGTGAAGGAGAAATTCATCCCTATGAGTAATCTGGAATGACTTGCTCATGTTTAGCTATTTTCACGAAGGGATCTCTGCCAAATGCCCAGCAGTACTCTGTAATGACATTTGCAGCAGAATTCTATGGGAAATTCGTTCCAAGCTATGAAATGGAATGAATTTTTCATGTTTAGAAATTGTCACGAAAGGATCTCTGTCAAATGCCCAGCTCTGCATCCGATTTGCATTTGGAGGAGGATACCAGGAGAAATTCGTCCCTAGCTGAGATCGGGAGTGAAAGGCACATGTTTATCAATTTCAACGAAAGGATCTCTGACAAATAGCCAGCAGTGCCTGCGAATTCATTTGGAGGATACTTCCTCGAGATATTCGTGCCTAGGTGTGATCTGGAATGAATGGCTCATGTTTAGGAATTTTCACGAAGGGATCTCTGCCAAATTGCCAGCCGTGCCGCCGAATGGCATTTGGAGGACGATCCGAGGAGAAATTCCTCCCTAGCGGTGATGTGGATTGAGTTTCTCATCTTTAGCAACAGTCACAAACAAATCTCGGGTAAATGCCCAAAAGTGCACCCGAATGGCATTTGGAGGACGAGTCGAGGAGAAATTCATCCCTATGAGTTATCTGGAATGACTTGCTCATGTTTAGCTATTTTCACGAAGGGATCTCTGCCAAATGCCCAGCAGTACTCTTTAATGGGATTTGCAGAAGAATTCCATGGGAAATTCGTGCCAAGCTATGAAATGTAATGAATTCTTCATGTTTAGCAATTGTCACGAACGGATCTCTGCCAAATTGCCAGCTGTGCATCCGAATGGCATTTGGAGGACGATCCCAGGTGAAATTCATCTTTAGCAATGATCTGGATTTAGTTTCTCATCTTTAGCAACTGTCACAAACGAATCTCGGGTAAATGCCCAACAGTGCACCCGAATGGCATTTGGAGGTGGATCCCAGGAGAAATTAATCCGTAAGAGTAATCTGGAATGATTTGCTCATGATTAGCAATTTTGTCAATGGGATCTCTGCCAAATGGCAAGCACTGCATCCTAGTGACATTTGCCGGAGAATTCCATGAGAAAGTCATGCCTAGCAGAGATCGGGAGTGAAAGGCACATGTTTATCAATTTCAACGAAAAGATCTCTGAGAAATAGCTAGCAGTGCCTGCCAGAGGCATTTGGGGGATAATTCCTGGAGATATTCGTGCCTAGGTGTGATCTGGAAGGAATGGCTCATGTTTAGCAATTGTCACGAACGGATCTCTGCCAAATTGCCAGCAATACATCCGAATGGCATTTGGAGGACGATCCGAGGAGAAATTCATCCCTAGCGGTGATCTGGATTGAGTTTCTCATATTTAGCAACTGTCACAAATGAATCTCGGGTAAATGCCCAACAGTGCACCGGAATTGCATTTAGAGGACTAATACCAGGAGAAATTCATCCCTATGAGTAATCTGGAATGACTTGCTCATGTTTAGCTATTTTCACGAAGGGATCACTGCCAAATGCCCAGCAGTACGCTGTAATGGAATTTACAGCAGAATTCCATGGGAAATTCGTGCCAAATTATAAAATGGAATGAATTTTTCATGTTTAGCAATTGTCACGAACGGATCTCTGCCAAATTACCAGCAGTGCATCCGAATGTCATTTGGAGTACGATCCCAGGTGAAATTCATCCGTAGCAGTGATCTGGATTCAGTTTCTCATCTTTAGCAACTGTCACAAACGAATCTCGGGTAAATGCCCAAGAGTGCATCCGAATGGCATTTGGAGGACGAGTGAAGGAGAAATTCATCCCTATGAGTAATCTGGAATGACTTGCTCATGTTTAGCTATTTTCACGAAGGGATCTCTGCCAAATGCCCAGCAGTACTCTGTAATGACATTTGCAGCAGAATTCTATGGGAAATTCGTGCCAAGCTATGAAATGGAATGAATTTTTCATGTTTAGAAATTGTCACGAAAGGATCTCTGTCAAATGCCCAGCTCTGCATCCGATTTGCATTTGGAGGAGGATACCAGGAGAAATTCGTCCCTAGCTGAGATCGGGAGTGAAAGGCACATGTTTATCAATTTCAACGAAAGGATCTCTGACAAATAGCCAGCAGTGCCTGCGAATTCATCTGGAGGATACTTCCTCGAGATATTCGTTCCTAGGTGTGATCTGGAATGAATGGCTCATGTTTAGGAATTTTCACGAAGGGATCTCTGCCAAATTGCCAGCCGTGCCACCGAATTTATTTGGAGGACGATCCGAGGAGAAATTCATCCCTAGCGGTGATCTGGATTGAGTTTCTCATCTTTAGCAACAGTCACAAACGAATCTCGGGTAAATGCCCAAAAGTGCACCCGAATGGCATTTGGAGGACGAGTCGAGGAGAAATTCATCCCTATGAGTTATCTGGAATGACTTGCTCATGTTTAGCTATTTTCACGAAGGGATCTCTGCCAAATGCCCAGCAGTACTCTGTAATGGGATTTGCAGAAGAATTCCATGGGAAATTCGTGCCAAGCTATGAAATATAATGAATTCTTCATGTTTAGCAATTGTCACGAACGGATCTCTGCCAAATTGCCAGCTGTGCATCCGAATGGCATTTGGAGGACGATCCCAGGTGAAATTCATCTTTAGCAATGATCTGGATTTAGTTTCTCATCTTTAGCAACTGTCACAAACGAATCTCGGGTAAATGCCCAACAGTGCACCCGAATGGCATTTGGAGGTGGATCCCAGGAGAAATTAATCCGTAAGAGTAATCTGGAATGATTTGCTCATGATTAGCAATTTTGTCAATGGGATCTCTGCCAAATGGCAAGCACTGCATCCTAGTGACATTTGCCGGAGAATTCCATGAGAAAGTCATGCCTAGCAGAGATCGGGAGTGAAAGGCACATGTTTATCAATTTCAACGAAAAGATCTCTGAGAAATAGCTAGCAGTGCCTGCCAGAGGCATTTGGGGGATAATTCCTGGAGATATTCGTGCCTAGGTGTGATCTGGAAGGAATGGCTCATGTTTAGCAATTGTCACGAACGGATCTCTGCCAAATTGCCAGCAATACATCCGAATGGCATTTGGAGGACGATCCGAGGAGAAATTCATCCCTAGCGGTGATCTGGATTGAGTTTCTCATATTTAGCAACTGTCACAAATGAATCTCGGGTAAATGCCCAACAGTGCACCGGAATTGCATTTAGAGGACTAATACCAGGAGAAATTCATCCCTATGAGTAATCTGGAATGACTTGCTCATGTTTAGCTATTTTCACGAAGGGATCACTGCCAAATGCCCAGCAGTACGCTGTAATGGAATTTACAGCAGAATTCCATGGGAAATTCGTGCCAAATTATGAAATGGAATGAATTTTTCATGTTTAGCAATTGTCACGAACGGATCTCTGCCAAATTACCAGCAGTGCATCCGAATGTCATTTGGAGTACGATCCCAGGTGAAATTCATCCGTAGCAGTGATCTGGATTCAGTTTCTCATCTTTAGCAACTGTCACAAACGAATCTCGGGTAAATGCCCAAGAGTGCATCCGAATGGCATTTGGAGGACGAGTGAAGGAGAAATTCATCCCTATGAGTAATCTGGAATGACTTGCTCATGTTTAGCTATTTTCACGAAGGGATCTCTGCCAAATGCCCAGCAGTACTCTGTAATGACATTTGCAGCAGAATTCTATGGGAAATTCGTGCCAAGCTATGAAATGGAATGAATTTTTCATGTTTAGAAATTGTCACGAAAGGATCTCTGTCAAATGCCCAGCTCTGCATCCGATTTGCATTTGGAGGAGGATACCAGGAGAAATTCGTCCCTAGCTGAGATCGGGAGTGAAAGGCACATGTTTATCAATTTCAACGAAAGGATCTCTGACAAATAGCCAGCAGTGCCTGCGAATTCATTTGGAGGATACTTCCTCGAGATATTCGTGCCTAGGTGTGATCTGGAATGAATGGCTCATGTTTAGGAATTTTCACGAAGGGATCTCTGCCAAATTGCCAGCCGTGCCGCCGAATGGCATTTGGAGGACGATCCGAGGAGAAATTCCTCCCTAGCGGTGATCTGGATTGAGTTTCTCATCTTTAGCAACAGTCACAAACGAATCTCGGGTAAATGCCCAAAAGTGCACCCGAATGGCATTTGGAGGACGAGTCGAGGAGAAATTCATCCCTATGAGTTATCTGGAATGACTTGCTCATGTTTAGCTATTTTCACGAAGGGATCTCTGCCAAATGCCCAGCAGTACTCTGTAATGGGATTTGCAGAAGAATTCCATGGGAAATTCGTGCCAAGCTATGAAATATAATGAATTCTTCATGTTTAGCAATTGTCACGAACGGATCTCTGCCAAATTGCCAGCTGTGCATCCGAATGGCATTTGGAGGACGATCCCAGGTGAAATTCATCTTTAGCAATGATCTGGATTTAGTTTCTCATCTTTAGCAACTGTCACAAACGAATCTCGGGTAAATGCCCAACAGTGCACCCGAATGGCATTTGGAGGTGGATCCCAGGAGAAATTAATCCGTAAGAGTAATCTGGAATGATTTGCTCATGATTAGCAATTTTGTCAATGGGATCTCTGCCAAATGGCAAGCACTGCATCCTAGTGACATTTGCCGGAGAATTCCATGAGAAAGTCATGCCTAGCAGAGATCGGGAGTGAAAGGCACATGTTTATCAATTTCAACGAAAAGATCTCTGAGAAATAGCTAGCAGTGCCTGCCAGAGGCATTTGGGGGATAATTCCTGGAGATATTCGTGCCTAGGTGTGATCTGGAAGGAATGGCTCATGTTTAGCAATTGTCACGAACGGATCTCTGCCAAATTGCCAGCAATACATCCGAATGGCATTTGGAGGACGATCCGAGGAGAAATTCATCCCTAGCGGTGATCTGGATTGAGTTTCTCATATTTAGCAACTGTCACAAATGAATCTCGGGTAAATGCCCAACAGTGCACCGGAATTGCGTTTAGAGGACGAGTGAAGGAGAAATTCATCCCTATGAGTAATCTGGAATGACTTGCTCATGTTTAGCTATTTTCACGAAGGGATCTCTGCCAAATGCCCAGCAGTACTCTGTAATGACATTTGCAGCAGAATTCTATGGGAAATTCGTGCCAAGCTATGAAATGGAATGAATTTTTCATGTTTAGAAATTGTCACGAAAGGATCTCTGTCAAATGCCCAGCTCTGCATCCGATTTGCATTTGGAGGAGGATACCAGGAGAAATTCGTCCCTAGCTGAGATCGGGAGTGAAAGGCACATGTTTATCAATTTCAACGAAAGGATCTCTGACAAATAGCCAGCAGTGCCTGCGAATTCATTTGGAGGATACTTCCTCGAGATATTCGTGCCTAGGTGTGATCTGGAATGAATGGCTCATGTTTAGGAATTTTCACGAAGGGATCTCTGCCAAATTGCCAGCCGTGCCGCCGAATGGCATTTGGAGGACGATCCGAGGAGAAATTCCTCCCTAGCGGTGATCTGGATTGAGTTTCTCATCTTTAGCAACAGTCACAAACGAATCTCGGGTAAATGCCCAAAAGTGCACCCGAATGGCATTTGGAGGACGAGTCGAGGAGAAATTCATCCCTATGAGTTATCTGGAATGACTTGCTCATGTTTAGCTATTTTCACGAAGGGATCTCTGCCAAATGCCCAGCAGTACTCTGTAATGGGATTTGCAGAAGAATTCCATGGGAAATTCGTGCCAAGCTATGAAATATAATGAATTCTTCATGTTTAGCAATTGTCACGAACGGATCTCTGCCAAATTGCCAGCTGTGCATCCGAATGGCATTTGGAGGACGATCCCAGGTGAAATTCATCTTTAGCAATGATCTGGATTTAGTTTCTCATCTTTAGCAACTGTCACAAACGAATCTCGGGTAAATGCCCAACAGTGCACCCGAATGGCATTTGGAGGTGGATCCCAGGAGAAATTAATCCGTAAGAGTAATCTGGAATGATTTGCTCATGATTAGCAATTTTGTCAATGGGATCTCTGCCAAATGGCAAGCACTGCATCCTAGTGACATTTGCCGGAGAATTCCATGAGAAAGTCATGCCTAGCAGAGATCGGGAGTGAAAGGCACATGTTTATCAATTTCAACGAAAAGATCTCTGAGAAATAGCTAGCAGTGCCTGCCAGAGGCATTTGGGGGATAATTCCTGGAGATATTCGTGCCTAGGTGTGATCTGGAAGGAATGGCTCATGTTTAGCAATTGTCACGAACGGATCTCTGCCAAATTGCCAGCAATACATCCGAATGGCATTTGGAGGACGATCCGAGGAGAAATTCATCCCTAGCGGTGATCTGGATTGAGTTTCTCATATTTAGCAACTGTCACAAATGAATCTCGGGTAAATGCCCAACAGTGCACCGGAATTGCGTTTAGAGGACTAATACCAGGAGAAATTCATCCCTATGAGTAATCTGGAATGACTTGCTCATGTTTAGCTATTTTCACGAAGGGATCACTGCCAAATGCCCAGCAGTACGCTGTAATGGAATTTACAGCAGAATTCCATGGGAAATTCGTGCCAAATTATGAAATGGAATTAATTTTTCATGTTTAGCAATTGTCACGAACGGATCTCTGCCAAATTACCAGCAGTGCATCCGAATGTCATTTGGAGTACGATCCCAGGTGAAATTCATCCGTAGCAGTGATCTGGATTCAGTTTCTCATCTTTAGCAACTGTCACAAACGAATCTCGGGTAAATGCCCAAGAGTGCATCCGAATGGCATTTGGAGGACGAGTGAAGGAGAAATTCATCCCTATGAGTAATCTGGAATGACTTGCTCATGTTTAGCTATTTTCACGAAGGGATCTCTGCCAAATGCCCAGCTCTGCATCCGATTTGCATTTGGAGGAGGATACCAGGAGAAATTCGTCCCTAGCTGAGATCGGGAGTGAAAGGCACATGTTTATCAATTTCAACGAAAGGATCTCTGACAAATAGCCAGCAGTGCCTGCGAATTCATTTGGAGGATACTTCCTCGAGATATTCGTGCCTAGGTGTGATCTGGAATGAATGGCTCATGTTTAGGAATTTTCACGAAGGGATCTCTGCCAAATTGCCAGCCGTGCCGCCGAATGGCATTTGGAGGACGATCCGAGGAGAAATTCATCCCTAGCGGTGATCTGGATTCAGTTTCTCATCTTTAGCAACAGTCACAAACGAATCTCGGGTAAATGCCCAAAAGTGCACCCGAATGGCATTTGGAGGACGAGTCGAGGAGAAATTCATCCCTATGAGTTATCTGGAATGACTTGCTCATGTTTAGCTATTTTCACGAAGGGATCTCTGCCAAATGCCCAGCAGTACTCTGTAATGGGATTTGCAGAAGAATTCCATGGGAAATTCGTGCCAAGCTATGAAATGTAATGAATTCTTCATGTTTAGCAATTGTCACGAACGGATCTCTGCCAAATTGCCAGCTGTGCATCCGAATGGCATTTGGAGGACGATCCCAGGTGAAATTCATCTTTAGCAATGATCTGGATTTAGTTTCTCATCTTTAGCAACTGTCACAAACGAATCTCGGGTAAATGCCCAACAGTGCACCCGAATGGCATTTGGAGGTGGATCCCAGGAGAAATTAATCCGTAAGAGTAATCTGGAATGATTTGCTCATGATTAGCAATTTTGTCAATGGGATCTCTGCCAAATGGCAAGCACTGCATCCTAGTGACATTTGCCGGAGAATTCCATGAGAAAGTCATGCCTAGCAGAGATCGGGAGTGAAAGGCACATGTTTATCAATTTCAACGAAAAGATCTCTGAGAAATAGCTAGCAGTGCCTGCCAGAGGCATTTGGGGGATAATTCCTGGAGATATTCGTGCCTAGGTGTGATCTGGAAGGAATGGCTCATGTTTAGCAATTGTCACGAACGGATCTCTGCCAAATTGCCAGCAATACATCCGAATGGCATTTGGAGGACGATCCGAGGAGAAATTCATCCCTAGCGGTGATCTGGATTGAGTTTCTCATATTTAGCAACTGTCACAAATGAATCTCGGGTAAATGCCCAACAGTGCACCGGAATTGCATTTAGAGGACTAATACCAGGAGAAATTCATCCCTATGAGTAATCTGGAATGACTTGCTCATGTTTAGCTATTTTCACGAAGGGATCACTGCCAAATGCCCAGCAGTACGCTGTAATGGAATTTACAGCAGAATTCCATGGGAAATTCGTGCCAAATTATGAAATGGAATGAATTTTTCATGTTTAGCAATTGTCACGAACGGATCTCTGCCAAATTACCAGCAGTGCATCCGAATGTCATTTGGAGTACGATCCCAGGTGAAATTCATCCGTAGCAGTGATCTGGATTCAGTTTCTCATCTTTAGCAACTGTCACAAACGAATCTCGGGTAAATGCCCAAGAGTGCATCCGAATGGCATTTGGAGGACGAGTGAAGGAGAAATTCATCCCTATGAGTAATCTGGAATGACTTGCTCATGTTTAGCTATTTTCACGAAGGGATCTCTGCCAAATGCCCAGCAGTACTCTGTAATGACATTTGCAGCAGAATTCTATGGGAAATTCGTGCCAAGCTATGAAATGGAATGAATTTTTCATGTTTAGAAATTGTCACAAAAGGATCTCTGTCAAATGCCCAGCTCTGCATCCGATTTGCATTTGGAGGAGGATACCAGGAGAAATTCGTCCCTAGCTGAGATCGGGAGTGAAAGGCACATGTTTATCAATTTCAACGAAAGGATCTCTGACAAATAGCCAGCAGTGCCTGCGAATTCATTTGGAGGATACTTCCTCGAGATATTCGTGCCTAGGTGTGATCTGGAATGAATGGCTCATGTTTAGGAATTTTCACGAAGGGGTCTCTGCCAAATGGCAAGCAGTGAATCCTAGTGACATTTGCAGGAGAATTCCATGAGAAAGTCGTGCCTAGCTATGATCTGTAATGAAGGGTTCATGTTTAGCAATTGTCACGAACGGATCTCTGCCAAATTGCCAGCTGTGCATCCGAATGGCATTTGGAGGACGATCCCAGGTGAAAGTCATCCCTAGCAGTGATCTGGATTCAGTTTCTCATTTTTAGCAACTGTCACAAACGAATCTCGGGTAAATGCCCAAGAGTGCATCCGAATGGCATTTGGAGGAGGATACCAGGAGAAATTAATCCGTAAGAGTAATCTGGAATGACTTGCTCATGATTAGCAATTTTGTCGAAGGGGTCTCTGCCAAATGGCAAGCAGTGAATCCTAGTGACATTTGCAGGAGAATTCCATGAGAAAGTCGTGCCTAGCTATGATCTGTAATGAAGGGTTTATGTTTAGCAATTGTCACGAATGGATCTCTGCCAAATTATCCGCAATACATCCGAATGGCATTTGGAGTACGATCCGAGGAGAAATTTATCCCTAGCGGTGATCTGGTTTGAGTTTCTCATCTTTAGCAACTGTCACAAACGAATCTCGGGTAAATGCCCAACAGTGCACCCGAATGGCATTTGGAGGACGATCCCAGGAGAAATTAATCCATAAGAGTAATGTGGAATTACTTGCTCATGATTAGCAATTTTGTCTAAGGGATCTCTGCCAATTGGCAAGCAGTGCATCCTAGTGACATTTGCAGGAGAATTCCATGAGAAAGTCGTGCCTAGCTATGATCTGTAATGAAGGGTTCATGTTTAGCAATTGTCACGAACGGATCTCTGCGAAATGCCCAGCTCTGCATCCGATTTGCATTTGGAGGACGATCCCAGGAGAAATTCGTCCCTAGCAGTGATCTGGATTCAGTTTCTCATCTTTAGCAACTGTCACAAACGAATCTCGGGTAAATGCCCAACAGTGCATCCGAATGGCATTTGGAGTACGAGTGAAGGAGAAATTCATCCCTATGAGTAATCTGGAATGACTTGCTCATGTTTAGCTATTTTCACGAAGGGATCTCTGCCAAATGCCCAGCAGTACTCTGTAATGGCATTTGCAGTAGAATTCCATGGGAAATTCGTGCCAAGCTATGAAATATAATGAATTTTTCATGTTTAGCAATTGTCAGGAACGGATCTCTGCCAAATTGCCAACAGTGCATCCGAAAGGCATTCGGAGGACGATCCCAGGAGAAATTAATCCGTAAGAGTAATCTGGAATGACTTGTTCATGATTAGAAATTTTGTCGATGGGATCTCTGCCAAATGGCAAGCAGTGCCTCCTAGTGACATTTGCAGGAGAATTCCATGAGAAAGTCGTGCCTACCTTTGATCTGTAATGAAGGGTTCATGTTTAGCAATTGTCACGAACGGATCTCTGCCAAAAGGCCAGCAGTGCATCCGAATGGCATTTGGAGGACGATCCCAGGTGAAATTCATCTTTAGCAATGATCTGGATTTAGTTTCTCATCTTTAGCAACTGTCACAAACGAATCTCGGGTAAATGCCCAACAGTGCACCCGAATGGCATTTGGAGGTGGATCCCAGGAGAAATTAATCCGTAAGAGTAATCTGGAATGATTTGTTCATGATTAGCAATTTTGTCAATGGGATCTCTGCCAAATGGCAAGCACTGCATCCTAGTGACATTTGCCGGAGAATTCCATGAGAAAGTCATGCCTAGCAGAGATCGGGAGTGAAAGGCACATGTTTATCAATTTCAACGAAAAGATCTCTGAGAAATAGCTAGCAGTGCCTGCCAGAGGCATTTGGGCGATAATTCCTGGAGATATTCGTGCCTAGGTGTGATCTGGAAGGAATGGCTCATGTTTAGCAATTGTCACGAACGGATCTCTGCCAAATTGCCAGCAATACATCCGAATGGCATTTGGAGGACGATCCGAGGAGAAATTCATCCCTAGCGGTGATCTGGATTGAGTTTCTCATATTTAGCAACTGTCACAAATGAATCTCGGGTAAATGCCCAACAGTGCACCGGAATTGCATTTAGAGGACTAATACCAGGAGAAATTCATCCCTATGAGTAATCTGGAATGACTTGCTCATGTTTAGCTATTTTCACGAAGGGATCACTGCCAAATGCCCAGCAGTACGCTGTAATGGAATTTACAGCAGAATTCCACGGGAAATTCGTGCCAAATTATGAAATGGAATGAATTTTTCATGTTTAGCAATTGTCACGAACGGATCTCTGCCAAATTGCCATTAGTGCATCCGAATGTCATTTGGAGTACGATCCCAGGTGAAATTCATCCGTAGCAGTGATCTGGATTCAGTTTCTCATCTTTAGCAACTGTCACAAACGAATCGCGGGTAAATGCCCAAGAGTGCATCCGAATGGCATTTGGAGGACGAGTGAAGGAGAAATTCATCCCTATGAGTAATCTGGAATGACTTGCTCATGTTTAGCTATTTTCACGAAGGGATCTCTGCCAAATGCCCAGCAGTACTCTGTAATGACATTTGCAGTAGAATTCCATGGGAAATTCGTGCCAAGCTATGAAATGAAATGAATTTTTCATGTTTAGCAATTGTCACGAACGGATCTCTGCCAAATTGCCAGCTGTGCATCCGAATGGCATTTGGAGGACGATCCCAGGTGAAATTCATCCCTAGCAGTGATCTGGATTCAGTTTCTCATCTTTAGCAACTGTCACAAACGAATCTCGGGTAAATGCCCAAGAGTGCATCCGAATGGCATTTGGAGGACGAGTGAAGGAGAAATTCATCCCTATGAGTAATCTGGAATGACTTGCTCATGTTTAGCTATTTTCACGAAGGGATCTCTGCCAAATGCCCAGCAGTACTCTGTAATGACATTTGCAGCAGAATTCTATGGGAAATTCGTGCCAAGCTATGAAATGGAATGAATTTTTCATGTTTAGAAATTGTCACGAAAGGATCTCTGTCAAATGCCCAGCTCTGCATCCGATTTGCATTTGGAGGAGGATACCAGGAGAAATTCGTCCCTAGCTGAGATCGGGAGTGAAAAGCACATGTTTATCAATTTCAACGAAAGGATCTCTGACAAATAGCCAGCAGTGCCTGCGAATTCATTTGGAGGATACTTCCTCGAGATATTCGTGCCTAGGTGTGATCTGGAATGAATGGCTCATGTTTAGGAATTTTCACGAAGGGATCTCTGCCAAATTGCCAGCCGTGCCGCCGAATGGCATTTGGAGGACGATCAGAGGAGAAATTCATCCCTAGCAGTGATCTGGATTCAGTTTCTCATCTTTAGCAACAGTCACAAACGAATCTCGGGTAAATGCCCAAAAGTGCACCCGAATGGCATTTGGAGGACGAGTCGAGGAGAAATTCATCCCTATGAGTTATCTGGAATGACTTGCTCATGTTTAGCTATTTTCACGAAGGGAATCTCTGCCAAATGCCCAGCAGTACTCTGTAATGGGATTTGCAGAAGAATTCCATGGGAAATTCGTGCCAAGCTATGAAATGTAATGAATTCTTCATGTTTAGCAATTGTCACGAACGGATCTCTGCCAAATTGCCAGCTGTGCATCCGAATGGCATTTGGAGGACGATCCCAGGTGAAATTCATCTTTAGCAATGATCTGGATTTAGTTTCTCATCTTTAGCAACTGTCACAAACGAATGTCGGGTAAATGCCCAACAGTGCACCCGAATGGCATTTGGAGGTGGATCCCAGGAGAAATTAATCCGTAAGAGTAATCTGGAATGATTTGCTCATGATTAGCAATTTTGTCAATGGGATCTCTGCCAAATGGCAAGCACTGCATCCTAGTGACATTTGCCGGAGAATTCCATGAGAAAGTCATGCCTAGCAGAGATCGGGAGTGAAAGGCTCATGTTTATCAATTTCAACGAAAAGATCTCTGAGAAATAGCTAGCAGTGCCTGCCAGAGGCATTTGGGGGATAATTCCTGGAGATATTCGTGCCTAGGTGTGATCTGGAAGGAATGGCTCATGTTTAGCAATTGTCACGAACGGATCTCTGCCAAATTGCCAGCAATACATCCGAATGGCATTTGGAGGACGATCCGAGGAGAAATTCATCCCTAGCGGTGATCTGGATTGAGTTTCTCATATTTAGCAACTGTCACAAATGAATCTCGGGTAAATGCCCAACAGTGCACCGGAATTGCATTTAGAGGACTAATACCAGGAGAAATTCATCCCTATGAGTAATCTGGAATGACTTGCTCATGTTTAGCTATTTTCACGAAGGGATCTCTGCCAAATGCCCAGCAGTACTCTGTAATGGGATTTGCAGAAGAATTCCATGGGAAATTCGTGCCAAGCTATGAAATGTAATGAATTCTTCATGTTTAGCAATTGTCACGAACGGATCTCTGCCAAATTGCCAGCTGTGCATCCGAATGGCATTTGGAGGACGATCCCAAGTGAAAGTCATCCCTAGCAGTGATCTGGATTCAGTTCTCATTTTTAGCAACTGTCACAAACGAACCTCGGGTAAATGCCCAAGAGTGCATCCGAATGGCATTTGGAGGAGGATACCAGGAGAAATTAATCCGTAAGAGTAATCTGGAATGACTTGCTCATGATTAGCAATTTTGTCGAAGGGGTCTCTGCCAAATGGCAAGCAGTGAATCCTAGTGACATTTGCAGGAGAATTCCATGAGAAAGTCGTGCCTAGCTATGATCTGTAATGAAGGGTTTATGTTTAGCAATTTTCACGAATGGATCTCTGCCAAATTATCCGCAATACATCCGAATGGCATTTGGAGGACGATCCGAGGAGAAATTTATCCCTAGCGGTGATCTGGTTTGAGTTTCTCATCTTTAGCAACTGTCACAAACGAATCTCGGGTAAATGCCCAACAGTGCACCCGAATGGCATTTGGAGGACGATCCCAGGAGAAATTAATCCGTAAGAGTAATCTGGAATGACTTGCTCATGATTAGCAATTTTGTCGAAGGGATCTCTGCCAATGGCAAGCAGTGAATCCTAGTGACATTTGCAGGAGAATTCCATGAGAAAGTCGTGCCTAGCTATGATCTGTAATGAAGGGTTCATGTTTAGCAATTGTCACGAACGGATCTCTGCCAAATGCCCAGCTCTGCATCCGATTTGCATTTGGAAGAGGATGCCAGGAGAAATTCGTCCCTAGCAGAGATCGGGAGTGAAAGGCACATATTTATCAATTTCAACGAAAGGATCTCTGACAACTGTCACAACTTTAGCAACTGTCACAAACGAATCTCGGGTAAATGCCCAACAGTGCATCCGAATGCCATTTGGAGGACGATCCCAGGAGAAATTCATCCATAAGAGTAATGTGGAATTACTTGCTCATGATTAGCAATTTTGTCTAAGGGATCTCTGCCAATTGGCAAGCAGTGCATCCTAGTGATATTTCCAGGAGAATTCCATGAGAAAGTCGTGCCTAGCTATGATCTGTAATGAAGGGTTCATGTTTAGCAATTGTCACGAACGGATCTCTGCCAAATGCCCAGCTCTGCATCCGATTTGCATTTGGAGGACGATGCCAGGAGAAATTCGTCCCTAGCAGTGATCTGGTTTCAGTTTCTCATCTTTAGCAACTGTCAAAAACGAATCTCGGGTAAATGCCCAAGAGTGCATCCGAATGGCATTTGGAGGACGAGTGAAGGAGAAATTCATCCCTATGAGTAATCTGGAATGACTTGCTCATGTTTAGCTATTTTCACGAAGGGATCTCTGCCAAATGCCCAGCAGTACTCTGTAATGACATTTGCAGTAGAATTCCATGGGAAATTCGTGCCAAGCTATGAAATGAAATGAATTTTTCATGTTTAGCAATTGTCACGAACGGATCTCTGCCAAATTGCCAGCTGTGCATCCGAATGGCATTTGGAGGACGATCCCAGGTGAAATTAATCCCTAGCAGTGATCTGGATTCAGTTTCTCATCTTTAGCAACTGTCACAAACGAATCTCGGGTAAATGCCCAAGAGTGCATCCGAATGGCATTTGGAGGACGAGTGAAGGAGAAATTCATCCCTATGAGTAATCTGGAATGACTTGCTCATGTTTAGCTATTTTCACGAAGGGATCTCTGCCAAATGCCCAGCAGTACTCTGTAATGACATTTGCAGCAGAATTCTATGGGAAATTCGTGCCACGCTATGAAATGGAATGAATTTTTCATGTTTAGAAATTGTCACGAAAGGATCTTTGTCAAATGCCCAGCTCTGCATCCGATTTGCATTTGGAGGAGGATACCAGGAGAAATTCGTCCCTAGCTGAGATCGGGAGTGAAAGGCACATGTTTATCAATTTCAACGAAAGGATCTCTGACAAATAGCCAGCAGTGCCTGCGAATTCATTTGGAGGATACTTCCTCGAGATATTCGTGCCTAGGTGTGATCTGGAATGAATGGCTCATGTTTAGGAATTTTCACGAAAGGATCTCTGCCAAATTGCCAGCCGTGCCGCCGAATGGCATTTGGAGGACGATCCGAGGAGAAATTCATCCCTAGCGGTGATCTGGATTGAGTTTCTCATCTTTAGCAACAGTCACAAACGAATCTCGGGTAAATGCCCAAAAGTGCACCCGAATGGCATTTGGAGGACGAGTCGAGGAGAAATTCATCCCTATGAGTTATCTGGAATGACTTGCTCATGTTTAGCTATTTTCACGAAGGGATCTCTGCCAAATGCCCAGCAGTACTCTGTAATGGGATTTGCAGAAGAATTCCATGGGAAATTCGTGCCAAGCTATGAAATGTAATGAATTCTTCATGTTTAGCAATTGTCACGAACGGATCTCTGCCAAATTGCCAGCTGTGCATCCGAATGGCATTTGGAGGACGATCCCAGGTGAAAGTCATCCCTAGCAGTGATCTGGATTCAGTTTCTCATTTTTAGCAACTGTCACAAACGAATCTCGGGTAAATGCCCAAGAGTGCATCCGAATGGCATTTGGAGGAGGATACCAGGAGAAATTAATCCGTAAAAGTAATCTGGAATGACTTGCTCATGATTAGCAATTTTGTCGAAGGGGTCTCTGCCAAATGGCAAGCAGTGAATCCTAGTGACATTTGCAGGAGAATTCCATGAGAAAGTCGTGCCTAGCTATGATCTGTAATGAAGGGTTCATGTTTAGCAATTGTCACGAACGGATCTCTGCCAAATGCCCAGCTCTGCATCCGATTTGCATTTGGAAGAGGATTCCAGGAGAAATTCGTCCCTAGCAGTGATCTGGATTCAGTTTCTCATCTTTAGCAACTGTCACAAACGAATCTCGGGTAAATGCCCAACAGTGCATCCGAATGGCATTTGGAGTACGAGTGAAGGAGAAATTCATCCCTATGAGTAATCTGGAATGACTTGCTCATGTTTAGCTATTTTCACGAAGGGATCTCTGCCAAATGCCCAGCAGTACTCTGTAATGGCATTTGCAGTAGAATTCCATGGGAAATTCGTGCCAAGCTATGAAATATAATGAATTTTTCATGTTTAGCAATTGTCACGAACGGATCTCTGCCAAAAGGCCAGCAGTGCATCCGAATGGCATTTGGAGGACGATCCCAGGTGAAATTCATCTTTAGCAATGATCTGGATTTAGTTTCTCATCTTTAGCAACTGTCACAAACGAATCTCGGGTAAATGCCCAACAGTGCACCCGAATGGCATTTGGAAGTGGATCCCAGGAGAAATTAATCCGTAAGAGTAATCTGGAATGATTTGCTCATGATTAGCAATTTTGTCAATGGGATCTCTGCCAAATGGCAAGCACTGCATCCTAGTGACATTTGCCGGAGAATTCCATGAGAAAGTCATGCCTAGCAGAGATCGGGAGTGAAAGGCACATGTTTATCAATTTCAACGAAAAGATCTCTGAGAAATAGCTAGCAGTGCCTGCCAGAGGCATTTGGGGGATAATTCCTGGAGATATTCGTGCCTAGGTGTGATCTGGAAGGAATGGCTCATGTTTAGCTATTTTCACGAACGGATCTCTGCCAAATTGCCAGCAGTGCTTCCGAATGGCATTTGGAGGACGATCCGAGGAGAAATTCATCCCTAGCGGTGATCTGGATTGAGTTTCTCATCTTTAGCAACTGTCACAAACGAATGTCGTGTAAATGCCCAACAGTGCACCCGAATGGCATTTGGAGGACGAGTCGAGGAGAAATTCATCCCTATGAGTAATCTGGAATGACTTGCTCATGTTTAGCTATTTTCACGAAGGGATCTCTGCCAAATGCCCAGCAGAACTCTGTAATGGCATTTGCAGCAGAATTCCATGGGAAATTCGTGCCAAGCTATGAAATGGAATGAATTTTTCATGTTTAGCAATTGTTACGAACGGATCTCTGCCAAATTGCCAGCAGTGCATCCGAATGGCATTTGGAGGACTATCCCATGTGAAATTCATCCCTAGCAGTAATCTGCAATTAATGCCTCATGTTAAGCAATTTTCACGAAAGGATCTCTGCCAAATGCCCAGCAGAACTCTGTAATGGCATTTGCAGGAGAATTCCATGGGAAATTCGTGCCAAGCTATGAAATGGAATGAATGTTTCATGTTTAGCAATTGTCACGAAGGGATCTCTGCCAAATTGCCAGCAGTGCATCCGAATGGCATTTGGAGGATGATCCAGGGTGAAATTCATACCTAGCAATGATCTGGATTCAGTTTCTCATCTTTAGCAACTGTCACAAACGAATCTCGGGTAAATGCCCAACAGCGCATCCGAATGGCATTTGGAGGACGATCCCAGGAGAAATTAATCCGTAAGAGTAATCTGGAATGACTTGCTCAAGATTAGCAATTTTGTCAAAGGGATCTCTGCCAAAGGACAAGCAGTGCATCCTAGTGACATTTGCAAGAGAATTCCATGAGAAAGTCGTGCCTAGCTATGATCTGTAATAAAGGGTTCATGTTTAGCAATTGTCACGAACGGATCTCTGCCAAATTGCCAACACTGCATCCGAAAGGCATTCGGAGGACGATCCCAGGAGAAATTAATCCGTAAGAGTAATCTGGAATGACTTGCTCATATTTAGCTATTTTCACGAAGGGATCTCAGCCAAATGCCTAGCAGTACTCTGTAAAGGCATTTGCAGCAGAATCCCATGGGAAATTCGTGCCAAGCTATGAAATGGAATGAATTTTTCATGTCACGAAAGAATCTCTGCCAAATGCCCAGCTCTGCATCCGATTTGCATTTGGAGGAGGATTCCAGGAGAAATTCGTCCCTAGCAGAGATCGGCAGTGAAAGGCACATGTTTATCCATTTCAACGAAAGGATCTCTGACAAATAGCCAGCAGTGCCTGCGAAATGCATTTGGAGGATAATTCCTGGAGACAGTCGTGCCTAGGTGTGATCTGGAATGAATGGCTCATGTTTAGCAAGTGTCACGAAGGGATCTCTGCCAAATTGCCAGCAGTGCCTCCGAATGGCATTTGGAGGACGATCCGAGGAGAAATTCATCCCTAGCGATGATCTGGATTGAGTTTCTCATCTTTAGCAACTGTCACAAACGAATCTCGTGTAAATGCCCAACAGTGCACCCGAATGGCATTTGGAGGACGAGTCGAGGAGAAATTCATCCCTATGAGTAATCTGGAATGACTTGCTCATGTTTAGCTATTTTCACGAAGGGATCTCTGCCAAATGCCCAGCAGTACTCTGTAATGGCATTTGCAGTAGAATTCCATGGGAAATTCGTGCCAAGCTATGAAATATAATGAATTTTTCATGTTTAGCAATTGTCAGGAACGGATCTCTGCCAAATTGCCAACAGTGCATCCGAAAGGCATTCGGAGGACGATCCCAGGAGAAATTAATCCGTAAGAGTAATCTGGAATGACTTGTTCATGATTAGAAATTTTGTCGATGGGATCTCTGCCAAATGGCAAGCAGTGCCTCCTAGTGACATTTGCAGGAGAATTCCATGAGAAAGTCGTGCCTACCTTTGATCTGTAATGAAGGGTTCATGTTTAGCAATTGTCACGAACGGATCTCTGCCAAAAGGCCAGCAGTGCATCCGAATGGCATTTGGAGGACGATCCCAGGTGAAATTCATCTTTAGCAATGATCTGGATTTAGTTTCTCATCTTTAGCAACTGTCACAAACGAATCTCGGGTAAATGCCCAACAGTGCACCCGAATGGCATTTGGAAGTGGATCCCAGGAGAAATTAATCCGTAAGAGTAATCTGGAATGATTTGCTCATGATTAGCAATTTTGTCAATGGGATCTCTGCCAAATGGCAAGCACTGCATCCTAGTGACATTTGCCGGAGAATTCCATGAGAAAGTCATGCCTAGCAGAGATCGGGAGTGAAAGGCACATGTTTATCAATTTCAACGAAAAGATCTCTGAGAAATAGCTAGCAGTGCCTGCCAGAGGCATTTGGGGGATAATTCCTGGAGATATTCGTGCCTAGGTGTGATCTGGAAGGAATGGCTCATGTTTAGCAATTGTCACGAACGGATCTCTGCCAAATTGCCAGCAATACATCCGAATGGCATTTGGAGGACGATCCGAGGAGAAATTCATCCCTAGCGGTGATCTGGATTGAGTTTCTCATATTTAGCAACTGTCACAAATGAATCTCGGGTAAATGCCCAACAGTGCACCGGAATTGCATTTAGAGGACTAATACCAGGAGAAATTCATCCCTATGAGTAATCTGGAATGACTTGCTCATGTTTAGCTATTTTCACGAAGGGATCACTGCCAAATGCCCAGCAGTACGCTGTAATGGAATTTACAGCAGAATTCAACGGGAAATTCGTGCCAAATTATGAAATGGAATGAATTTTTCATGTTTAGCAATTGTCACGAACGGATCTCTGCCAAATTGCCATTAGTGCATCCGAATGTCATTTGGAGTACGATCCCAGGTGAAATTCATCCGTAGCAGTGATCTGGATTCAGTTTCTCATCTTTAGCAACTGTCACAAACGAATCTCGGGTAAATGCCCAAGAGTGCATCCGAATGGCATTTGGAGGACGAGTGAAGGAGAAATTCATCCCTATGAGTAATCTGGAATGACTTGCTCATGTTTAGCTATTTTCACGAAGGGATCTCTGCCAAATGCCCAGCAGTACTCTGTAATGACATTTGCAGTAGAATTCCATGGGAAATGCGTGCCAAGCTATGAAATGAAATGAATTTTTCATGTTTAGCAATTGTCACGAACGGATCTCTGCCAAATTGCCAGCTGTGCATCCGAATGGCATTTGGAGGACGATCCCAGGTGAAATTCATCCCTAGCAGTGATCTGGATTCAGTTTCTCATCTTTAGCAACTGTCACAAACGAATCTCGGGTAAATGCCCAAGAGTGCATCCGAATGGCATTTGGAGGACGAGTGAAGGAGAAATTCATCCCTATGAGTAATCTGGAATGACTTGCTCATGTTTAGCTATTTTCACGAAGGGATCTCTGCCAAATGCCCAGCAGTACTCTGTAATGACATTTGCAGCAGAATTCTATGGGAAATTCGTGCCAAGCTATGAAACGGAATGAATTTTTCATGTTTAGAAATTGTCACGAAAGGATCTCTGTCAAATGCCCAGCTCTGCATCCGATTTGCATTTGGAGGAGGATACCAGGAGAAATTCGTCCCTAGCTGAGATCGGGAGTGAAAAGCACATGTTTATCAATTTCAACGAAAGGATCTCTGACAAATAGCCAGCAGTGCTTGCGAATTCATTTGGAGGATACTTCCTCGAGATATTCGTGCCTAGGTGTGATCTGGAATGAATGGCTCATGTTTAGGAATTTTCACGAAGGGATCTCTGCCAAATTGCCAGCCGTGCCGCCGAATGGCATTTGGAGGACGATCAGAGGAGAAATTCATCCCTAGCAGTGATCTGGATTCAGTTTCTCATCTTTAGCAACAGTCACAAACGAATCTCGGGTAAATGCCCAAAAGTGCACCCGAATGGCATTTGGAGGACGAGTCGAGGAGAAATTCATCCCTATGAGTTATCTGGAATGACTTGCTCATGTTTAGCTATTTTCACGAAGGGAATCTCTGCCAAATGCCCAGCAGTACTCTGTAATGACATTTGCAGTAGAATTCCATGGGAAATTCGTGCCAAGCTATGAAATGAAATGAATTTTTCATGTTTAGCAATTGTCACGAACGGATCTCTGCCAAATTGCCAGCTGTGCATCCGAATGGCATTTGGAGGACGATCCCAGGTGAAATTAATCCCTAGCAGTGATCTGGATTCAGTTTCTCATCTTTAGCAACTGTCACAAACGAATCTCGGGTAAATGCCCAAGAGTGCATCCGAATGGCATTTGGAGGACGAGTGAAGGAGAAATTCATCCCTATGAGTAATCTGGAATGACTTGCTCATGTTTAGCTATTTTCACGAAGGGATCTCTGCCAAATGCCCAGCAGTACTCTGTAATGACATTTGCAGCAGAATTCTATGGGAAATTCGTGCCACGCTATGAAATGGAATGAATTTTTCATGTTTAGAAATTGTCACGAAAGGATCTTTGTCAAATGCCCAGCTCTGCATCCGATTTGCATTTGGAGGAGGATACCAGGAGAAATTCGTCCCTAGCTGAGATCGGGAGTGAAAGGCACATGTTTATCAATTTCAACGAAAGGATCTCTGACAAATAGCCAGCAGTGCCTGCGAATTCATTTGGAGGATACTTCCTCGAGATATTCGTGCCTAGGTGTGATCTGGAATGAATGGCTCATGTTTAGGAATTTTCACGAAAGGATCTCTGCCAAATTGCCAGCCGTGCCGCCGAATGGCATTTGGAGGACGATCCGAGGAGAAATTCATCCCTAGCGGTGATCTGGATTGAGTTTCTCATCTTTAGCAACAGTCACAAACGAATCTCGGGTAAATGCCCAAAAGTGCACCCGAATGGCATTTGGAGGACGAGTCGAGGAGAAATTCATCCCTATGAGTTATCTGGAATGACTTGCTCATGTTTAGCTATTTTCACGAAGGGATCTCTGCCAAATGCCCAGCAGTACTCTGTAATGGGATTTGCAGAAGAATTCCATGGGAAATTCGTGCCAAGCTATGAAATGTAATGAATTCTTCATGTTTAGCAATTGTCACGAACGGATCTCTGCCAAATTGCCAGCTGTGCATCCGAATGGCATTTGGAGGACGATCCCAGGTGAAAGTCATCCCTAGCAGTGATCTGGATTCAGTTTCTCATTTTTAGCAACTGTCACAAACGAATCTCGGGTAAATGCCCAAGAGTGCATCCGAATGGCATTTGGAGGAGGATACCAGGAGAAATTAATCCGTAAAAGTAATCTGGAATGACTTGCTCATGATTAGCAATTTTGTCGAAGGGGTCTCTGCCAAATGGCAAGCAGTGAATCCTAGTGACATTTGCAGGAGAATTCCATGAGAAAGTCGTGCCTAGCTATGATCTGTAATGAAGGGTTCATGTTTAGCAATTGTCACGAACGGATCTCTGCCAAATGCCCAGCTCTGCATCCGATTTGCATTTGGAAGAGGATTCCAGGAGAAATTCGTCCCTAGCAGTGATCTGGATTCAGTTTCTCATCTTTAGCAACTGTCACAAACGAATCTCGGGTAAATGCCCAACAGTGCATCCGAATGGCATTTGGAGGACTAATACCAGGAGCAATTCATCCCTATGAGTAATCTGGAATGACTTGCTCATGTTTAGCTATTTTCACGAAGGGATCTCTGCCAAATGCCCAGCAGTACTCTGTAATGACATTTGCAGCAGAATTCTATGGGAAATTCGTGCCAAATTATGAAATGGAATGAATTTTTCATGTTTAGCAATTGTCACGAACGGATCTCTGCCAAATTACCAGCAGTGCATCCGAATGTCATTTGGAGTACGATCCCAGGTGAAATTCATCCGTAGCAGTGATCTGGATTCAGTTTCTCATCTTTAGCAACTGTCACAAACGAATCTCGGGTAAATGCCCAAGAGTGCATCCGAATGGCATTTGAAGGACGAGTGAAGGAGAAATTCATCCCTATGAGTAATCTGGAATGACTTGCTCATGTTTAGCTATTTTCACGAAGGGATCTCTGCCAAATACCCAGCAGTACTCTGTAATGACATTTGCAGTAGAATTCCATGGGAAATTCGTGCCAAGGTATGAAATGAAATGAATTTTTCATGTTTAGCAATTGTCACGAACGGATCTCTGCCAAATTGCCAGCTGTGCATCCGAATGGCATTTGGAGGACGATCCCAGGTGAAATTAATCCCTAGCAGTGATCTGGATTCAGTTTCTCATCTTTAGCAACTGTCACAAACGAATCTCGGGTAAATGCCCAAGAGTGCATCCGAATGGCATTTGGAGGACGAGTGAAGGAGAAATTCATCCCTATGAGTAATCTGGAATGACTTGCTCATGTTTAGCTATTTTCACGAAGGGATCTCTGCCAAATGCCCAGCAGTACTCTGTAATGACATTTGCAGCAGAATTCTATGGGAAATTCGTGCCAAGCTATGAAATGGAATGAATTTTTCATGTTTAGAAATTGTCACAAAAGGATCTCTGTCAAATGCCCAGCTCTGCATCCGATTTGCATTTGGAGGAGGATACCAGGAGAAATTCGTCCCTAGCTGAGATCGGGAGTGAAAGGCACATGTTTATCAATTTCAACGAAAGGATCTCTGACAAATAGCCAGCAGTGCCTGCGAATTCATTTGGAGGATACTTCCTCGAGATATTCGTGCCTAGGTGTGATCTGGAATGAATGGCTCATGTTTAGGAATTTTCACGAAGGGATCTCTGCCAAATTGCCAGCCGTGCCGCCGAATGGCATTTGGAGGACGATCCGAGGAGAAATTCATCTTTAGCAATGATCTGGATTTAGTTTCTCATTTTTAGCAACTGTCACAAACGAATCTCGGGTAAATGCCCAACAGTGCACCCGAATGGCATTTGGAGGTGGATCCCAGGAGAAATTAATCCGTAAGAGTAATCTGGAATGATTTGCTCATGATTAGCAATTTTGTCAATGGGATCTCTGCCAAATGGCAAGCACTGCATCCTAGTGACATTTGCCGGAGAATTCCATGAGAAAGTCATGCCTAGCAGAGATCGGGAGTGAAAGGCACATGTTTATCAATTTCAACGAAAAGATCTCTGAGAAATAGCTAGCAGTGCCTGCCAGAGGCATTTGGGGGATAATTCCTGGAGATATTCGTGCCTAGGTGTGATCTGGAATGAATGGCTCATGTTTAGGAATTTTCACGAAGGGATCTCTGCCAAATTGCCCGCCGTGCCGCCGAATGGCATTTGGAGGACGATCCGAGGAGAAATTCATCCCTAGCGGTGATCTGGATTGAGTTTCTCATCTTTAGCAACAGTCACAAACGAATCTCGGGTAAATGCCCAAAAGTGCACCCGAATGGCATTTGGAGGACGAGTCGAGGAGAAATTCATCCCTATGAGTTATCTGGAATGACTTGCTCATGTTTAGCTATTTTCACGAAGGGATCTCTGCCAAATGCCCAGCAGTACTCTGTAATGGGATTTGCAGAAGAATTCCATGGGAAATTCGTGCCAAGCTATGAAATGTAATGAATTCTTCATGTTTAGCAATTGTCACGAACGGATCTCTGCCGAATTGCCAGCTGTGCATCCGAATGGCATTTGGACTACGATCCCAAGTGAAAGTCATCCCTAGCAGTGATCTGGATTCAGTTCTCATTTTTAGCAACTGTCACAAACGAATCTCGGGTAAATGCCCAAGAGTGCATCCGAATGGCATTTGGAGGAGGATACCAGGAGAAATTAATCCGTAAGAGTAATCTGGAATGACTTGCTCATGATTAGCAATTTTGTCGAAGGGGTCTCTGCCAAATGGCAAGCAGTGAATCCTAGTGACATTTGCAGGAGAATTCCATGAGAAAGTCGTGCCTAGCTATGATCTGTAATGAAGGGTTTATGTTTAGCAATTGTCACGAATGGATCTCTGCCAAATTATCCGCAATACATCCGAATGGCATTTGGAGGACGATCCGAGGAGAAATTTATCCCTAGCGGTGATCTGGTTTGAGTTTCTCATCTTTAGCAACTGTCACAAACGAATCTCGGGTAAATGCCCAACAGTGCACCCGAATGGCATTTGGAGGACGATCCCAGGAGAAATTAATCCGTAAGAGTAATCTGGAATGACTTGCTCATGATTAGCAATTTTGTCGAAGGGATCTCTGCCAATGGCAAGCAGTGAATCCTAGTGACATTTGCAGGAGAATTCCATGAGAAAGTCGTGCCTAGCTATGATCTGTAATGAAGGGTTCATGTTTAGCAATTGTCACGAACGGATCTCTGCCAAATGCCCAGCTCTGCATCCGATTTGCATTTGGAAGAGGATTCCAGGAGAAATTCGTCCCTAGCAGAGATCGGGAGTGAAAGGCACATATTTATCAATTTCAACGAAAGGATCTCTGACAACTGTCACAACTTTAGCAACTGTCACAAACGAATCTCGGGTAAATGCCCAACAGTGCATCCGAATGCCATTTGGAGGACGATCCCAGGAGAAATTAATCCATAAGAGTAATGTGGAATTACTTGCTCATGATTAGCAATTTTGTCTAAGGGATCTCTGCCAATTGGCAAGCAGTGCATCCTAGTGACATTTCCAGGAGAATTCCATGAGAAAGTCGTGCCTAGCTATGATCTGTAATGAAGGGTTCATGTTTAGCAATTGTCACGAACGGATCTGTGCCAAATGCCCAGCTCTGCATCCGATTTGCATTTGGAGGACGATCCCAGGAGAAATTCGTCCCTAGCAGTGATCTGGATTCAGTTTCTCATCTTTAGCAACTGTCACAAACGAATCTCGGGTAAATGCCCAACAGTGCATCCGAATGGCATTTGGAGTACGAGTGAAGGAGAAATTCATCCCTATGAGTAATCTGGAATGACTTGCTCATGTTTAGCTATTTTCACGAAGGGATCTCTGCCAAATGCCCAGCAGTACTCTGTAATGACATTTGCAGCAGAATTCTATGGGAAATTCATGCCAAATTATGAAATGGAATGAATTTTTCATGTTTAGCAATTGTCACGAACGGATCTCTGCCAAATGCCCAGCTCTGCATCCGATTTGCATTTTGAAGAGGATTCCAGGAGAAATTCGTCCCTAGCAGAGATCGGGAGTGAAAGGCACATATTTATCAATTTCAACGAAAGGATCTCTGACAACTGTCACAACTTTAGCAACTGTCACAAACGAATCTCGGGTAAATGCCCAACAGTGCATCCGAATGCCATTTGGAGGACGATCCCAGGAGAAATTAATCCATAAGAGTAAAGTGGAATTACTTGCTCATGATTAGCAATTTTGTCTAAGGGATCTCTGCCAATTGGCAAGCAGTGCATCCTAGTGACATTTCCAGGAGAATTCCATGAGAAAGTCGTGCCTAGCTATGATCTGTAATGAAGGGTTCATGTTTAGCAATTGTCACGAACGGATCTGTGCCAAATGCCCAGCTCTGCATCCGATTTGCATTTGGAGGACGATCCCAGGAGAAATTCGTCCCTAGCAGTGATCTGGATTCAGTTTCTCATCTTTAGCAACTGTCACAAACGAATCTCGGGTAAATGCCCAACAGTGCATCCGAATGGCATTTGGAGTACGAGTGAAGGAGAAATTCATCCCTATGAGTAATCTGGAATGACTTGCTCATGTTTAGCAATTTTCACAAAGGGATCTCTGCCAAATTGCCAGCAGTGCATCCGAATGGCATTTGGAGGATGATCCCAAATGAAATGCAACCCTAGCAGTGATCTGTATTGAGTTTCTCATCTTTAGCAACTGTCACAAACGAATCTCGGGTAAATGCCCAACAGTGCACCCGAATGGCATTTGGAGGACAGGTCGAGGAGAAATTCATCCCTATGAGTAAAATGGAATGACTTGCTCATGTTTAGCTATTTTCAAGAATGGTTCTCTGCCAAATGCCCAGCAGTACTCTGTAATGACATTTGCAGCAGAAGTCCATGGGAAATTCATGCCAGGCTATGAAATGGAATGATTTTTTCATGTTTAGGAATTGTAACGAACGAATCTCTGCCAAATTGTCGGCAATACATCCGAATGGCATTTGGAGGACCATCCGAGGAGACATTCATCCCTAAAGGTGATCAGGATTAAGTTTCTCATCTTTAGCAACTGTCACAAACGAATGTCTGGTAAACACCCAACAGTGCACACGAATGGCATTTGGAGGGCTAATACCAGCAGAAATTTATCCCTATGAGTAATCTGGAATGACTTGCTCATGTTTAGCTATTTTCACGAAGGGATCTCTGCCAAATGGCCAGCAGTGTATCCTAGTCACATTTGCAGGAGAATTCCATGAGAAACTTGTGCCTAGCTATCATCTGGAATGAAGGTTTCATATTTAGCAATTGTCACGACCGGATCTCTGACAAATTGCCAGCAGTGCATCCTAATGGCATTTGGAGGATGATCCGAGGAGAAATTCATCCCTAGCGGTGATCTGGATTGAGTTTCTCATCTTTAGCAACTGTCACAAACGAATCTCGGGTAAATGCCCAACAGTGCACCCGAATGGCATTTGGAGGACGAGTCGAGGAGAAATTCATCCCTATGAGTAATCTCGAATGACTTGCTCATGTTTAGCTATTTTCCGGAAGGGATCTCGGCCAAATGCCCAGCAGTACTCTGTAAAGGCATTTGAAGCAGAATTCAATGGGAAATTCGTGCCAAGCTATGAAATGGAATCAATTTTTCATGTTTAGCAATTGTCACGAACGGATCTCTGCCAAATTGCTAGCAGTGCATCCGAATGGCATTTGGAGGACGATCCCAGGTGAAATTCATCCGTAGCAGTGATCTGGATTGAGTTTCTCATCTTTAGCAACTGTCACCAACGAATCTCGGGTTAATGCCCAACAGTGCACCCGAATGGCATTTGGAGGACTAATACCAGGAGAAATTCATCCCTATGAGTAATCTGGAATGACTTGCTCATGTTTAGCTATTTTGACGAAGGGATCTCGGCCAAATTCCCAGCAGTACTCTGTTAGGGCATTTGCAGCGGAATTCCATGGGAAATTCGTGCCAAGCTATGAAATGGAATGAATTTTTCATGTTTAGAAATTGTCACGAAAGGATCTCTGTCAAATGCCCAGCTCTGCATCCGATTTGCATTTGGAGGAGGATACCAGGAGAAATTCGTCCCTAGGAGAGATCGGGAGTGAAAGGCACATGTTTATCAATTTCAACGAAAGGATCTCTGACAAACAGCCAGCAGTGCCTGCGAAAGGCATTTGGAGGATACTTCCTGGAGATATTCGTGCCTAGGTGTGATCTGGAATGAATGTCTCATGTTTAGGAATTTTCACGAAGGGATCTCTGCGAAATTGCCAGCAGTGCCTGCGAACGGCATATGGAGGACGATCCGAGGAGAAATTCATCCCTAGCGGTGATCTGGATTGAGTTTCTCATATTTAGCAACTGTCACAAATGAATCTCGGGTAAATGCCCAACAGTGCACCGGAATGGCATTTAGCGGACTAATACCAGGAGAAATTCATCCCTAGGAGGAATCTGGAATGACTTGCTCATGTTTAGCTATTTTCACGAAGGGATCACTGCCAAATGCCCAGCAGTACGCTGTAATGGAATTTACAGCAGAATTCCATGGGAAATTCGTGCGAAATTATGAAATGGAATGAATTTTTCATGTTTAGCAAGTGTCACGAACGGATCTCTGCCAAATTGCCAGCAGTGCATCCGAATGTCATTTGGAGTACGATCCCAGGTGAAATTCATCCGTAGCAGTGATCTGGATTCAGTTTCTCATCTTTAGCAACTGTCACAAACGAATCTCGGGTAAATGCCCAAGAGTGCATCCGAATGGCATTTGGAGGACGAGTGAAGGAGAAATTCATCCCTATGAGTAATCTGGAATGACTTGCTCATGTTTAGCTATTTTCACGAAGGGATCTCTGCCAAATGCCCAGCAGTACTCTGTAATGACATTTGCAGTAGAATTCCATGGGAAATTCGTGCCAAGCTATGAAATGAAATGAATTTTTCATGTTTAGCAATTGTCACGAACGGATCTCTGCCAAATTGCCAGCTGTGCATCCGAATGGCATTTGGAGGACGATCCCAGGTGAAATTCATCCCTAGCAGTGATCTGGATTCAGTTTCTCATCTTTAGCAACTGTCACAAACGAATCTCGGGTAAATGCCCAAGAGTGCATCCGAACGGCATTTGGAGGACGAGTGAAGGAGAAATTCATCCCTATGAGTAATCTGGAATGACTTGCTCAAGATTAGAAATTTTGTCGATGGGATCTCTGGCAAATGGCAAGCAGTGCTTCCTAGTGACATTTGCAGGAGAATTCCATGAGAAAGTCGTGCCTAGCTATGATCTGTAATGAAGGGTTCATGTTTAGCAATTGTCACGAACGGATTTCTGCCAAATTGCCAGCAGTGCATCCGAATGGCATTTGGAGGACTAATACCAGGAGAAATTCATCCCTATGAGTAATCTGGAATGACTTGCAGATGTTTAGCTATTTTCACGAAAGGATCTCTGCCAAATGCCCAGCAGTACTCTGTAATGGAATTTGCAGCAGAATTCCATGGGAAATTCGTGACAAGCTATGAAATGGAATCAATTTTTCATGTTTAGCAATTGTCACGAACGGATCTCTGCCAAATTGCTAGCAGTGCATCCGAATGGCATTTGGAGGATGATCCAGGGTGAAATTCATACCTAGCAGTGATCTGGATTCAGTTTCTCATCTTTAGCAACTGTCACAAACGAATCTCGGGTAAATGCCCAACAGCGCATCCGAATGGCATTTGGAGGACGATCCCAGGAGAAATTCATCCCTTGCGGTGATCTGGATTGAGTTTCCCATCTTTAGCAACTGTCACAAACGAATCTCGGGTAAATGCCCAACAGTGCACCCGAATGGCAATTGGAGTACTAATACCAGGTGAAATTCATCCCTATGAGTAATCTGGAATGACTTGCTCATGTTTAGCTATTTTCACGAAGGGATCACTGCCAAATGCCCAGCAGTACTCTGTAATGACATTTGCAGTAGAATTCCATGGGAAATTCGTGCCAAGCTATGAAATGAAATGAATTTTTCATGTTTAGCAATTGTCACGAACGGATCTCTGCCAAATTGCCAGCTGTGCATCCGAATGGCATTTGGAGGACGATCCCAGGTGAAATTAATCCCTAGCAGTGATCTGGATTCAGTTTCTCATCTTTAGCAACTGTCACAAACGAATCTCGGGTAAATGCCCAAGAGTGCATCCGAATGGCATTTGGAGGACGAGTGAAGGAGAAATTCATCCCTATGAGTAATCTGGAATGACTTGCTCATGTTTAGCTATTTTCACGAAGGGATCTCTGCCAAATGCCCAGCAGTACTCTGTAATGACATTTGCAGCAGAATTCTATGGGAAATTCGTGCCAAGCTATGAAATGGAATGAATTTTTCATGTTTAGAAATTGTCACGAAAGGATCTCTGTCAAATGCCCAGCTCTGCATCCGATTTGCATTTGGAGGAGGATACCAGGAGAAATTCGTCCCTAGCTGAGATCGGGAGTGAAAGGCACATGTTTATCAATTTCAACGAAAGGATCTCTGAGAAATAGCCAGCAGTGCCTGCGAATTCATTTGGAGGATACTTCCTCGAGATATTCGTGCCTAGGTGTGATCTGGAATGAATGGCTCATGTTTAGGAATTTTCACGAAGGGATCTCTGCCAAATTGCCAGCCGTGCCGCCGAATGGCATTTGGAGGACGATCCGAGGAGAAATTCATCCCTAGCGGTGATCTGGATTGAGTTTCTCATCTTTAGCAACAGTCACAAACGAATCTCGGGTAAATGCCCAAAAGTGCACCCGAATGGCATTTGGAGGACGAGTCGAGGAGAAATTCATCCCTATGAGTTATCTGGAATGACTTGCTCATGTTTAGCTATTTTCACGAAGGGATCTCTGCCAAATGCCCAGCAGTACTCTGTAATGGGATTTGCAGAAGAATTCCATGGGAAATTCGTGCCAAGCTATGAAATGTAATGAATTCTTCATGTTTAGCAATTGTCACGAACGGATCTCTGCCAAATTGCCAGCTGTGCATCCGAATGGCATTTGGAGGACGATCCCAGGTGAAAGTCATCCCTAGCAGTGATCTGGATTCAGTTTCTCATTTTTAGCAACTGTCACAAACGAATCTCGGGTAAATGCCCAAGAGTGCATCCGAATGGCATTTGGAGGAGGATACCAGGAGAAATTAATCCGTAAAAGTAATCTGGAATGACTTGCTCATGATTAGCAATTTTGTCGAAGGGGTCTCTGCCAAATGGCAAGCAGTGAATCCTAGTGACATTTGCAGGAGAATTCCATGAGAAAGTCGTGCCTAGCTATGATCTGTAATGAAGGGTTTATGTTTAGCAATTGTCACGCATGGATCTCTGCCAAATTATCCGCAATACATCCGAATGGCATTTGGAGGACGATCCGAGGAGAAATTCATCCCTAGCGGTGATCTGGTTTGAGTTTCTCATCTTTAGCAACTGTCACAAACGAATCTCGGGTAAATGCCCAACAGTGCACCCGAATGGCATTTGGAGGACGATCCCAGGAGAAATTAATCCGTAAGAGTAATCTGGAATGACTTGCTCATGATTAGCAATTTTGTCGAAGGGGTCTCTGCCAAATGGCAAGCAGTGAATCCTAGTGACATTTGCAGGAGAATTCCATGAGAAAGTCGTGCCTAGCTATGATCTGTAATGAAGGGTTCATGTTTAGCAATTGTCACGAACGGATCTCTGCCAAATGCCCAGCTCTGCATCCGATTTGCATTTGGAAGAGGATGCCAGGAGAAATTCGTCCCTAGCAGAGATCGGGAGTGAAAGGCACATATTTATCAATTTCAACGAAAGGATCTCTGACAACTGTCACAACTTTAGCAACTGTCACAAACGAATCTCGGGTAAATGCCCAACAGTGCATCCGAATGCCATTTGGAGGACGATCCCAGGAGAAATTAATCCATAAGAGTAATGTGGAATTACTTGCTCATGATTAGCAATTTTGTCTAAGGGATCTCTGCCAATTGGCAAGCAGTGCATCCTAGTGACATTTCCAGGAGAATTCCATGAGAAAGTCGTGCCTAGCTATAATCTGTAATGAAGGGTTCATGTTTAGCAATTGTCACGAACGGATCTCTGCCAAATGCCCAGCTCTGCATCCGATTTGCATTTGGAGGACGATCCCAGGAGAAATTCGTCCCTAGCAGTGATCTGGATTCAGTTTCTCATCTTTAGGAACTGTCACAAACGAATCTCGGGTAAATGCCCAACAGTGCATCCGAATGGCATTTGGAGGACTAATACCAGGAGCAATTCATCCCTATGAGTAATCTGGAATGACTTGCTCATGTTTAGCTATTTTCACGAAGGGATCTCTGCCAAATGCCCAGCAGTACTCTGTAATGACATTTGCAGCAGAATTCTATGGGAAATTCGTGCCAAATTATGAAATGGAATGAATTTTTCATGTTTAGCAATTGTCACGAACGGATCTCTGCCAAATTACCAGCAGTGCATCCGAATGTCATTTGGAGTACGATCCCAGGAGAAATTCATCCGTAGCAGTGATCTGGATTCAGTTTCTCATCTTTAGCAACTGTCACAAACGAATCTCGGGTAAATGCCCAAGAGTGCATCCGAATGGCATTTGGAGGAGGATACCAGGAGAAATTAATCCGTAAGAGTAATCTGGAATGACTTGCTCATGATTAGCAATTTTGTCGAAGGGGTCTCTGCCAAATGGCAAGCAGTGAATCCTAGTGACATTTGCAGGAGAATTCCATGAGAAAGTCGTGCCTAGCTATGATCTGTAATGAAGGGTTTATGTTTAGCAATTGTCACGAATGGATCTCTGCCAAATTATCCGCAATACATCCGAATGGCATTTGGAGGACGATCCGAGGAGAAATTTATCCCTAGCGGTGATCTGGTTTGAGTTTCTCATCTTTTGCAACTGTCACAAACGAATCTCGGGTAAATGCCCAACAGTGCACCCGAATGGCATTTGGAGGACGATCCCAGGAGAAATTAATCCGTAAGAGTAATCTGGAATGACTTGCTCATGATTAGCAATTTTGTCGAAGGGATCTCTGCCAATGGCAAGCAGTGAATCCTAGTGACATTTGCAGGAGAATTCCATGAGAAAGTCGTGCCTAGCTATGATCTGTAATGAAGGGTTCATGTTTAACAATTGTCACGAAAGGATCTCTGCCAAATGCCCAGCTCTGCATCCGATTTGCATTTGGAAGAGGATTCCAGGAGAAATTCGTCCCTAGCAGAGATCGGGAGTGAAAGGCACATATTTATCAATTTCAACGAAAGGATCTCTGACAACTGTCACAACTTTAGCAACTGTCACAAACGAATCTCGGGTAAATGCCCAAGAGTGCATCCGAATGCCATTTGGAGGACGATCCCAGGAGAAATTAATCCATAAGAGTAATGTGGAATTACTTGCTCATGATTAGCAATTTTGTCTAACTGATCTCTGCCAATTGGCAAGCAGTGCATCCTAGTGACATTTCCAGGAGAATTCCATGAGAAAGTCGTGCCTAGCTATGATCTGTAATGAAGGGTTCATGTTTAGCAATTGTCACGAACGGATCTCTGCCAAATGCCCAGCTCTGCATCCGATTTGCATTTGGAGGACGATCCCAGGAGAAATTCGTCCCTAGCAGTGATCTGGTTTCAGTTTCTCATCTTTAGCAACTGTCACAAACGAATCTCGGGTAAATGCCCAAGAGTGCATCCGAATGGCATTTGGAGGACGAGTGAAGGAGAAATTCATCCCTATGAGTAATCTGGAATGACTTGCTCATGTTTAGCTATTTTCACGAAGGGATCTCTGCCAAATGCCCAGCAGTACTCTGTAATGACATTTGCAGTAGAATTCCATGGGAAATTCGTGCCAAGCTATGAAATGAAATGAATTTTTCATGTTTAGCAATTGTCACGAACGGATCTCTGCCAAATTGCCAGCTGTGCATCCGAATGGCATTTGGAGGACGATCCCAGGTGAAATTAATCCCTAGCAGTGATCTGGATTCAGTTTCTCATCTTTAGCAACTGTCACAAACGAATCTCGGGTAAATGCCCAAGAGTGCATCCGAATGGCATTTGGAGGACGAGTGAAGGAGAAATTCATCCCTATGAGTAATCTGGAATGACTTGCTCATGTTTAGCTATTTTCACGAAGGGATCTCTGCCAAATGCCCAGCAGTACTCTGTAATGACATTTGCAGCAGAATTCTATGGGAAATTCGTGCCACGCTATGAAATGGAATGAATTTTTCATGTTTAGAAATTGTCACGAAAGGATCTTTGTCAAATGCCCAGCTCTGCATCCGATTTGCATTTGGAGGAGGATACCAGGAGAAATTCGTCCCTAGCTGAGATCGGGAGGGAAAGGCACATGTTTATCAATTTCAACGAAAGGATCTCTGACAAATAGCCAGCAGTGCCTGCGAATTCATTTGGAGGATACTTCCTCGAGATATTCGTGCCTAGGTGTGATCTGGAATGAATGGCTCATGTTTAGGAATTTTCACGAAAGGATCTCTGCCAAATTGCCAGCCGTGCCGCCGAATGGCATTTGGAGGACGATCCGAGGAGAAATTCATCCCTAGCGGTGATCTGGATTGAGTTTCTCATCTTTAGCAACAGTCACAAACGAATCTCGGGTAAATGCCCAAAAGTGCACCCGAATGGCATTTGGAGGACGAGTCGAGGAGAAATTCATCCCTATGAGTTATCTGGAATGACTTGTTCATGTTTAGCTATTTTCACGAAGGGATCTCTGCCAAATGCCAAGCAGTACTCTGTAATGGGATTTGCAGAAGAATTCCATGGGAAATTCGTGCCAAGCTATGAAATGTAATGAATTCTTCATGTTTAGCAATTGTCACGAACGGATCTCTGCCAAATTGCCAGCTGTGCATCCGAATGGCATTTGGAGGACGATCCCAGGTGAAAGTCATCCCTAGCAGTGATCTGGATTCAGTTTCTCATTTTTAGCAACTGTCACAAACGAATCTCGGGTAAATGCCCAAGAGTGCATCCGAATGGCATTTGGAGGAGGATACCAGGAGAAATTAATCCGTAAAAGTAATCTGGAATGACTTGCTCATGATTAGCAATTTTGTCGAAGGGGTCTCTGCCAAATGGCAAGCAGTGAATCCTAGTGACATTTGCAGGAGAATTCCATGAGAAAGTCGTGCCTAGCTATGATCTGTAATGAAGGGTTTATGTTTAGCAATTGTCACGCATGGATCTCTGCCAAATTATCCGCAATACATCCGAATGGCATTTGGAGGACGATCCGAGGAGAAATTTATCCCTAGCGGTGATCTGGTTTGAGTTTCTCATCTTTAGCAACTGTCACAAACGAATCTCGGGTAAATGCCCAACAGTGCACCCGAATGGCATTTGGAGGACGATCCCAGGAGAAATTAATCCGTAAGAGTAATCTGGAATGACTTGCTCATGATTAGCAATTTTGTCGAAGGGGTCTCTGCCAAATGGCAAGCAGTGAATCCTAGTGACATTTGCAGGAGAATTCCATGAGAAAGTCGTGCCTAGCTATGATCTGTAATGAAGGGTTCATGTTTAGCAATTGTCACGAACGGATCTCTGCCAAATGCCCAGCTCTGCATCCGATTTGCATTTGGAAGAGGATGCCAGGAGAAATTCGTCCCTAGCAGAGATCGGGAGTGAAAGGCACATATTTATCAATTTCAACGAAAGGATCTCTGACAACTGTCACAACTTTAGCAACTGTCACAAACGAATCTCGGGTAAATGCCCAACAGTGCATCCGAATGCCATTTGGAGGACGATCCCAGGAGAAATTAATCCATAAGAGTAATGTGGAATTACTTGCTCATGATTAGCAATTTTGTCTAAGGGATCTCTGCCAATTGGCAAGCAGTGCATCCTAGTGACATTTCCAGGAGAATTCCATGAGAAAGTCGTGCCTAGCTATAATCTGTAATGAAGGGTTCATGTTTAGCAATTGTCACGAACGGATCTCTGCCAAATGCCCAGCTCTGCATCCGATTTGCATTTGGAGGACGATCCCAGGAGAAATTCGTCCCTAGCAGTGATCTGGATTCAGTTTCTCATCTTTAGGAACTGTCACAAACGAATCTCGGGTAAATGCCCAACAGTGCATCCGAATGGCATTTGGAGGACTAATACCAGGAGCAATTCATCCCTATGAGTAATCTGGAATGACTTGCTCATGTTTAGCTATTTTCACGAAGGGATCTCTGCCAAATGCCCAGCAGTACTCTGTAATGACATTTGCAGCAGAATTCTATGGGAAATTCGTGCCAAATTATGAAATGGAATGAATTTTTCATGTTTAGCAATTGTCACGAACGGATCTCTGCCAAATTACCAGCAGTGCATCCGAATGTCATTTGGAGTACGATCCCAGGTGAAATTCATCCGTAGCAGTGATCTGGATTCAGTTTCTCATCTTTAGCAACTGTCACAAACGAATCTCGGGTAAATGCCCAAGAGTGCATCCGAATGGCATTTGGAGGACGAGTGAAGGAGAAATTCATCCCTATGAGTAATCTGGAATGACTTGCTCATGTTTAGCTATTTTCACGAAGGGATCTCTGCCAAATACCCAGCAGTACTCTGTAATGACATTTGCAGTAGAATTCCATGGGAAATTCGTGCCAAGCTATGAAATGAAATGAATTTTTCATGTTTAGCAATTGTCACGAACGGATCTCTGCCAAATTGCCAGCTGTGCATCCGAATGGCATTTGGAGGACGATCCCAGGTGAAATTAATCCCTAGCAGTGATCTGGATTCAGTTTCTCATCTTTAGCAACTGTCACAAACGAATCTCGGGTAAATGCCCAAGAGTGCATCCGAATGGCATTTGGAGGACGAGTGAAGGAGAAATTCATCCCTATGAGTAATCTGGAATGACTTGCTCATGTTTAGCTATTTTCACGAAGGGATCTCTGCCAAATGCCCAGCAGTACTCTGTAATGACATTTGCAGCAGAATTCTATGGGAAATTCGTGCCAAGCTATGAAATGGAATGAATTTTTCATGTTTAGAAATTGTCACGAAAGGATCTCTGTCAAATGCCCAGCTCTGCATCCGATTTGCATTTGGAGGAGGATACCAGGAGAAATTCGTCCCTAGCTGAGATCGGGAGTGAAAGGCACATGTTTATCAATTTCAACGAAAGGATCTCTGAGAAATAGCCAGCAGTGCCTGCGAATTCATTTGGAGGATACTTCCTCGAGATATTCGTGCCTAGGTGTGATCTGGAATGAATGGCTCATGTTTAGGAATTTTCACGAAGGGATCTCTGCCAAATTGCCAGCCGTGCCGCCGAATGGCATTTGGAGGACGATCCGAGGAGAAATTCCTCCCTAGCGGTGATCTGGATTGAGTTTCTCATCTTTAGCAACAGTCACAAACGAATCTCGGGTAAATGCCCAAAAGTGCACCCGAATGGCATTTGGAGGACGAGTCGAGGAGAAATTCATCCCTATGAGTTATCTGGAATGACTTGCTCATGTTTAGCTATTTTCACGAAGGGATCTCTGCCAAATGCCCAGCAGTACTCTTTAATGGGATTTGCAGAAGAATTCCATGGGAAATTCGTGCCAAGCTATGAAATGTAATGAATTCTTCATGTTTAGCAAATGTCACGAACGGATCTCTGCCAAATTGCCAGCTGTGCATCCGAATGGCATTTGGAGGACGATCCCAGGTGAAATTCATCTTTAGCAATGATCTGGATTTAGTTTCTCATCTTTAGCAACTGTCACAAACGAATCTCGGGTAAATGCCCAAGAGTGCACCCGAATGGCATTTGGAGGTGGATCCCAGGAGAAATTAATCCGTAAGAGTAATCTGGAATGATTTGCTCATGATTAGCAATTTTGTCAATGGGATCTCTGCCAAATGGCAAGCACTGCATCCTAGTGACATTTGCCGGAGAATTCCATGAGAAAGTCATGCCTAGCAGAGATCGGGAGTGAAAGGCACATGTTTATCAATTTCAACGAAAAGATCTCTGAGAAATAGCTAGCAGTGCCTGCCAGAGGCATTTGGGGGATAATTCCTGGAGATATTCGTGCCTAGGTGTGATCTGGAAGGAATGGCTCATGTTTAGCAATTGTCACGAACGGATCTCTGCCAAATTGCCAGCAATACATCCGAATGGCATTTGGAGGACGATCCGAGGAGAAATTCATCCCTAGCGGTGATCTGGATTGAGTTTCTCATATTTAGCAACTGTCACAAATGAATCTCGGGTAAATGCCCAACAGTGCACCGGAATTGCATTTAGAGGACTAATAGCAGGAGAAATTCATCCCTATGAGTAATCTGGAATGACTTGCTCATGTTTAGCTATTTTCACGAAGGGATCACTGCCAAATGCCCAGCAGTACGCTGTAATGGAATTTACAGCAGAATTCCATGGGAAATTCGTGCCAAATTATAAAATGGAATGAATTTTTCATGTTTAGCAATTGTCACGAACGGATCTCTGCCAAATTACCAGCAGTGCATCCGAATGTCATTTGGAGTACGATCCCAGGTGAAATTCATCCGTAGCAGTGATCTGGATTCAGTTTCTCATCTTTAGCAACTGTCACAAACGAATCTCGGGTAAATGCCCAAGAGTGCATCCGAATGGCATTTGGAGGACGAGTGAAGGAGAAATTCATCCCTATGAGTAATCTGGAATGACTTGCTCATGTTTAGCTATTTTCACGAAGGGATCTCTGCCAAATGCCCAGCAGTACTCTGTAATGACATTTGCAGCAGAATTCTATGGGAAATTCGTGCCAAGCTATGAAATGGAATGAATTTTTCATGTTTAGAAATTGTCACGAAAGGATCTCTGTCAAATGCCCAGCTCTGCATCCGATTTGCATTTGGAGGAGGATACCAGGAGAAATTCGTCCCTAGCTGAGATCGGGAGTGAAAGGCACATGTTTATCAATTTCAACGAAAGGATCTCTGACAAATAGCCAGCAGTGCCTGCGAATTCATTTGGAGGATACTTCCTCGAGATATTCGTGCCTAGGTGTGATCTGGAATGAATGCCTCATGTTTAGGAATTTTCACGAAGGGATCTCTGCCAAATTGCCAGCCATGCCGCCGAATGGCATTTGGAGGACGATCCGAGGAGAAATTCATCCCTAGCGGTGATCTGGATTGAGTTTCTCATCTTTAGCAACAGTCACAAACGAATCTCGGGTAAATGCCCAAAAGTGCACCCGAATGGCATTTGGAGGACGAGTCGAGGAGAAATTCATCCCTATGAGTTATCTGGAATGACTTGCTCATGTTTAGCTATTTTCACGAAGGGATCTCTGCCAAATGCCCAGCAGTACTCTGTAATGGGATTTGCAGAAGAATTCCATGGGAAATTCGTGCCAAGCTATGAAATATAATGAATTCTTCATGTTTAGCAATTGTCACGAACGGATCTCTGCCAAATTGCCAGCTGTGCATCCGAATGGCATTTGGAGGACGATCCCAGGTGAAATTCATCTTTAGCAATGATCTGGATTTAGTTTCTCATCTTTAGCAACTGTCACAAACGAATCTCGGGTAAATGCCCAACAGTGCACCCGAATGGCATTTGGAGGTGGATCCCAGGAGAAATTAATCCGTAAGAGTAATCTGGAATGATTTGCTCATGATTAGCAATTTTGTCAATGGGATCTCTGCCAAATGGCAAGCACTGCATCCTAGTGACATTTGCCGGAGAATTCCATGAGAAAGTCATGCCTAGCAGAGATCGGGAGTGAAAGGCACATGTTTATCAATTTCAACGAAAAGATCTCTGAGAAATAGCTAGCAGTGCCTGCCAGAGGCATTTGGGGGATAATTCCTGGAGATATTCGTGCCTAGGTGTGATCTGGAAGGAATGGCTCATGTTTAGCAATTGTCACGAACGGATCTCTGCCAAATTGCCAGCAATACATCCGAATGGCATTTGGAGGACGATCCGAGGAGAAATTCATCCCTAGCGGTGATCTGGATTGAGTTTCTCATATTTAGCAACTGTCACAAATGAATCTCGGGTAAATGCCCAACAGTGCACCGGAATTGCATTTAGAGGACTAATACCAGGAGAAATTCATCCCTATGAGTAATCTGGAATGACTTGCTCATGTTTAGCTATTTTCACGAAGGGATCACTGCCAAATGCCCAGCAGTACGCTGTAATGGAATTTACAGCAGAATTCCATGGGAAATTCGTGCCAAATTATGAAATGGAATTAATTTTTCATGTTTAGCAATTGTCACGAACGGATCTCTGCCAAATTACCAGCAGTGCATCCGAATGTCATTTGGAGTACGATCCCAGGTGAAATTCATCCGTAGCAGTGATCTGGATTCAGTTTCTCATCTTTAGCAACTGTCACAAACGAATCTCGGGTAAATGCCCAAGAGTGCATCCGAATGGCATTTGGAGGACGAGTGAAGGAGAAATTCATCCCTATGAGTAATCTGGAATGACTTGCTCATGTTTAGCTATTTTCACGAAGGGATCTCTGCCAAATGCCCAGCAGTACTCTGTAATGACATTTGCAGCAGAATTCTATGGGAAATTCGTGCCAAGCTATGAAATGGAATGAATTTTTCATGTTTAGAAATTGTCACGAAAGGATCTCTGTCAAATGCCCAGCTCTGCATCCGATTTGCATTTGGAGGAGGATACCAGGAGAAATTCGTCCCTAGCTGAGATCGGGAGTGAAAGGCACATGTTTATCAATTTCAACGAAAGGATCTCTGACAAATAGCCAGCAGTGCCTGCGAATTCATTTGGAGGATACTTCCTCGAGATATTCGTGCCTAGGTGTGATCTGGAATGAATGGCTCATGTTTAGGAATTTTCACGAAGGGGTCTCTGCCAAATGGCAAGCAGTGAATCCTAGTGACATTTGCAGGAGAATTCCATGAGAAAGTCGTGCCTAGCTATGATCTGTAATGAAGGGTTCATGTTTAGCAATTGTCACGAACGGATCTCTGCCAAATTGCCAGCTGTGCATCCGAATGGCATTTGGAGGACGATCCCAGGTGAAAGTCATCCCTAGCAGTGATCTGGATTCAGTTTCTCATTTTTAGCAACTGTCACAAACGAATCTCGGGTAAATGCCCAAGAGTGCATCCGAATGGCATTTGGAGGAGGATACCAGGAGAAATTAATCCGTAAGAGTAATCTGGAATGACTTGCTCATGATTAGCAATTTTGTCGAAGGGATCTCTGCCAATGGCAAGCAGTGAATCCTAGTGACATTTGCAGGAGAATTCCATGAGAAAGTCGTGCCTAGCTATGATCTGTAATGAAGGGTTCATGTTTAGCAATTGTCACGAACGGATCTCTGCCAAATGCCCAGCTCTGCATCCGATTTGCATTTGGAAGAGGATTCCAGGAGAAATTCGTCCCTAGCAGAGATCGGGAGTGAAAGGCACATATTTATCAATTTCAACGAAAGGATCTCTGACAACTGTCACAACTTTAGCAACTGTCACAAACGAATCTCGGGTAAATGCCCAACAGTGCATCCGAATGCCATTTGGAGGACGATCCCAGGAGAAATTAATCCATAAGAGTAATGTGGAATTACTTGCTCATGATTAGCAATTTTGTCTAAGGGATCTCTGCCAATTGGCAAGCAGTGCATCCTAGTGACATTTCCAGGAGAATTCCATGAGAAAGTCGTGCCTAGCTATGATCTGTAATGAAGGGTTCATGTTTAGCAATTGTCACGAACGGATCTGTGCCAAATGCCCAGCTCTGCATCCGATTTGCATTTGGAGGACGATCCCAGGAGAAATTCGTCCCTAGCAGTGATCTGGATTCAGTTTCTCATCTTTAGCAACTGTCACAAACGAATCTCGGGTAAATGCCCAACAGTGCATCCGAATGGCATTTGGAGTACGAGTGAAGGAGAAATTCATCCCTATGAGTAATCTGGAATGACTTGCTCATGTTTAGCTATTTTCACGAAGGGATCTCTGCCAAATGCCCAGCAGTACTCTGTAATGACATTTGCAGCAGAATTCTATGGGAAATTCGTGCCAAATTATGAAATGGAATGAATTTTTCATGTTTAGCAATTGTCACGAACGGATCTCTGCCAAATTACCAGCAGTGCATCCGAATGTCATTTGGAGTACGATCCCAGGTGAAATTCATCCGTAGCAGTGATCTGGATTCAGTTTCTCATCTTTAGCAACTGTCACAAACGAATCTCGGGTAAATGCCCAAGAGTGCATCCGAATGGCATTTGGAGGACGAGTGAAGGAGAACTTCATCCCTATGAGTAATCTGGAATGACTTGCTCATGTTTAGCTATTTTCACGAAGGGATCTCTGCCAAATGCCCAGCAGTACTCTGTAATGACATTTGCAGTAGAATTCCATGGGAAATTCGTGCCAAGCTATGAAATGAAATGAATTTTTCATGTTTAGCAATTGTCACGAACGGATCTCTGCCAAATTGCCAGCTGTGCATCCGAATGGCATTTGGAGGACGATCCCAGGTGAAATTAATCCCTAGCAGTGATCTGGATTCAGTTTCTCATCTTTAGCAACTGTCACAAACGAATCTCGGGTAAATGCCCAACAGTGCATCCGAATGCCATTTGGAGGACGATCCCAGGAGAAATTAATCCATAAGAGTAATGTGGAATTACTTGCTCATGATTAGGAATTTTGTCTAAGGGATCTCTGCCAATTGGCAAGCAGTGCATCCTAGTGACATTTCCAGGAGAATTCCATGAGAAAGTCGTGCCTAGCTATGATCTGTAATGAAGGGTTCATGTTTAGCAATTGTCACGAACGGATCTGTGCCAAATGCCCAGCTCTGCATCCGATTTGCATTTGGAGGACGATCCCAGGAGAAATTCGTCCCTAGCAGTGATCTGGATTCAGTTTCTCATCTTTAGCAACTGTCACAAACGAATCTCGGGTAAATGCCCAACAGTGCATCCGAATGGCATTTGGAGTACGAGTGAAGGAGAAATTCATCCCTATGAGTAATCTGGAATGACTTGCTCATGTTTAGCTATTTTCACGAAGGGATCTCTGCCAAATGCCCAGCAGTACTCTGTAATGACATTTGCAGTAGAATTCCATGGGAAATTCGTGCCAAGCTATGAAATGAAATGAATTTTTCATGTTTAGCAATTGTCACGAACGGATCTCTGCCAAATTGCCAGCTGTGCATCCGAATGGCATTTGGAGGACGATCCCAGGTGAAATTAATCCCTAGCAGTGATCTGGATTCAGTTTCTCATCTTTAGCAACTGTCACAAACGAATCTCGGGTAAATGCCCAAAAGTGCACCCGAATGGCATTTGGAGGACGAGTCGAGGAGAAATTCATCCCTATGAGTTATCTGGAATGACTTGCTCATGTTTAGCTATTTTCACGAAGGGATCTCTGCCAAATGCCCAGCAGTACTCTGTAATGGGATTTGCAGAAGAATTCCATGGGAAATTCGTGCCAAGCTATGAAATGTAATGAATTCTTCATGTTTAGCAATTGTCACGAACGGATCTCTGCCAAATTGCCAGCTGTGCATCCGAATGGCATTTGGAGGACGATCCCAGGTGAAAGTCATCCCTAGCAGTGATCTGGATTCAGTTTCTCATTTTTAGCAACTGTCACAAACGAATCTCGGGTAAATGCCCAAGAGTGCATCCGAATGGCATTTGGAGGACGATCCCAGGAGAAATTAATCCGTAAAAGTAATCTGGAATGACTTGCTCATGATTAGCAATTTTGTCGAAGGGGTCTCTGCCAAATGGCAAGCAGTGAATCCTAGTGACATTTGCAGGAGAATTCCATGAGAAAGTCGTGCCTTGCTATGATCTGTAATGAAGGGTTTATGTTTAGCAATTGTCACGCATGGATCTCTGCCAAATTATCCGCAATACATCCGAATGGCATTTGGAGGACGATCCGAGGAGAAATTTATCCCTAGCGGTGATCTGGTTTGAGTTTCTCATCTTTAGCAACTGTCACAAACGAATCTCGGGTAAATGCCCAACAGTGCACCCGAATGGCATTTGGAGGACGATCCCAGGAGAAATTAATCCGTAAGAGTAATCTGGAATGACTTGCTCATGATTAGCAATTTTGTCGAAGGGATCTCTGCCAATGGCAAGCAGTGAATCCTAGTGACATTTGCAGGAGAATTCCATGAGAAAGTCGTGCCTAGCTATGATCTGTAATGAAGGGTTCATGTTTAGCAATTGTCACGAACGGATCTCTGCCAAATGCCCAGCTCTGCATCCGATTTGCATTTGGAAGAGGATTCCAGGAGAAATTCGTCCCTAGCAGAGATCGGGAGTGAAAGGCACATATTTATCAATTTCAACGAAAGGATCTCTGACAACTGTCACAACTTTAGCAACTGTCACAAACGAATCTCGGGTAAATGCCCAACAGTGCATCCGAATGCCATTTGGAGGACGATCCCAGGAGAAATTAATCCATAAGAGTAATGTGGAATTACTTGCTCATGATTAGCAATTTTGTCTAAGGGATCTCTGCCAATTGGCAAGCAGTGCATCCTAGTGACATTTCCAGGAGAATTCCATGAGAAAGTCGTGCCTAGCTATGATCTGTAATGAAGGGTTCATGTTTAGCAATTGTCACGAACGGATCTCTGCCAAATGCCCAGCTCTGCATCCGATTTGCATTTGGAGGACGATCCCAGGAAAAATTCGTCCCTAGCAGTGATCTGGATTCAGTTTCTCATCTGTAGCAACTGTCACAAACGAATCTCGGGTAAATGCCCAACAGTGCATCCGAATGGCATTTGGAGGACTAATACCAGGAGCAATTCATCCCTATGAGTAATCTGGAATGACTTGCTCATGTTTAGCTATTTTCACGAAGGGATCTCTGCCAAATGCCCAGCAGTACTCTGTAATGGAATTTGCAGCAGAATTCCATGGGAAATTCGTGCCAAATTATGAAATGGGATGATTTTTCATGTTTAGCAATTGTCACGAACGGATCTCTGCCAAAAGGCCAGCAGTGCATCCGAATGGCATTTGGAGGACGATCCCAGGTGAAATTCATCTTTAGCAATGATCTGGATTTAGTTTCTCATCTTTAGCAACTGTCACAAACGAATCTCGGGTAAATGCCCAACAGTGCACCCGAATGGCATTTGGAGGTGGATCCCAGGAGAAATTAATCCGTAAGAGTAATCTGGAATGATTTGCTCATGATTAGCAATTTTGTCAATGGGATCTCTGCCAAATGGCAAGCACTGCATCCTAGTGACATTTGCCGGAGAATTCCATGAGAAAGTCATGCCTAGCAGAGATCGGGAGTGAAAGGCACATGTTTATCAATTTCAACGAAAAGATCTCTGAGAAATAGCTAGCAGTGCCTGCCAGAGGCATTTGGGGGATAATTCCTGGAGATATTCGTGCCTAGGTGTGATCTGGAAGGAATGGCTCATGTTTAGCAATTGTCACGAACGGATCTCTGCCAAATTGCCAGCAATACATCCGAATGGCATTTGGAGGACGATCCGAGGAGAAATTCATCCCTAGCGGTGATCTGGATTGAGTTTCTCATATTTAGCAACTGTCACAAATGAATCTCGGGTAAATGCCCAACAGTGCACCGGAATTGCATTTAGAGGACTAATACCAGGAGAAATTCATCCCTATGAGTAATCTGGAATGACTTGCTCATGTTTAGCTATTTTCACGAAGGGATCACTGCCAAATGCCCAGCAGTACGCTGTAATGGAATTTACAGCAGAATTCCATGGGAAATTCGTGCCAAATTATGAAATGGAATGAATTTTTCATGTTTAGCAATTGTCACGAACGGATCTCTGCCAAATTACCAGCAGTGCATCCGAATGTCATTTGGAGTACGATCCCAGGTGAAATTCATCCGTAGCAGTGATCTGGATTCAGTTTCTCATCTTTAGCAACTGTCACAAACGAATCTCGGGTAAATGCCCAAGAGTGCATCCGAATGGCATTTGGAGGACGAGTGAAGGAGAAATTCATCCCTATGAGTAATCTGGAATGACTTGCTCATGTTTAGCTATTTTCACGAAGGGATCTCTGCCAAATGCCCAGCAGTACTCTGTAATGACATTTGCAGCAGAATTCTATGGGAAATTCGTGCCAAGCTATGAAATGGAATGAATTTTTCATGTTTAGAAATTGTCACGAAAGGATCTCTGTCAAATGCCCAGCTCTGCATCCGATTTGCATTTGGAGGAGGATACCAGGAGAAATTCGTCCCTAGCTGAGATCGGGAGTGAAAGGCACATGTTTATCAATTTCAACGAAAGGATCTCTGACAAATAGCCAGCAGTGCCTGCGAATTCATTTGGAGGATACTTCCTCGAGATATTCGTGCCTAGGTGTGATCTGGAATGAATGGCTCATGTTTAGGAATTTTCACGAAGGGATCTCTGCCAAATTGCCAGCCGTGCCGCCGAATGGCATTTGGAGGACGATCCGAGGAGAAATTCATCCCTAGCGGTGATCTGGATTGAGTTTCTCATCTTTAGCAACAGTCACAAACGAATCTCGGGTAAATGCCCAAAAGTGCACCCGAATGGCATTTGGAGGACGAGTCGAGGAGAAATTCATCCCTATGAGTTATCTGGAATGACTTGCTCATGTTTAGCTATTTTCACGAAGGGATCTCTGCCAAATGCCCAGCAGTACTCTGTAATGGGATTTGCAGAAGAATTCCATGGGAAATTCGTGCCAAGCTATGAAATGTAATGAATTCTTCATGTTTAGCAATTGTCACGAACGGATCTCTGCCAAATTGCCAGCTGTGCATCCGAATGGCATTTGGAGGACGATCCCAGGTGAAAGTCATCCCTAGCAGTGATCTGGATTCAGTTTCTCATTTTTAGCAACTGTCACAAACGAATCTCGGGTAAATGCCCAAGAGTGCATCCGAATGGCATTTGGAGGAGGATACCAGGAGAAATTAATCCGTAAGAGTAATCTGGAATGACTTGCTCATGATTAGCAATTTTGTCGAAGGGGTCTCTGCCAAATGGCAAGCAGTGAATCCTAGTGACATTTGCAGGAGAATTCCATGAGAAAGTCGTGCCTAGCTATGATCTGTAATGAAGGGTTTATGTTTAGCAATTGTCACGAATGGATCTCTGCCAAATTATCCGCAATACATCCGAATGGCATTTGGAGGACGATCCGAGGAGAAATTTATCCCTAGCGGTGATCTGGTTTGAGTTTCTCATCTTTAGCAACTGTCACAAACGAATCTCGGGTAAATGCCCAACAGTGCACCCGAATGGCATTTGGAGGACGATCCCAGGAGAAATTAATCCGTAAGAGTAATCTGGAATGACTTGCTCATGATTAGCAATTTTGTCGAAGGGATCTCTGCCAATGGCAAGCAGTGAATCCTAGTGACATTTGCAGGAGAATTCCATGAGAAAGTCGTGCCTAGCTATGATCTGTAATGAAGGGTTCATGTTTAGCAATTGTCACGAACGGATCTCTGCCAAATGCCCAGCTCTGCATCCGATTTGCATTTGGAAGAGGATTCCAGGAGAAATTCGTCCCTAGCAGAGATCGGGAGTGAAAGGCACATATTTATCAATTTCAACGAAAGGATCTCTGACAACTGTCACAACTTTAGCAACTGTCACAAACGAATCTCGGGTAAATGCCCAACAGTGCATCCGAATGCCATTTGGAGGACGATCCCAGGAGAAATTAATCCATAAGAGTAATGTGGAATTACTTGCTCATGATTAGCAATTTTGTCTAAGGGATCTCTGCCAATTGGCAAGCAGTGCATCCTAGTGACATTTCCAGGAGAATTCCATGAGAAAGTCGTGCCTAGCTATGATCTGTAATGAAGGGTTCATGTTTAGCAATTGTCACGAACGGATCTGTGCCAAATGCCCAGCTCTGCATCCGATTTGCATTTGGAGGACGATCCCAGGAGAAATTCGTCCCTAGCAGTGATCTGGATTCAGTTTCTCATCTTTAGCAACTGTCACAAACGAATCTCGGGTAAATGCCCAACAGTGCATCCGAATGGCATTTGGAGTACGAGTGAAGGAGAAATTCATCCCTATGAGTAATCTGGAATGACTTGCTCATGTTTAGCTATTTTCACGAAGGGATCTCTGCCAAATGCCCAGCAGTACTCTGTAATGACATTTGCAGTAGAATTCCATGGGAAATTCGTGCCAAATTATGAAATGAAATGAATTTTTCATGTTTAGCAATTGTCACGAACGGATCTCTGCCAAATTGCCAGCTGTGCATCCGAATGGCATTTGGAGGACGATCCCAGGTGAAATTAATCCCTAGCAGTGATCTGGATTCAGTTTCTCATCTTTAGCAACTGTCACAAACGAATCTCGGGTAAATCCCCAAGAGTGCATCCGAATGGCATTTGGAGGACGAGTGAAGGAGAAATTCATCCCTATGAGTAATCTGGAATGACTTGCTCATGTTTAGCTATTTTCACGAAGGGATCTCTGCCAAATGCCCAGCAGTACTCTGTAATGACATTTGCAGCAGAATTCTATGGGAAATTCGTGCCAAATTATGAAATGGAATGAATTTTTCATGTTTAGCAATTGTCACGAACGGATCTCTGCCAAATTGCCAGCTGTGCATCCGAATGGCATTTGGAGGACGATCCCAGGTGAAATTAATCCCTAGCAGTGATCTGGATTCAGTTTCTCATCTTTAGCAACTGTCACAAACGAATCTCGGGTAAATGCCCAAGAGTGCATCCGAATGGCATTTGGAGGACGAGTGAAGGAGAAATTCATCCCTATGAGTAATCTGGAATGACTTGCTCATGTTTAGCTATTTTCACGAAGGGATCTCTGCCAAATGCCCAGCAGTACTCTGTAATGACATTTGCAGCAGAATTCTATGGGAAATTCGTGCCAAGCTATGAAATGGAATGAATTTTTCATGTTTAGAAATTGTCACGAAAGGATCTCTGTCAAATGCCCAGCTCTGCATCCGATTTGCATTTGGAGGAGGATACCAGGAGAAATTCGTCCCTAGCTGAGATCGGGAGTGAAAGGCACATGTTTATCAATTTCAACGAAAGGATCTCTGACAAATAGCCAGCAGTGCCTGCGAATTCATTTGGAGGATACTTCCTCGAGATATTCGTGCCTAGGTGTGATCTGGAATGAATGGCTCATGTTTAGGAATTTTCACGAAGGGATCTCTGCCAAATTGGCAGCCGTGCCGCCGAATGGCATTTGGAGGACGATCCGAGGAGAAATTCATCCCTAGCAGTGATCTGGATTGAGTTTCTCATCTTTAGCAACAGTCACAAACGAATCTCGGGTAAATGCCCAAAAGTGCACCCGAATGGCATTTGGAGGACGAGTCGAGGAGAAATTCATCCCTATGAGTTATCTGGAATGACTTGCTCATGTTTAGCTATTTTCACGAAGGGATCTCTGCCAAATGCCCAGCAGTACTCTGTAATGGGATTTGCAGAAGAATTCCATGGGAAATTCGTGCCAAGCTATGAAATGTAATGAATTCTTCATGTTTAGCAATTGTCACGAACGGATCTCTGCCAAATTGCCAGCCGTGCCGCCGAATGGCATTTGGAGGACGATCCCAGGTGAAAGTCATCCCTAGCAGTGATCTGGATTCAGTTTCTCATTTTTAGCAACTGTCACAAACGAATCTCGGGTAAATGCCCAAGAGTGCATCCGAATGGCATTTGGAGGAGGATACCAGGAGAAATTAATCCATAAAAGTAATCTGGAATGACTTGCTCATGATTAGCAATTTTGTCGAAGGGGTCTCTGCCAAATGGCAAGCAGTGAATCCTAGTGACATTTGCAGGAGAATTCCATGAGAAAGTCGTGCCTTGCTATGATCTGTAATGAAGGGTTTATGTTTAGCAATTGTCCCGCATGGATCTCTGCCAAATTATCCGCAATACATCCGAATGGCATTTGGAGGACGATCCGAGGAGAAATTTATCCCTAGCGGTGATCTGGTTTGAGTTTCTCATCTTTAGCAACTGTCACAAACGAATCTCGGGTAAATGCCCAACAGTGCACCCGAATGGCATTTGGAGGACGATCCCAGGAGAAATTAATCCGTAAGAGTAATCTGGAATGACTTGCTCATGATTAGCAATTTTGTCGAAGGGATCTCTGCCAATGGCAAGCAGTGAATCCTAGTGACATTTGCAGGAGAATTCCATGAGAAAGTCGTGCCTAGCTATGATCTGTAATGAAGGGTTCATGTTTAGCAATTGTCACGAACGGATCTCTGCCAAATGCCCAGCTCTGCATCCGATTTGCATTTGGAAGAGGATTCCAGGAGAAATTCGTCCCTAGCAGAGATCGGGAGTGAAAGGCACATATTTATCAATTTCAACGAAAGGATCTCTGACAACTGTCACAACTTTAGCAACTGTCACAAACGAATCTCGGGTAAATGCCCAACAGTGCATCCGAATGCCATTTGGAGGACGATCCCAGGAGAAATTAATCCATAAGAGTAATGTGGAATTACTTGCTCATGATTAGCAATTTTGTCTAAGGGATCTCTGCCAATTGGAAGCAGTGCATCCTAGTGACATTTCCAGGAGAATTCCATGAGAAAGTCGTGCCTAGCTATGATCTGTAATGAAGGGTTCATGTTTAGCAATTGTCACGAACGGATCTCTGCCAAATGCCCAGCTCTGCATCCGATTTGCATTTGGAGGACGATCCCAGGAGAAATTCGTCCCTAGCAGTGATCTGGATTCAGTTTCTCATCTTTAGCAACTGTCACAAACGAATCTCGGGTAAATGCCCAACAGTGCATCCGAATGGCATTTGGAGGACTAATACCAGGAGCAATTCATCCCTATGAGTAATCTGGAATGACTTGCTCATGTTTAGCTATTTTCACGAAGGGATCTCTGCCAAATGCCCAGCAGTACTCTGTAATGGAATTTGCAGCAGAATTCCATGGGAAATTCGTGCCAAATTATGAAATGGGATGATTTTTCATGTTTAGCAATTGTCACGAACGGATCTCTGCCAAAAGGCCAGCAGTGCATCCGAATGGCATTTGGAGGACGATCCCAGGTGAAATTCATCTTTAGCAATGATCTGGATTTAGTTTCTCATCTTTAGCAACTGTCACAAACGAATCTCGGGTAAATGCCCAACAGTGCACCCGAATGGCATTTGGAGGTGGATCCCAGGAGAAATTAATCCGTAAGAGTAATCTGGAATGATTTGCTCATGATTAGCAATTTTGTCAATGGGATCTCTGCCAAATGGCAAGCACTGCATCCTAGTGACATTTGCCGGAGAATTCCATGAGAAAGTCATGCCTAGCAGAGATCGGGAGTGAAAGGCACATGTTTATCAATTTCAACGAAAAGATCTCTGAGAAATAGCTAGCAGTGCCTGCCAGAGGCATTTGGGGGATAATTCCTGGAGATATTCGTGCCTAGGTGTGATCTGGAAGGAATGGCTCATGTTTAGCAATTGTCACGAACGGATCTCTGCCAAATTGCCAGCAATACATCCGAATGGCATTTGGAGGACGATCCGAGGAGAAATTCATCCCTAGCGGTGATCTGGATTGAGTTTCTCATATTTAGCAACTGTCACAAATGAATCTCGGGTAAATGCCCAACAGTGCACCGGAATTGCATTTAGAGGACTAATACCAGGAGAAATTCATCCCTATGAGTAATCTGGAATGACTTGCTCATGTTTAGCTATTTTCACGAAGGGATCACTGCCAAATGCCCAGCAGTACGCTGTAATGGAATTTACAGCAGAATTCCATGGGAAATTCGTGCCAAATTATGAAATGGAATGAATTTTTCATGTTTAGCAATTGTCACGAACGGATCTCTGCCAAATTACCAGCAGTGCATCCGAATGTCATTTGGAGTACGATCCCAGGTGAAATTCATCCGTAGCAGTGATCTGGATTCAGTTTCTCATCTTTAGCAACTGTCACAAACGAATCTCGGGTAAATGCCCAAGAGTGCATCCGAATGGCATTTGGAGGACGAGTGAAGGAGAAATTCATCCCTATGAGTAATCTGGAATGACTTGCTCATGTTTAGCTATTTTCACGAAGGGATCTCTGCCAAATGCCCAGCAGTACTCTGTAATGACATTTGCAGCAGAATTCTATGGGAAATTCGTGCCAAGCTATGAAATGGAATGAATTTTTCATGTTTAGAAATTGTCACGAAAGGATCTCTGTCAAATTCCCAGCTCTGCATCCGATTTGCATTTGGAGGAGGATACCAGGAGAAATTCGTCCCTAGCTGAGATCGGGAGTGAAAGGCACATGTTTATCAATTTCAACGAAAGGATCTCTGACAAATAGCCAGCAGTGCCTGCGAATTCATTTGGAGGATACTTCCTCGAGATATTCGTGCCTAGGTGTGATCTGGAATGAATGGCTCATGTTTAGGAATTTTCACGAAGGGATCTCTGCCAAATTGCCAGCCGTGCCGCCGAATGGCATTTGGAGGACGATCCGAGGAGAAATTCATCCCTAGCGGTGATCTGGATTGAGTTTCTCATCTTTAGCAACAGTCACAAACGAATCTCGGGTAAATGCCCAAAAGTGCACCCGAATGGCATTTGGAGGACGAGTCGAGGAGAAATTCATCCCTATGAGTTATCTGGAATGACTTGCTCATGTTTAGCTATTTTCACGAAGGGATCTCTGCCAAATGCCCAGCAGTACTCTGTAATGGGATTTGCAGAAGAATTCCATGGGAAATTCGTGCCAAGCTATGAAATGTAATGAATTCTTCATGTTTAGCAATTGTCACGAACGGATCTCTGCCAAATTGCCAGCTGTGCATCCGAATGGCATTTGGAGGACGATCCCAGGTGAAAGTCATCCCTAGCAGTGATCTGGATTCAGTTTCTCATTTTTAGCAACTGTCACAAACGAATCTCGGGTAAATGCCCAAGAGTGCATCCGAATGGCATTTGGAGGAGGATACCAGGAGAAATTAATCCGTAAGAGTAATCTGGAATGACTTGCTCATGATTAGCAATTTTGTCGAAGGGGTCTCTGCCAAATGGCAAGCAGTGAATCCTAGTGACATTTGCAGGAGAATTCCATGAGAAAGTCGTGCCTAGCTATGATCTGTAATGAAGGGTTTATGTTTAGCAATTGTCACGAATGGATCTCTGCCAAATTATCCGCAATACATCCGAATGGCATTTGGAGTACGATCCGAGGAGAAATTTATCCCTAGCGGTGATCTGGTTTGAGTTTCTCATCTTTAGCAACTGTCACAAACGAATCTCGGGTAAATGCCCAACAGTGCACCCGAATGGTATTTGGAGGACGATCCCAGGAGAAATTAATCCGTAAGAGTAATCTGGAATGACTTGCTCATGATTAGCAATTTTGTCGAAGGGATCTCTGCCAATGGCAAGCAGTGAATCCTAGTGACATTTGCAGGAGAATTCCATGAGAAAGTCGTGCCTAGCTATGATCTGTAATGAAGGGTTCATGTTTAGCAATTGTCACGAACGGATCTCTGCCAAATGCCCAGCTCTGCATCCGATTTGCATTTGGAAGAGGATGCCAGGAGAAATTCGTCCCTAGCAGAGATCGGGAGTGAAAGGCACATATTTATCAATTTCAACGAAAGGATCTCTGACAACTGTCACAACTTTAGCAACTGTCACAAACGAATCTCGGGTAAATGCCCAACAGTGCATCCGAATGCCATTTGGAGGACGATCCCAGGAGAAATTAATCCATAAGAGTAATGTGGAATTACTTGCTCATGATTAGCAATTTTGTCTAAGGGATCTCTGCCAATTGGCAAGCAGTGCATCCTAGTGACATTTCCAGGAGAATTCCATGAGAAAGTCGTGCCTAGCTATGATCTGTAATGAAGGGTTCATGTTTAGCAATTGTCACGAACGGATCTCTGCCAAATGCCCAGCTCTGCATCCGATTTGCATTTGGAGGACGATCCCAGGAGAAATTCGTCCCTAGCAGTGATCTGGATTCAGTTTCTCATCTTTAGCAACTGTCACAAACGAATCTCGGGTAAATGCCCAAGAGTGCATCCGAATGGCATTTGGAGGACGAGTGAAGGAGAACTTCATCCCTATGAGTAATCTGGAATGACTTGCTCATGTTTAGCTATTTTCACGAAGGGATCTCTGCCAAATGCCCAGCAGTACTCTGTAATGACATTTGCAGTAGAATTCCATGGGAAATTCGTGCCAAATTATGATATGAAATGAATTTTTCATGTTTAGCAATTGTCACGAACGGATCTCTGCCAAATTGCCAGCTGTGCATCCGAATGGCATTTGGAGGACGATCCCAGGTGAAATTAATCCCTAGCAGTGATCTGGATTCAGTTTCTCATCTTTAGCAACTGTCACAAACGAATCTCGGGTAAATCCCCAAGAGTGCATCCGAATGGCATTTGGAGGACGAGTGAAGGAGAAATTCATCCCTATGAGTAATCTGGAATGACTTGCTCATGTTTAGCTATTTTCACGAAGGGATCTCTGCCAAATGCCCAGCAGTACTCTGTAATGACATTTGCAGCAGAATTCTATGGGAAATTCGTGCCAAGCTATGAAATGGAATGAATTTTTCATGTTTAGAAATTGTCACGAAAGGATCTCTGTCAAATGCCCAGCTCTGCATCCGATTTGCATTTGGAGGAGGATACCAGGAGAAATTCGTCCCTAGCTGAGATCGGGAGTGAAAGGCACATGTTTATCAATTTCAACGAAAGGATCTCTGACAAATAGCCAGCAGTGCCTGCGAATTCATTTGGAGGATACTTCCTCGAGATATTCGTGCCTAGGTGTGATCTGGAATGAATGGCTCATGTTTAGGAATTTTCACGAAGGGATCTCTGCCAAATTGCCAGCCGTGCCGCCGAATGGCATTTGGAGGACGATCCGAGGAGAAATTCATCCCTAGCGGTGATCTGGATTGAGTTTCTCATCTTTAGCAACTGTCACAAACGAATCTCGGGTAAATGCCCAACAGTGCACCCGAATGGCATTTGGAGGAGGATACCAGGAGAAATTAATCCGTAAGAGTAATCTGGAATGACTTGCTCATGATTAGCAATTTTGTCGAAGGGGTCTCTGCCAAATGGCAAGCAGTGAATCCTAGTGACATTTGCAGGAGAATTCCATGAGAAAGTCGTGCCTAGCTATGATCTGTAATGAAGGGTTTATGTTTAGCAATTGTCACGAATGGATCTCTGCCAAATTATCCGCAATACATCCGAATGGCATTTGGAGGACGATCCGAGGAGAAATTTATCCCTAGCGGTGATCTGGTTTGAGTTTCTCATCTTTAGCAACTGTCACAAACGAATCTCGGGTAAATGCCCAACAGTGCACCCGAATGGCATTTGGAGGACGATCCCAGGAGAAATTAATCCGTAAGAGTAATCTGGAATGACTTGCTCATGATTAGCAATTTTGTCGAAGGGATCTCTGCCAATGGCAAGCAGTGAATCCTAGTGACATTTGCAGGAGAATTCCATGAGAAAGTCGTGCCTAGCTATGATCTGTAATGAAGGGTTCATGTTTAGCAATTGTCACGGACGGATCTCTGCCAAATGCCCAGCTCTGCATCCGATTTGCATTTGGAAGAGGATTCCAGGAGAAATTCGTCCCTAGCAGAGATCGGGAGTGAAAGGCACATATTTATCAATTTCAACGAAAGGATCTCTGACAACTGTCACAACTTTAGCAACTGTCACAAACGAATCTTGGGTAAATGCCCAACAGTGCATCCGAATGCCATTTGGAGGACGATCCCAGGAGAAATTAATCCATAAGAGTAATGTGGAATTACTTGCTCATGATTAGCAATTTTGTCTAAGGGATCTCTGCCAATTGGCAAGCAGTGCATCCTAGTGACATTTCCAGGAGAATTCCATGAGAAAGTCGTGCCTAGCTATGATCTGTAATGAAGGGTTCATGTTTAGCAATTGTCACGAACGGATCTCTGCCAAATGCCCAGCTCTGCATCCGATTTGCATTTGGAGGACGATCCCAGGAGAAATTCGTCCCTAGCAGTGATCTGGATTCAGTTTCTCATCTTTAGCAACTGTCACAAACGAATCTCGGGTAAATGCCCAACAGTGCATCCGAATGGCATTTGGAGGACTAATACCAGGAGCAATTCATCCCTATGAGTAATCTGGAATGACTTGCTCATGTTTAGCTATTTTCACGAAGGGATCTCTGCCAAATGCCCAGCAGTACTCTGTAATGGAATTTGCAGCAGAATTCCATGGGAAATTCGTGCCAAATTATGAAATGGGATGATTTTTCATGTTTAGCAATTGTCACGAACGGATCTCTGCCAAAAGGCCAGCAGTGCATCCGAATGGCATTTGGAGGACGATCCCAGGTGAAATTCATCTTTAGCAATGATCTGGATTTAGTTTCTCATCTTTAGCAACTGTCACAAACGAATCTCGGGTAAATGCCCAACAGTGCACCCGAATGGCATTTGGAGGTGGATCCCAGGAGAAATTAATCCGTAAAAGTAATCTGGAATGATTTGCTCATGATTAGCAATTTTGTCAATGGGATCTCTGCCAAATGGCAAGCACTGCATCCTAGTGACATTTGCCGGAGAATTCCATGAGAAAGTCATGCCTAGCAGAGATCGGGAGTGAAAGGCACATGTTTATCAATTTCAACGAAAAGATCTCTGAGAAATAGCTAGCAGTGCCTGCCAGAGGCATTTGGGGGATAATTCCTGGAGATATTCGTGCCTAGGTGTGATCTGGAAGGAATGGCTCATGTTTAGCAATTGTCACGAACGGATCTCTGCCAAATTGCCAGCAATACATCCGAATGGCATTTGGAGGACGATCCGAGGAGAAATTCATCCCTAGCGGTGATCTGGATTGAGTTTCTCATATTTAGCAACTGTCACAAATGAATCTCGGGTAAATGCCCAACAGTGCACCGGAATTGCATTTAGAGGACTAATACCAGGAGAAATTCATCCCTATGAGTAATCTGGAATGACTTGCTCATGTTTAGCTATTTTCACGAAGGGATCACTGCCAAATGCCCAGCAGTACGCTGTAATGGAATTTACAGCAGAATTCCATGGGAAATTCGTGCCAAATTATGAAATGGAATGAATTTTTCATGTTTAGCAATTGTCACGAACGGATCTCTGCCAAATTACCAGCAGTGCATCCGAATGTCATTTGGAGTACGATCCCAGGTGAAATTCATGCGTAGCAGTGATCTGGATTCAGTTTCTCATCTTTAGCAACTGTGACAAACGAATCTCGGGTAAATGCCCAAGAGTGCATCCGAATGGCATTTGGAGGACGAGTGAAGGAGAAATTCATCCCTATGAGTAATCTGGAATGACTTGCTCATGTTTAGCTATTTTCACGAAGGGATCTCTGCCAAATGCCCAGCAGTACTCTGTAATGACATTTGCAGCAGAATTCTATGGGAAATTCGTGCCAAGCTATGAAATGGAATGAATTTTTCATGTTTAGAAATTGTCACGAAAGGATCTCTGTCAAATTCCCAGCTCTGCATCCGATTTGCATTTGGAGGAGGATACCAGGAGAAATTCGTCCCTAGCTGAGATCGGGAGTGAAAGGCACATGTTTATCAATTTCAACGAAAGGATCTCTGACAAATAGCCAGCAGTGCCTGCGAATTCATTTGGAGGATACTTCCTCGAGATATTCGTGCCTAGGTGTGATCTGGAATGAATGGCTCATGTTTAGGAATTTTCACGAAAGGATCTCTGCCAAATTGCCAGCCGTGCCGCCGAATGGCATTTGGAGGACGATCCGAGGAGAAATTCATCCCTAGCGGTGATCTGGATTGAGTTTCTCATATTTAGCAACAGTCACAAACGAATCTCGGGTAAATGCCCAAGAGTGCATCCGAATGGCATTTGGAGGAGGATACCAGGAGAAATTAATCCGTAAGAGTAATCTGGAATGACTTGCTCATGATTAGCAATTTTGTCGAAGGGGTCTCTGCCAAATGGCAAGCAGTGAATCCTAGTGACATTTGCAGGAGAATTCCATGAGAAAGTCGTGCCTAGCTATGATCTGTAATGAAGGGTTTATGTTTAGCAATTGTCACGAATGGATCTCTGCCAAATTATCCGCAATACATCCGAATGGCATTTGGAGGACGATCCGAGGAGAAATTCATCCCTAGCGGTGATCTGGATTGAGTTTCTCATATTTAGCAACTGTCACAAATGAATCTCGGGTAAATGCCCAACAGTGCACCGGAATTGCATTTAGAGGACTAATACCAGGAGAAATTCATCCCTATGAGTAATCTGGAATGACTTGCTCATGTTTAGCTATTTTCACGAAGGGATCACTGCCAAATGCCCAGCAGTACGCTGTAATGGAATTTACAGCAGAATTCCATGGGAAATTCGTGCCAAATTATGAAATGGAATGAATTTTTCATGTTTAGCAATTGTCACGAACGGATCTCTGCCAAATTACCAGCAGTGCATCCGAATGTCATTTGGAGTACGATCCCAGGTGAAATTCATCCGTAGCAGTGATCTGGATTCAGTTTCTCATCTTTAGCAACTGTCACAAACGAATCTCGGGTAAATGCCCAAGAGTGCATCCGAATGCCATTTGGATGACGAGTGAAGGAGAAATTCATCCCTATGAGTAATCTGGAATGACTTGCTCATGTTTAGCTATTTTCACGAAGGGATCTCTGCCAAATGCCCAGCAGTACTCTGTAATGACATTTGCAGCAGAATTCTATGGGAAATTCGTGCCAAGCTATGAAATGGAATGAATTTTTCATGTTTAGAAATTGTCACGAAAGGATCTCTGTCAAATGCCCAGCTCTGCATCCGATTTGCATTTGGAGGAGGATACCAGGAGAAATTCGTCCCTAGCTGAGATCGGGAGTGAAAGGCACATGTTTATCAATTTCAACGAAAGGATCTCTGACAAATAGCCAGCAGTGCCTGCGAATTCATTTGGAGGATACTTCCTCGAGATATTCGTGCCTAGGTGTGATCTGGAATGAATGGCTCATGTTTAGGAATTTTCACGAAGGGATCTCTGCCAAATTGCCAGCCGTGCCGCCGAATGGCATTTGGAGGACGATCCGAGGAGAAATTCATCCCTAGCAGTGATCTGGATTCAGTTTCTCATCTTTAGCAACAGTCACAAACGAATCTCGGGTAAATGCCCAAAAGTGCACCCGAATGGCATTTGGAGGACGAGTCGAGGAGAAATTCATCCCTATGAGTTATCTGGAATGACTTGCTCATGTTTAGCTATTTTCACGAAGGGATCTCTGCCAAATGCCCAGCAGTACTCTGTAATGGGATTTGCAGAAGAATTCCATGGGAAATTCGTGCCAAGCTATGAAATGTAATGAATTCTTCATGTTTAGCAATTGTCACGAACGGATCTCTGCCAAATTGCCAGCTGTGCATCCGAATGGCATTTGGAGGACGATCCCAGGTGAAAGTCATCCCTAGCAGTGATCTGGATTCAGTTTCTCATTTTTAGCAACTGTCACAAACGAATCTCGGGTAAATGCCCAAGAGTGCATCCGAATGGCATTTGGAGGAGGATACCAGGAGAAATTAATCCGTAAAAGTAATCTGGAATGACTTGCTCATGATTAGCAATTTTGTCGAAGGGGTCTCTGCCAAATGGCAAGCAGTGAATCCTAGTGACATTTGCAGGAGAATTCCATGAGAAAGTCGTGCCTTGCTATGATCTGTAATGAAGGGTTTATGTTTAGCAATTGTCACGCATGGATCTCTGCCAAATTATCCGCAATACATCCGAATGGCATTTGGAGGATGATCCGAGGAGAAATTTATCCCTAGCGGTGATCTGGTTTGAGTTTCTCATCTTTAGCAACTGTCACAAACGAATCTCGGGTAAATGCCCAACAGTGCACCCGAATGGCATTTGGAGGACGATCCCAGGAGAAATTAATCCGTAAGAGTAATCTGGAATGACTTGCTCATGATTAGCAATTTTGTCGAAGGTATCTCTGCCAATGGCAAGCAGTGAATCCTAGTGACATTTGCAGGAGAATTCCATGAGAAAGTCGTGCCTAGCTATGATCTGTAATGAAGGGTTCATGTTTAGCAATTGTCACGAACGGATCTCTGCCAAATGCCCAGCTCTGCATCCGATTTGCATTTGGAAGAGGATTCCAGGAGAAATTCGTCCCTAGCAGAGATCGGGAGTGAAAGGCACATATTTATCAATTTCAACGAAAGGATCTCTGACAACTGTCACAACTTTAGCAACTGTCACAAACGAATCTCGGGTAAATGCCCAACAGTGCATCCGAATGCCATTTGGAGGACGATCCCAGGAGAAATTAATCCATAAGAGTAATGTGGAATTACTTGCTCATGATTAGCAATTTTGTCTAAGGGATCTCTGCCAATTGGCAAGCAGTGCATCCTAGTGACATTTCCAGGAGAATTCCATGAGAAAGTCGTGCCTAGCTATAATCTGTAATGAAGGGTTCATGTTTAGCAATTGTCACGAACGGATCTCTGCCAAATGCCCAGCTCTGCATCCGATTTGCATTTGGAGGACGATCCCAGGAGAAATTCGTCCCTAGCAGTGATCTGGATTCAGTTTCTCATCTTTAGCAACTGTCACAAACGAATCTCGGGTAAATGCCCAACAGTGCATCCGAATGGCATTTGGAGGACTAATACCAGGAGCAATTCATCCCTATGAGTAATCTGGAATGACTTGCTCATGTTTAGCTATTTTCACGAAGGGATCTCTGCCAAATGCCCAGCAGTACTCTGTAATGACATTTGCAGCAGAATTCTATGGGAAATTCGTGCCAAATTATGAAATGGAATGAATTTTTCATGTTTAGCAATTGTCACGAACGGATCTCTGCCAAATTACCAGCAGTGCATCCGAATGTCATTTGGAGTACGATCCCAGGTGAAATTCATCCGTAGCAGTGATCTGGATTCAGTTTCTCATCTTTAGCAACTGTCACAAACGAATCTCGGGTAAATGCCCAAGAGTGCATCCGAATGGCATTTGGAGGACGAGTGAAGGAGAAATTCATCCCTATGAGTAATCTGGAATGACTTGCTCATGTTTAGCTATTTTCACGAAGGGATCTCTGCCAAATACCCAGCAGTACTCTGTAATGACATTTGCAGTAGAATTCCATGGGAAATTCGTGCCAAGCTATGAAATGAAATGAATTTTTCATGTTTAGCAATTGTCACGAACGGATCTCTGCCAAATTGCCAGCTGTGCATCCGATTGGCATTTGGAGGACGATCCCAGGTGAAATTCATCCCTAGCAGTGATCTGGATTCAGTTTCTCATCTTTAGCAACTGTCACAAACGAATCTCGGGTAAATGCCCAAGAGTGCATCCGAATGGCATTTGGAGGACGAGTGAAGGAGAAATTCATCCCTATGAGTAATCTGGAATGACTTGCTCATGTTTAGCTATTTTCACGAAGGGATCTCTGCCAAATGCCCAGCAGTACTCTGTAATGACATTTGCAGCAGAATTCTATGGGAAATTCGTGCCAAGCTATGAAATGGAATGAATTTTTCATGTTTAGAAATTGTCACGAAAGGATCTCTGTCAAATGCCCAGCTCTGCATCCGATTTGCATTTGGAGGAGGATACCAGGAGAAATTCGTCCCTAGCTGAGATCGGGAGTGAAAGGCACATGTTTATCAATTTCAACGAAAGGATCTCTGACAAATAGCCAGCAGTGCCTGCGAATTCATTTGGAGGATACTTCCTCGAGATATTCGTGCCTAGGTGTGATCTGGAATGAATGGCTCATGTTTAGGAATTTTCACGAAGGGATCTCTGCCAAATTGCCAGCCGTGCCGCCGAATGGCATTTGGAGGACGATCCGAGGAGAAATTCATCCCTAGCGGTGATCTGGATTGAGTTTCTCATCTTTAGCAACAGTCACAAACGAATCTCGGGTAAATGCCCAAAAGTGCACCCGAATGGCATTTGGAGGACGAGTCGAGGAGAAATTCATCCCTATGAGTTATCTGGAATGACTTGCTCATGTTTAGCTATTTTCACGAAGGGATCTCTGCCAAATGCCCAGCAGTACTCTGTAATGGGATTTGCAGAAGAATTCCATGGGAAATTCGTGCCAAGCTATGAAATGTAATGAATTCTTCATGTTTAGCAATTGTCACGAACGGATCTCTGCCAAATTGCCAGCTGTGCATCCGAATGGCATTTGGAGGACGATCCCAGGTGAAATTCATCTTTAGCAATGATCTGGATTTAGTTTCTCATCTTTAGCAACTGTCACAAACGAATCTCGGGTAAATGCCCAACAGTGCACCCGAATGGCATTTGGAGGTGGATCCCAGGAGAAATTAATCCGTAAGAGTAATCTGGAATGATTTGCTCATGATTAGCAATTTTGTCAATGGGATCTCTGCCAAATGGCAAGCACTGCATCCTAGTGACAGTTGCCGGAGAATTCCATGAGAAAGTCATGCCTAGCAGATATCGGGAGTGAAAGGCACATGTTTATCAATTTCAACGAAAAGATCTCTGAGAAATAGCTAGCAGTGCCTGCCAGAGGCATTTGGGGGATAATTCCTGGAGATATTCGTGCCTAGGTGTGATCTGGAAGGAATGGCTCATGTTTAGCAATTGTCACGAACGGATCTCTGCCAAATTGCCAGCAATACATCCGAATGGCATTTGGAGGACGATCCGAGGAGAAATTCATCCCTAGCGGTGATCTGGATTGAGTTTCTCATATTTAGCAACTGTCACAAATGAATCTCGGGTAAATGCCCAACAGTGCACCGGAATTGCATTTAGAGGACTAATACCAGGAGAAATTCATCCCTATGAGTAATCTGGAATGACTTGCTCATGTTTAGCTATTTTCACGAAGGGATCACTGCCAAATGCCCAGCAGTACGCTGTAATGGAATTTACAGCAGAATTCCATGGGAAATTCGTGCCAAATTATGAAATGGAATGAATTTTTCATGTTTAGCAATTGTCACGAACGGATCTCTGCCAAATTACCAGCAGTGCATCCGAATGTCATTTGGAGTACGATCCCAGGTGAAATTCATCCGTAGCAGTGATCTGGATTCAGTTTCTCATCTTTAGCAACAGTCACAAATGAATCTCGGGTAAATGCCCAAAAGTGCACCCGACTGGCATTTGGAGGACGAGTCGAGGAGAAATTCATCCCTATGAGTTATCTGGAATGACTTGCTCATGTTTAGCTATTTTCACGAAGGGATCTCTGCCAAATGCCCAGCAGTACTCTGTAATGGGATTTGCAGAAGAATTCCATGGGAAATTCGTGCCAAGCTATGAAATGTAATGAATTCTTCATGTTTAGCAATTGTCACGAACGGATCTCTGCCAAATTGCCAGCTGTGCATCCGAATGGCATTTGGAGGACGATCCCAGGTGAAAGTCATCCCTAGCAGTGATCTGGATTCAGTTTCTCATTTTTAGCAACTGTCACAAACGAATCTCGGGTAAATGCCCAACAGTGCACCCGAATGGCATTTGGAGGACGATCCCAGGAGAAATTAATCCGTAAGAGTAATCTGGAATGACTTGCTCATGATTAGCAATTTTGTCGAAGGGATCTCTGCCAATGGCAAGCAGTGAATCCTAGTGACATTTGCAGGAGAATTCCATGAGAAAGTCGTGCCTAGCTATGATCTGTAATGAAGGGTTCATGTTTAGCAATTGTCACGAACGGATCTCTGCCAAATGCCCAGCTCTGCATCCGATTTGCATTTGGAAGAGGATTCCAGGAGAAATTCGTCCCTAGCAGAGATCGGGAGTGAAAGGCACATATTTATCAATTTCAACGAAAGGATCTCTGACAACTGTCACAACTTTAGCAACTGTCACAAACGAATCTCGGGTAAATGCCCAACAGTGCATCCGAATGCCATTTGGAGGACGATCCCAGGAGAAATTAATCCATAAGAGTAATGTGGAATTACTTGCTCATGATTAGCAATTTTGTCTAAGGGATCTCTGCCAATTGGCAAGCAGTGCATCCTAGTGACATTTCCAGGAGAATTCCATGAGAAAGTCGTGCCTAGCTATGATCTGTAATGAAGGGTTCATGTTTAGCAATTGTCACGAACGGATCTCTGCCAAATGCCCAGCTCTGCATCCGATTTGCATTTGGAGGACGATCCCAGGAGAAATTCGTCCCTAGCAGTGATCTGGATTCAGTTTCTCATCTTTAGCAACTGTCACAAATGAATCTCGGGTAAATGCCCAACAGTGCATCCGAATGGCATTTGGAGGACTAATACCAGGAGCAATTCATCCCTATGAGTAATCTGGAATGACTTGCTCATGTTTAGCTATTTTCACGAAGGGATCTCTGCCAAATGCCCAGCAGTACTCTGTAATGGAATTTGCAGCAGAATTCCATGGGAAATTCGTGCCAAATTATGAAATGGGATGATTTTTCATGTTTAGCAATTGTCACGAACGGATCTCTGCCAAAAGGCCAGCAGTGCATCCGAATGGCATTTGGAGGACGATCCCAGGTGAAATTCATCTTTAGCAATGATCTGGATTTAGTTTCTTATCTTTAGCAACTGTCACAAACGAATCTCGGGTAAATGCCCAACAGTGCACCCGAATGGCATTTGGAGGTGGATCCCAGGAGAAATTAATCCGTAAGAGTAATCTGGAATGATTTGCTCATGATTAGCAATTTTGTCAATGGGATCTCTGCCAAATGGCAAGCAGTGCATCCTAGTGACATTTGCCGGAGAATTCCATGAGAAAGTCATGCCTAGCAGAGATCGGGAGTGAAAGGCACATGTTTATCAATTTCAACGAAAAGATCTCTGAGAAATTGCTAGCAGTGCCTGCCAGAGGCATTTGGGGGATAATTCCTGGAGATATTCGTGCCTAGGTGTGATCTGGAAGGAATGGCTCATGTTTAGCAATTGTCACGAACGGATCTCTGCCAAATTGCCAGCAATACATCCGAATGGCATTTGGAGGACGATCCGAGGAGAAATTCATCCCTAGCGGTGATCTGGATTGAGTTTCTCATATTTAGCAACTGTCACAAATGAATCTCGGGTAAATGCCCAACAGTGCACCGGAATTGCATTTAGAGGACTAATACCAGGAGAAATTCATCCCTATGAGTAATCTGGAATGACTTGCTCATGTTTAGCTATTTTCACGAAGGGATCACTGCCAAATGCCCAGCAGTATGCTGTAATGGAATTTACAGCAGAATTCCATGGGAAATTCGTGCCAAATTATGAAATGGAATGAATTTTTCATGTTTAGCAATTGTCACGAACGGATCTCTGCCAAATTACCAGCAGTGCATCCGAATGTCATTTGGAGTACGATCCCAGGTGAAATTCATCCGTAGCAGTGATCTGGATTCAGTTTCTCATCTTTAGCAACAGTCACAAATGAATCTCGGGTAAATGCCCAAAAGTGCACCCGACTGGCATTTGGAGGACGAGTCGAGGAGAAATTCATCCCTATGAGTTATCTGGAATGACTTGCTCATGTTTAGCTATTTTCACGAAGGGATCTCTGCCAAATGCCCAGCAGTACTCTGTAATGGGATTTGCAGAAGAATTCCATGGGAAATTCGTGCCAAGCTATGAAATGTAATGAATTCTTCATGTTTAGCAATTGTCACGAACGGATCTCTGCCAAATTGCCAGCTGTGCATCCGAATGGCATTTGGAGGACGATCCCAGGTGAAAGTCATCCCTAGCAGTGATCTGGATTCAGTTTCTCATTTTTAGCAACTGTCACAAACGAATCTCGGGTAAATGCCCAACAGTGCACCCGAATGGCATTTGGAGGACGATCCCAGGAGAAATTAATCCGTAAGAGTAATCTGGAATGACTTGCTCATGATTAGCAATTTTGTCGAAGGGATCTCTGCCAATGGCAAGCAGTGAATCCTAGTGACATTTGCAGGAGAATTCCATGAGAAAGTCGTGCCTAGCTATGATCTGTAATGAAGGGTTCATGTTTAGCAATTGTCACGAACGGATCTCTGCCAAATGCCCAGCTCTGCATCCGATTTGCATTTGGAAGAGGATTCCAGGAGAAATTCGTCCCTAGCAGAGATCGGGAGTGAAAGGCACATATTTATCAATTTCAACGAAAGGATCTCTGACAACTGTCACAACTTTAGCAACTGTCACAAACGAATCTCGGGTAAATGCCCAACAGTGCATCCGAATGCCATTTGGAGGACGATCCCAGGAGAAATTAATCCATAAGAGTAATGTGGAATTACTTGCTCATGATTAGCAATTTTGTCTAAGGGATCTCTGCCAATTGGCAAGCAGTGCATCCTAGTGACATTTCCAGGAGAATTCCATGAGAAAGTCGTGCCTAGCTATGATCTGTAATGAAGGGTTCATGTTTAGCAATTGTCACGAACGGATCTCTGCCAAATGCCCAGCTCTGCATCCGATTTGCATTTGGAGGACGATCCCAGGAGAAATTCGTCCCTAGCAGTGATCTGGATTCAGTTTCTCATCTTTAGCAACTGTCACAAATGAATCTCGGGTAAATGCCCAACAGTGCATCCGAATGGCATTTGGAGGACTAATACCAGGAGCAATTCATCCCTATGAGTAATCTGGAATGACTTGCTCATGTTTAGCTATTTTCACGAAGGGATCTCTGCCAAATGCCCAGCAGTACTCTGTAATGGAATTTGCAGCAGAATTCCATGGGAAATTCGTGCCAAATTATGAAATGGGATGATTTTTCATGTTTAGCAATTGTCACGAACGGATCTCTGCCAAAAGGCCAGCAGTGCATCCGAATGGCATTTGGAGGACGATCCCAGGTGAAATTCATCTTTAGCAATGATCTGGATTTAGTTTCTTATCTTTAGCAACTGTCACAAACGAATCTCGGGTAAATGCCCAACAGTGCACCCGAATGGCATTTGGAGGTGGATCCCAGGAGAAATTAATCCGTAAGAGTAATCTGGAATGATTTGCTCATGATTAGCAATTTTGTCAATGGGATCTCTGCCAAATGGCAAGCAGTGCATCCTAGTGACATTTGCCGGAGAATTCCATGAGAAAGTCATGCCTAGCAGAGATCGGGAGTGAAAGGCACATGTTTATCAATTTCAACGAAAAGATCTCTGAGAAATTGCTAGCAGTGCCTGCCAGAGGCATTTGGGGGATAATTCCTGGAGATATTCGTGCCTAGGTGTGATCTGGAAGGAATGGCTCATGTTTAGCAATTGTCACGAACGGATCTCTGCCAAATTGCCAGCAATACATCCGAATGGCATTTGGAGGACGATCCGAGGAGAAATTCATCCCTAGCGGTGATCTGGATTGAGTTTCTCATATTTAGCAACTGTCACAAATGAATCTCGGGTAAATGCCCAACAGTGCACCGGAATTGCATTTAGAGGACTAATACCAGGAGAAATTCATCCCTATGAGTAATCTGGAATGACTTGCTCATGTTTAGCTATTTTCACGAAGGGATCACTGCCAAATGCCCAGCAGTACGCTGTAATGGAATTTACAGCAGAATTCCATGGGAAATTCGTGCCAAATTATGAAATGGAATGAATTTTTCATGTTTAGCAATTGTCACGAACGGATCTCTGCCAAATTACCAGCAGTGCATCCGAATGTCATTTGGAGTACGATCCCAGGTGAAATTCATCCGTAGCAGTGATCTGGATTCAGTTTCTCATCTTTAGCAACTGTCACAAACGAATCTCGGGTAAATGCCCAAGAGTGCATCCGAATGGCATTTGGAGGACGAGTGAAGGAGAAATTCATCCCTATGAGTAATCTGGAATGACTTGCTCATGTTTAGCTATTTTCACGAAGGGATCTCTGCCAAATGCCCAGCAGTACTCTGTAATGACATTTGCAGCAGAATTCTATGGGAAATTCGTGCCAAGCTATGAAATGGAATGAATTTTTCATGTTTAGAAATTGTCACGAAAGGATCTCTGTCAAATTCCCAGCTCTGCATCCGATTTGCATTTGGAGGAGGATACCAGGAGAAATTCGTCCCTAGCTGAGATCGGGAGTGAAAGGCACATGTTTATCAATTTCAACGAAAGGATCTCTGACAAATAGCCAGCAGTGCCTGCGAATTCATTTGGAGGATACTTCCTCGAGATATTCGTGCCTAGGTGTGATCTGGAATGAATGGCTCATGTTTAGGAATTTTCACAAAGGGATCTCTGCCAAATTGCCAGCCGTGCCGCCGAATGGCATTTGGAGGACGATCCGAGGAGAAATTCATCCCTAGCGGTGATCTGGATTGAGTTTCTCATCTTTAGCAACAGTCACAAACGAATCTCGGGTAAATGCCCAAAAGTGCACCCGAATGGCATTTGGAGGACGAGTCGAGGAGAAATTCATCCCTATGAGTTATCTGGAATGACTTGCTCATGTTTAGCTATTTTCACGAAGGGATCTCTGCCAAATGCCCAGCAGTACTCTGTAATGGGATTTGCAGAAGAATTCCATGGGAAATTCGTGCCAAGCTATGAAATGTAATGAATTCTTCATGTTTAGCAATTGTCACGAACGGATCTCTGCCAAATTGCCAGCTGTGCATCCGAATGGCATTTGGAGGACGATCCCAGGTGAAAGTCATCCCTAGCAGTGATCTGGATTCAGTTTCTCATTTTTAGCAACTGTCACAAACGAATCTCGGGTAAATGCCCAAGAGTGCATCCGAATGGCATTTGGAGGAGGATACCAGGAGAAATTAATCCGTAAGAGTAATCTGGAATGACTTGCTCATGATTAGCAATTTTGTCGAAGGGGTCTCTGCCAAATGGCAAGCAGTGAATCCTAGTGACATTTGCAGGAGAATTCCATGAGAAAGTCGTGCCTAGCTATGATCTGTAATGAAGGGTTTATGTTTAGCAATTGTCACGAATGGATCTCTGCCAAATTATCCGCAATACATCCGAATGGCATTTGGAGGACGATCCGAGGAGAAATTTATCCCTAGCGGTGATCTGGTTTGAGTTTCTCATCTTTAGCAACTGTCACAAACGAATCTCGGGTAAATGCCCAACAGTGCACCCGAATGGCATTTGGAGGACGATCCCAGGAGAAATTAATCCGTAAGAGTAATCTGGAATGACTTGCTCATGATTAGCAATTTTGTCGAAGGGATCTCTGCCAATGGCAAGCAGTGAATCCTAGTGACATTTGCAGGAGAATTCCATGAGAAAGTCGTGCCTAGCTATGATCTGTAATGAAGGGTTCATGTTTAGCAATTGTCACGAACGGATCTCTGCCAAATGCCCAGCTCTGCATCCGATTTGCATTTGGAAGAGGATTCCAGGAGAAATTCGTCCCTAACAGAGATCGGGAGTGAAAGGCACATATTTATCAATTTCAACGAAAGGATCTCTGACAACTGTCACAACTTTAGCAACTGTCACAAACGAATCTCGGGTAAATGCCCAACAGTGCATCCGAATGCCATTTGGAGGACGATCCCAGGAGAAATTAATCCATAAGAGTAATGTGGAATTACTTGCTCATGATTAGCAATTTTGTCTAAGGGATCTCTGCCAATTGGCAAGCAGTGCATCCTAGTGACATTTCCAGGAGAATTCCATGAGAAAGTCGTGCCTAGCTATGATCTGTAATGAAGGGTTCATGTTTAGCAATTGTCACGAACGGATCTCTGCCAAATGCCCAGCTCTGCATCCGATTTGCATTTGGAGGACGATCCCAGGAGAAATTCGTCCCTAGCAGTGATCTGGATTCAGTTTCTCATCTTTAGCAACTGTCACAAACGAATCTCGGGTAAATGCCCAACAGTGCATCCGAATGGCATTTGGAGAACGAGTGAAGGAGAAATTCATCCCTATGAGTAATCTGGAATGACTTGCTCATGTTTAGCTATTTTCACGAAGGGATCTCTGCCAAATGCCCAGCAGTACTCTGTAATGACATTTGCAGCAGAATTCTATGGGAAATTCGTGCCAAATTATGAAATGGAATGAATTTTTCATGTTTAGCAATTGTCACGAACGGATCTCTGCCAAATTACCAGCAGTGCATCCGAATGTCATTTGGAGTACGATCCCAGGTGAAATTCATCCGTAGCAGTGATCTGGATTCAGTTTCTCATCTTTAGCAACTGTCACAAACGAATCTCGGGTAAATGCCCAAGAGTGCATCCGAATGGCATTTGGAGGACGAGTGAAGGAGAAATTCATCCCTATGAGTAATCTGGAATGACTTGCTCATGTTTAGCTATTTTCACGAAGGGATCTCTGCCAAATACCCAGCAGTACTCTGTAATGACATTTGCAGTAGAATTCCATGGGAAATTCGTGCCAAGCTATGAAATGAAATGAATTTTTCATGTTTAGCAATTGTCACGAACGGATCTCTGCCAAATTGCCAGCTGTGCACCCGATTGGCATTTGGAGGACGATCCCAGGTGAAATTCATCCCTAGCAGTGATCTGGATTCAGTTTCTCATCTTTAGCAACTGTCACAAACGAATCTCGGGTAAATGCCCAACAGTGCACCCGAATGGCATTTGGAGGTGGATCCCAGGAGAAATTAATCCGTAAGAGTAATCTGGAATGATTTGCTCATGATTAGCAATTTTGTCAATGGGATCTCTGCCAAATGGCAAGCACTGCATCCTAGTGACAGTTGCCGGAGAATTCCATGAGAAAGTCATGCCTAGCAGAGATCGGGAGTGAAAGGCACATGTTTATCAATTTCAACGAAAAGATCTCTGAGAAATAGCTAGCAGTGCCTGCCAGAGGCATTTGGGGGATAATTCCTGGAGATATTCGTGCCTAGGTGTGATCTGGAAGGAATGGCTCATGTTTAGCAATTGTCACGAACGGATCTCTGCCAAATTGCCAGCAATACATCCGAATGGCATTTGGAGGACGATCCGAGGAGAAATTCATCCCTAGCGGTGATCTGGATTGAGTTTCTCATATTTAGCAACTGTCACAAATGAATCTCGGGTAAATGCCCAACAGTGCACCGGAATTGCATTTAGAGGACTAATACCAGGAGAAATTCATCCCTATGAGTAATCTGGAATGACTTGCTCATGTTTAGCTATTTTCACGAAGGGATCACTGCCAAATGCCCAGCAGTACGCTGTAATGGAATTTACAGCAGAATTCCATGGGAAATTCGTGCCAAATTATGAAATGGAATGAATTTTTCATGTTTAGCAATTGTCACGAACGGATCTCTGCCAAATTACCAGCAGTGCATCCGAATGTCATTTGGAGTACGATCCCAGGTGAAATTCATCCGTAGCAGTGATCTGGATTCAGTTTCTCATCTTTAGCAACTGTCACAAACGAATCTCGGGTAAATGCCCAGGAGTGCATCCGAATGGCATTTGGAGGACGAGTGAAGGAGAAATTCATTCCTATGAGTAATCTGGAATGACTTGCTCATGTTTAGCTATTTTCACGAAGGGATCTCTGCCAAATGCCCAGCAGTACTCTGTAATGACATTTGCAGCAGAATTCTATGGGAAATTCGTGCCAAGCTATGAAATGGAATGAATTTTTCATGTTTAGAAATTGTCACGAAAGGATCTCTGTCAAATGCCCAGCTCTGCATCCGATTTGCATTTGGAGGAGGATACCAGGAGAAATTCGTCCCTAGCTGAGATCGGGAGTGAAAGGCACATGTTTATCAATTTCAACGAAAGGATCTCTGACAAATAGCCAGCAGTGCCTGCGAATTCATTTGGAGGATACTTCCTCGAGATATTCGTGCCTAGGTGTGATCTGGAATGAATGGCTCATGTTTAGGAATTTTCACGAAGGGATCTCTGCCAAATTGCCAGCCGTGCCGCCGAATGGCATTTGGAGGACGATCAGAGGAGAAATTCATCCCTAGCGGTGATCTGGATTGAGTTTCTCATCTTTAGCAACAGTCACAAACGAATCTCGGGTAAATGCCCAAAAGTGCACCCGAATGGCATTTGGAGGACGAGTCGAGGAGAAATTCATCCCTATGAGTTATCTGGAATGACTTGCTCATGTTTAGCTATTTTCACGAAGGGATCTCTGCCAAATGCCCAGCAGTACTCTGTAATGGGATTTGCAGAAGAATTCCATGGGAAATTCGTGCCAAGCTATGAAATGTAATGAATTCTTCATGTTTAGCAATTGTCACGAACGGATCTCTGCCAAATTGCCAGCTGTGCATCCGAATGGCATTTGGAGGACGATCCCAGGTGAAAGTCATCCCTAGCAGTGATCTGGATTCAGTTTCTCATTTTTAGCAACTGTCACAAACGAATCTCGGGTAAATGCCCAACAGTGCACCCGAATGGCATTTGGAGGACGATCCCAGGAGAAATTAATCCGTAAGAGTAATCTGGAATGACTTGCTCATGATTAGCAATTTTGTCGAAGGGGTCTCTGCCAAATGGCAAGCAGTGAATCCTAGTGACATTTGCAGGAGAATTCCATGAGAAAGTCGTGCCTAGCTATGATCTGTAATGAAGGGTTTATGTTTAGCAATTGTCACGAATGGATCTCTGCCAAATTATCCGCAATATATCCGAATGGCATTTGGAGGACGATCCGAGGATAAATTTATCCCTAGCGGTGATCTGGTTTGAGTTTCTCATCTTTAGCAACTGTCACAAACGAATCTCGGGTAAATGCCCAACAGTGCACCCGAATGGCATTTGGAGGACGATCCCAGGAGAAATTAATCCGTAAGAGTAATCTGGAATGACTTGCTCATGATTAGCAATTTTGTCGAAGGGATCTCTGCCAATGGCAAGCAGTGAATCCTAGTGACATTTGCAGGAGAATTCCATGAGAAAGTCGTGCCTAGCTATGATCTGTAATGAAGGGTTCATGTTTAGCAATTGTCACGAACGGATCTCTGCCAAATGCCCAGCTCTGCATCCGATTTGCATTTGGAAGAGGATTCCAGGAGAAATTCGTCCCTAGCAGAGATCGGGAGTGAAAGGCACATATTTATCAATTTCAACGAAAGGATCTCTGACAACTGTCACAACTTTAGCAACTGTCACAAACGAATCTCGGGTAAATGCCCAACAGTGCATCCGAATGCCATTTGGAGGACGATCCCAGGAGAAATTAATCCATAAGAGTAATGTGGAATTACTTGCTCATGATTAGCAATTTTGTCTAAGGGATCTCTGCCAATTGGCAAGCAGTGCATCCTAGTGACATTTCCAGGAGAATTCCATGAGAAAGTCGTGCCTAGCTATGATCTGTAATGAAGGGTTCATGTTTAGCAATTGTCACGAACGGATCTCTGCCAAATGCCCAGCTCTGCATCCGATTTGCATTTGGAGGACGATCCCAGGAGAAATTCGTCCCTAGCAGTGATCTGGATTCAGTTTCTCATCTTTAGCAACTGTCACAAACGAATCTCGGGTAAATGCCCAACAGTGCATCCGAATGGCATTTGGAGTACGAGTGAAGGAGCAATTCATCCCTATGAGTAATCTGGAATGACTTGCTCATGTTTAGCTATTTTCACGAAGGGATCTCTGCCAAATGCCCAGCAGTACTCTGTAATGACATTTGCAGCAGAATTCTATGGGAAATTCGTGCCAAATTATGAAATGGAATGAATTTTTCATGTTTAGCAATTGTCACGAACGGATCTCTGCCAAATTACCAGCAGTGCACCCGAATGTCATTTGGAGTACGATCCCAGGTGAAATTCATCCGTAGCAGTGATCTGGATTCAGTTTATCATCTTTAGCAACTGTCACAAACGAATCTCGGGTAAATGCCCAACAGTGCACCCGAATGGCATTTGGAGGACGATCCCAGGAGAAATTAATCCGTAAGAGTAATCTGGAATGACTTGCTCATGATTAGCAATTTTGTCGAAGGGATCTCTGCCAATGGCAAGCAGTGAATCCTAGTGACATTTGCAGGAGAATTCCATGAGAAAGTCGTGCCTAGCTATGATCTGTAATGAAGGGTTCATGTTTAGCAATTGTCACGAACGGATCTCTGCCAAATGCCCAGCTCTGCATCCGATTTGCATTTGGAAGAGGATTCCAGGAGAAATTCGTCCCTAGCAGAGATCGGGAGTGAAAGGCACATATTTATCAATTTCAACGAAAGGATCTCTGACAACTGTCACAACTTTAGCAACTGTCACAAACGAATCTCGGGTAAATGCCCAACAGTGCATCCGAATGCCATTTGGAGGACGATCCCAGGAGAAATTAATCCATAAGAGTAATGTGGAATTACTTGCTCATGATTAGCAATTTTGTCTAAGGGATCTCTGCCAATTGGCAAGCAGTGCATCCTAGTGACATTTCCAGGAGAATTCCATGAGAAAGTCGTGCCTAGCTATGATCTGTAATGAAGGGTTCATGTTTAGCAATTGTCACGAACGGATCTCTGCCAAATGCCCAGCTCTGCATCCGATTTGCATTTGGAGGACGATCCCAGGAGAAATTCGTCCCTAGCAGTGATCTGGATTCAGTTTCTCATCTTTAGCAACTGTCACAAACGAATCTCGGGTAAATGCCCAACAGTGCATCCGAATGGCATTTGGAGTACGAGTGAAGGAGCAATTCATCCCTATGAGTAATCTGGAATGACTTGCTCATGTTTAGCTATTTTCACGAAGGGATCTCTGCCAAATGCCCAGCAGTACTCTGTAATGACATTTGCAGCAGAATTCTATGGGAAATTCGTGCCAAATTATGAAATGGAATGAATTTTTCATGTTTAGCAATTGTCACGAACGGATCTCTGCCAAATTACCAGCAGTGCACCCGAATGTCATTTGGAGTACGATCCCAGGTGAAATTCATCCGTAGCAGTGATCTGGATTCAGTTTATCATCTTTAGCAACTGTCACAAACGAATCTCGGGTAAATGCCCAAGAGTGCATCCGAATGGCATTTGGAGGACGAGTGAAGGAGAACTTCATCCCTATGAGTAATCTGGAATGACTTGCTCATGTTTAGCTATTTTCACGAAGGGATCTCTGCCAAATGCCCAGCAGTACTCTGTAATGACATTTGCAGTAGAATTCCATGGGAAATTCGTGCCAAGCTATGAAATGAAATGAATTTTTCATGTTTAGCAATTGTCACGAACGGATCTCTGCCAAATTGCCAGCTGTGCATCCGAATGGCATTTGGAGGAGGATACCAGGAGAAATTCGTCCCTAGCTGAGATCGGGAGTGAAAGGCACATGTTTATCAATTTCAACGAAAGGATCTCTGAAAAATAGCCAGCAGTGCCTGCGAATTCATTTGGAGGATACTTCCTCGAGATATTCGTGCCTAGGTGTGATCTGGAATGAATGGCTCATGTTTAGGAATTTTCACGAAAGGATCTCTGCCAAATTGCCAACCGTGCCGCCGAATGGCATTTGGAGGACGATCCGAGGAGAAATTCATCCCTAGCGGTGATCTGGATTGAGTTTCTCATCTTTAGCAACAGTCACAAACGAATCTCGGGTAAATGCCCAAAAGTGCACCCGAATGGCATTTGGAGGACGAGTCGAGGAGAAATTCATCCCTATGAGTTATCTAGAATGACTTGCTCATGTTTAGCTATTTTCACGAAGGGATCTCTGCCAAATGCCCAGCAGTACTCTGTAATGGGATTTGCAGAAGAATTCCATGGGAAATTCGTGCCAAGCTATGAAATGTAATGAATTCTTCATGTTTAGCAATTGTCACGAACGGATCTCTGCCAAATTGCCAGCTGTGCATCCGAATGTCATTTGGAGGACGATCCCAGGTGAAATTCATCTTTAGCAATGATCTGGATTTAGTTTCTCATTTTTAGCAACTGTCACAAACGAATCTCGGGTAAATGCACAACAGTGCACCCGAATGGCATTTGGAGGTGGATCCCAGGAGAAATTAATCCGTAAGAGTAATCTGGAATGATTTGCTCATGAGTAGCAATTTTGTCAATGGGATCTCTGCCAAATGGCAAGCACTGCATCCTAGTGACATTTGCCGGAGAATTCCATGAGAGAGTCATGCCTAGCAGAGATCGGGAGTGAAAGGCACATGTTTATCAATTTCAACGAAAAGATCTCTGAGAAATAGCTAGCAGTGCCTGCCAGAGGCATTTGGGGGATAATTCCTGGAGATATTCGTGCCTAGGTGTGATCTGGAAGGAATGGCTCATGTTTAGCAATTGTCACGAACGGATCTCTGCCAAATTGCCAGCAATACATCCGAATGGCATTTGGAGGACGATCCGAGGAGAAATTCATCCCTAGCGGTGATCTGGATTGAGTTTCTCATATTTAGCAACTGTCACAAATGAATCTCGGGTAAATGCCCAACAGTGCACCGGAATTGCATTTAGAGGACTAATACCAGGAGAAATTCATCCCTATGAGTAATCTGGAATGACTTGCTCATGTTTAGCTATTTTCACGAAGGGATCACTGCCAAATGCCCAGCAGTACGCTGTAATGGAATTTACAGCAGAATTCCATGGGAAATTCGTGCCAAATTATGAAATGGAATGAATTTTTCATGTTTAGCAATTGTCACGAACGGATCTCTGCCAAATTACCAGCAGTGCATCCGAATGTCATTTGGAGTACGATCCCAGGTGAAATTCATCCGTAGCAGTGATCTGGATTCAGTTTCTCATCTTTAGCAACTGTCACAAACGAATCTCGGGTAAATGCCCAGGAGTGCATCCGAATGGCATTTGGAGGACGAGTGAAGGAGAAATTCATCCCTATGAGTAATCTGGAATGACTTGCTCATGTTTAGCTATTTTCACGAAGGGATCTCTGCCAAATGCCCAGCAGTACTCTGTAATGACATTTGCAGCAGAATTCTATGGGAAATTCGTGCCAAGCTATGAAATGGAATGAATTTTTCATGTTTAGAAATTGTCACGAAAGGATCTCTGTCAAATGCCCAGCTCTGCATCCGATTTGCATTTGGAGGAGGATACCAGGAGAAATTCGTCCCTAGCTGAGATCGGGAGTGAAAGGCACATGTTTATCAATTTCAACGAAAGGATCTCTGACAAATAGCCAGCAGTGCCTGCGAATTCATTTGGAGGATACTTCCTCGAGATATTCGTGCCTAGGTGTGATCTGGAATGAATGGCTCATGTTTAGGAATTTTCACGAAGGGATCTCTGCCAAATTGCCAGCCGTGCCGCCGAATGGCATTTGGAGGACGATCCGAGGAGAAATTCATCCCTAGCGGTGATCTGGATTGAGTTTCTCATCTTTAGCAACAGTCACAAACGAATCTCGGGTAAATGCCCAAAAGTGCACCCGAATGGCATTTGGAGGACGAGTCGAGGAGAAATTCATCCCTATGAGTTATCTGGAATGACTTGCTCATGTTTAGCTATTTTCACGAAGGGATCTCTGCCAAATGCCCAGCAGTACTCTGTAATGGGATTTGCAGAAGAATTCCATGGGAAATTCGTGCCAAGCTATGAAATGTAATGAATTCTTCATGTTTAGCAATTGTCACGAACGGATCTCTGCCAAATTGCCAGCTGTGCATCCGAATGGCATTTGGAGGACGATCCCAGGTGAAAGTCATCCCTAGCAGTGATCTGGATTCAGTTTCTCATTTTTAGCAACTGTCACAAACGAATCTCGGGTAAATGCCCAAGAGTGCATCCGAATGGCATTTGGAGGAGGATACCAGGAGAAATTAATCCGTAAGAGTAATCTGGAATGACTTGCTCATGATTAGCAATTTTGTCGAAGGGGTCTCTGCCAAATGGCAAGCAGTGAATCCTAGTGACATTTGCAGGAGAATTCCATGAGAAAGTCGTGCCTAGCTATGATCTGTAATGAAGGGTTTATGTTTAGCAATTGTCACGAATGGATCTCTGCCAAATTATCCGCAATACATCCGAATGGCATTTGGAGGACGATCCGAGGAGAAATTTATCCCTAGCGGTGATCTGGTTTGAGTTTCTCATCTTTAGCAACTGTCACAAACGAATCTCGGGTAAATGCCCAACAGTGCACCCGAATGGCATTTGGAGGACGATCCCAGGAGAAATTAATCCGTAAGAGTAATCTGGAATGACTTGCTCATGATTAGCAATTTTGTCGAAGGGATCTCTGCCAATGGCAAGCAGTGAATCCTAGTGACATTTGCAGGAGAATTCCATGAGAAAGTCGTGCCTAGCTATGATCTGTAATGAAGGGTTCATGTTTAGCAATTGTCACGAACGGATCTCTGCCAAATGCCCAGCTCTGCATCCGATTTGCATTTGGAAGAGGATTCCAGGAGAAATTCATCCCTAGCAGAGATCGGGAGTGAAAGGCACATATTTATCAATTTCAACGAAAGGATCTCTGACAACTGTCACAACTTTAGCAACTGTCACAAACGAATCTCGGGTAAATGCCCAACAGTGCATCCGAATGCCATTTGGAGGACGATCCCAGGAGAAATTAATCCATAAGAGTAATGTGGAATTACTTGCTCATGATTAGCAATTTTGTCTAAGGGATCTCTGCCAATTGGCAAGCAGTGCATCCTAGTGACATTTCCAGGAGAATTCCATGAGAAAGTCGTGCCTAGCTATGATCTGTAATGAAGGGTTCATGTTTAGCAATTGTCACGAACGGATCTCTGCCAAATGCCCAGCTCTGCATCCGATTTGCATTTGGAGGACGATCCCAGGAGAAATTCGTCCCTAGCAGTGATCTGGATTCAGTTTCTCATCTTTAGCAACTGTCACAAACGAATCTCGGGTAAATGCCCAACAGTGCATCCGAATGGCATTTGGAGTACGAGTGAAGGAGAAATTCATCCCTATGAGTAATCTGGAATGACTTGCTCATGTTTAGCTATTTTCACGAAGGGATCTCTGCCAAATGCCCAGCAGTACTCTGTAATGACATTTGCAGCAGAATTCTATGGGAAATTCGTGCCAAATTATGAAATGGAATGAATTTTTCATGTTTAGGAATTGTCACGAACGGATCTCTGCCAAATTACCAGCAGTGCATCCGAATGTCATTTGGAGTACGATCCCAGGTGAAATTCATCCGTAGCAGTGATCTGGATTCAGTTTCTCATCTTTAGCAACTGTCACAAACGAATCTCGGGTAAATGCCCAAGAGTGCATCCGAATGGCATTTGGAGGACGAGTGAAGGAGAACTTCATCCCTATGAGTAATCTGGAATGACTTGCTCATGTTTAGCTATTTTCACGAAGGGATCTCTGCCAAATGCCCAGCAGTACTCTGTAATGACATTTGCAGTAGAATTCCATGGGAAATTCGTGCCAAGCTATGAAATGAAATGAATTTTTCATGTTTAGCAATTGTCACGAACGGATCTCTGCCAAATTGCCAGCTGTGCATCCGAATGGCATTTGGAGGACGATCCCAGGTGAAATTAATCCCTAGCAGTGATCTGGATTCAGTTTCTCATCTTTAGCAACTGTCACAAACGAATCTCGGGTAAATGCCCAAGAGTGCATCCGAATGGCATTTGGAGGACGAGTGAAGGAGAACTTCATCCCTATGAGTAATCTGGAATGACTTGCTCATGTTTAGCTATTTTCACGAAGGGATCTCTGCCAAATGCCCAGCAGTACTCTGTAATGACATTTGCAGCAGAATTCTATGGGAAATTCGTGCCAAGCTATGAAATGGAATGAATTTTTCATGTTTAGAAATTGTCACGAAAGGATCTCTGTCAAATGCCCAGCTCTGCATCCGATTTGCATTTGGAGGAGGATACCAGGAGAAATTCGTCCCTAGCTGAGATCGGGAGTGAAAGGCACATGTTTATCAATTTCAACGAAAGGATCTCTGACAAATAGCCAGCAGTGCCTGCGAATTCATTTGGAGGATACTTCCTCGAGATATTCGTGCCTAGGTGTGATCTGGAATGAATGGCTCATGTTTAGGAATTTTCACGAAAGGATCTCTGCCAAATTGCCAACCGTGCCGCAGAATGGCATTTGGAGGACGATCCGAGGAGAAATTCATCCCTAGCGGTGATCTGGATTGAGTTTCTCATCTTTAGCAACAGTCACAAACGAATCTCGGGTAAATGCCCAAAAGTGCACCCGAATGGCATTTGGAGGACTAATACCAGGATAAATTCATCCCTATGAGTAATCTGGAATGACTTGCTCATGTTTAGCTATTTTCACGAAGGAATCTCTGCCAATTGGCAAGCAGTGCCTCCTAGTGACATTTGCAGGAGAATTCCATGAGAAAGTCGTGCCTAGCTATGATCTGTAATGAAGGGTTCATGTTTAGCAATTGTCACGAAGGGATCTCTGCCAAATTGCCAGCCGTGCCTCCGAATGGCATTTGGAGTTCGATACGATGAGAAATTCTTCCCTAGCGGTGATCTGGATTGAGTTTCTCATCTTTAGCAACTGAACACAAACGAATCTCGGGTAAATGCCCAACAGTGCACCCGAATGGCATTTGGAGGACTAATACCAGGATAAATTCATCCCTATGAGTAATCTGGAATGACTTGCTCATGTTTAGCTATTTTCACGAAGGGATCTCTGCCAAATTGCCAGCTGTGCATCCGAATGGCATTTGGAGGACGATGCCAGGTGAAATTCATCCCTAGCAGTGATCTGGATTCAGTTTCTCATCTTTAGCAACTGTCACAAACGAATCTCGGGTAAATGCCCAACAGTGCACCCGAATGGCATTTGGAGGACGATCCCAGGAGAAATTAATCCGTAAGAGTAATCTGGAATGACTTGTTCATGATTAGCAATTTTGTCGAAGGAATCTCTGCCAATTGGCAAGCAGTGCCTCCTAGTGACATTTGCAGGAGAATTCCATGAGAAAGTCGTGCCTAGCTATGATCTGTAATGAAGGGTTCATGTTTAGCAATTGTCACTAACGGATCTCTGACAAATTGCCAGCAGTGCATCCGAATGGCATTTGGAGGACGATCCCAGGAGAAATTCGTCCCTAGCAGTGATCTGGATTCAGTTTCTCATCTTTAGCAACTGTCACAAACGAATCTCGGGTAAATGCCCAACAGTGCATCCGAATGGCATTTGGAGGACTAATACCAGGAGTAATTCATCCCTATGAGTAATCTGGAAAGACTTGCTCATGTTTAGCTATTTTCACGAAGGGATCTCTGCCAAATGCCCAGCAGTACTCTGTAATGGAATTTGCAGCAGAATTCCATGGGAAATTCGTGCCAAATTATGAAATGGGATGATTTTTCATGTTTAGCAATTGTCACGAACGGATCTCTGCCAAAAGGCCAGCAGTGCATCCGAATGGCATTTGGAGGACGATCCCAGGTGAAATTCATCTTTAGCAATGATCTGGATTTAGTTTCTCATCTTTAGCAACTGTCACAAACGAATCTCGGGTAAATGCCCAACAGTGCACCCGAATGGCATTTGGAGGTGGATCCCAGGAGAAATTAATCCGTAAGAGTAATCTGGAATGATTTGCTCATGATTAGCAATTTTGTCAATGGGATCTCTGCCAAATGGCAAGCACTGCATCCTAGTGACATTTGCCGGAGAATTCCATGAGAAAGTCATGCCTAGCAGAGATCGGGAGTGAAAGGCACATGTTTATCAATTTCAACGAAAAGATCTCTGAGAAATAGCTAGCAGTGCCTGCCAGAGGCATTTGGGGGATAATTCCTGGAGATATTCGTGCCTAGGTGTGATCTGGAATGAATGGCTCATGTTTAGCAATTGTCACGAACGGATCTCTGCCAAATTGCCAGCAATACATCCGAATGGCATTTGGAGGACGATCCGAGGAGAAATTCATCCCTAGCGGTGATCTGGATTGAGTTTCTCATATTTAGCAACTGTCACAAATGAATCTCGGGTAAATGCCCAACAGTGCACCGGAATTGCATTTAGAGGACTAATACCAGGAGAAATTCATCCCTATGAGTAATCTGGAATGACTTGCTCATGTTTAGCTATTTTCACGAAGGGATCATTGCCAAATGCCCAGCAGTACGCTGTAATGGAATTTACAGCAGAATTCCATGGGAAATTCGTGCCAAATTATGAAATGGAATGAATTTTTCATGTTTAGCAATTGTCACGAACAGATCTCTACCAAATTGCCAGCTGTGCATCCGAATGGCATTTGGAGGACGATCCCAGGTGAAATTCATCCCTAGCAGTGATCTGGATTCAGTTTCTCATCTTTAGCAACTGTCAGAAACGAATCTCGGGTAAATGCCCAAGAGTGCATCCGAATGGCATTTGGAGGACGAGTGAAGGAGAAATTCATCCCTATGAGTAATCTGGAATGACTTGCTCATGTTTAGCTATTTTCACGAAGGGATCTCTGCCAAATGCCCAGCAGTACTCTGTAATGACATTTGCAGCAGAATTCTATGGGAAATTCGTGCCAAGCTATGAAATGAAATGAATTTTTCATGTTTAGCAATTGTCACGAACGGATCTCTGCCAAATTGCCAGCTGTGCATCCGAATGGCATTTGGAGGACGATCCCAGGTGAAATTCATCCCTAGCAGTGATCTGGATTCAGTTTCTCATCTTTAGCAACTGTCACAAACGAATCTCGGGTAAATGCCCAAGAGTGCATCCGAATGGCATTTGGAGGACGAGTGAAGGAGAAATTCATCCCTATGAGTAATCTGGAATGACTTGCTCATGTTTAGCTATTTTCACGAAGGGATCTCTGCCAAATGCCCAGCAGTACTCTGTAATGACATTTGCAGCAGAATTCTATGGGAAATTCGTGCCAAGCTATGAAATGAAATGAATTTTTCATGTTTAGCAATTGTCACGAAAGGATCTCTGTCAAATGCCCAGCTCTGCATCCGATTTGCATTTGGAGGAGGATACCAGGAGAAATTCATCCCTAGCTGAGATCGGGAGTGAAAGGCACATGTTTATCAATTTCAACGAAAGGATCTCTGACAAATAGCCAGCAGTGCCTGCGAATTCATTTGGAGGATACTTCCTCGAGATATTCGTGCCTAGGTGTGATCTGGAATGAATGGCTCATGTTTAGGAATTTTCACGAAGGGATCTCTGCCAAATTGCCAGCCCTGCCGCCGAATGGCATTTGGAGGACGATCCGAGGAGAAATTCATCCCTAGCGGTGATCTGGATTGAGTTTCTCATCTTTAGCAACAGTCACAAACGAATCTCGGGTAAATGCCCAAAAGTGCACCCGAATGGCATTTGGAGGACGAGTCGAGGAGAAATTCATCCCTATGAGTTATCTGGAATGACTTGCTCATGTTTAGCTATTTTCACGAAGGGATCTCTGCCAAATGCCCAGCAGTACTCTGTAATGGGATTTGCAGAAGAATTCCATGGGAAATTCGTGCCAAGCTATGAAATGTAATGAATTCTTCATGTTTAGCAATTGTCACGAACGGATCTCTGCCAAATTGCCAGCTGTGCATCCGAATGGCATTTGGAGGACGATCCGAGGAGAAATTCATCCCTAGCGGTGATCTGGATTGAGTTTCTCATCTTTAGCAACTGAACACGAACGGATCTCTGCCAAATTGCCAGAAGTGCATCCGTATGTCATTTGGAGGACTAATACCAGGAGCAATTCATCCCTATGAGTAATCTGGAATGACTTGCTCATGTTTAGCTATTTTCACGAAGGGATCTCTGCCAAATTGCCAGCTGTGCATCCGAATGGCATTTGGAGGACGATGCCAGGTGAAATTCATCCCTAGCAGTGATCTGGATTCAGTTTCTCATCTTTAGCAACTGTCACAAACGAATCTCGGGTAAATGCCCAACAGTGCACCCGAATGGCATTTGGAGGACGATCCCAGGAGAAATTAATCCGTAAGAGTAATCTGGAATGACTTGTTCATGATTAGCAATTTTGTCGAAGGAATCTCTGCCAATTGGCAAGCAGTGCCTCCTAGTGACATTTGTAGGAGAATTCCATGAGAAAGTCGTGCCTAGCTATGATCTGTAATGAAGGGTTCATGTTTAGCAATTGTCACTAACGGATCTCTGACAAATTGCCAGCAGTGCATCCTAATGGCATTTGGAGGACGATCCCAGGAGAAATTCGTCCCTAGCAGTGATCTGGATTCAGTTTCTCATCTTTAGCAACTGTCACAAACGAATCTCGGGTAAATGCCCAATAGTGCATCCGAATGGCATTTCGAGGACTAATACCAGGAGTAATTCATCCCTATGAGTAATCTGGAATGACTTGCTCATGTTTAGCTATTTTCACGAAGGGATCTCTGCCAAATGCCCAGCAGTACTCTGTAATGGAATTTGCAGCAGAATTCCATGGGAAATTCGTGCCAAATTATGAAATGGGATGATTTTTCATGTTTAGCAATTGTCACGAACGGATCTCTGCCAAAAGGCCAGCAGTGCATCCGAATGGCATTTGGAGGACGATCCCAGGTGAAATTCATCTTTAGCAATGATCTGGATTTAGTTTCTCATCTTTAGCAACTGTCACAAACGAATCTCGGGTAAATGCCCAACAGTGCACCCGAATGGCATTTGGAGGTGGATCCCAGGAGAAATTAATCCGTAAGAGTAATCTGGAATGATTTGCTCATGATTAGCAATTTTGTCAATGGGATCTCTGCCAAATGGCAAGCACTGCATCCTAGTGACATTTGCCGGAGAATTCCATGAGAAAGTCATGCCTAGCAGAGATCGGGAGTGAAAGGCACATGTTTATCAATTTCAACGAAAAGATCTCTGAGAAATAGCTAGCAGTGCCTGCCAGAGGCATTTGGGGGATAATTCCTGGAGATATTCGTGATTAGGTGTGATCTGGAAGGAATGGCTCATGTTTAGCAATTGTCACGAACGGATCTCTGCCAAATTGCCAGCAATACATCCGAATGGCATTTGGAGGACGATCCGAGGAGAAATTCATCCCTAGCGGTGATCTGGATTGAGTTTCTCATATTTAGCAACTGTCACAAATGAATCTCGGGTAAATGCCCAACAGTGCACCGGAATTGCATTTAGAGGACTAATACCAGGAGAAATTCATCCCTATGAGTAATCTGGAATGACTTGCTCATGTTTAGCTATTTTCACGAAGGGATCATTGCCAAATGCCCAGCAGTACGCTGTAATGGAATTTACAGCAGAATTCCATGGGAAATTCGTGCCAAATTATGAAATGGAATGAATTTTTCATGTTTAGCAATTGTCACGAACGGATCTCTACCAAATTGCCAGCTGTGCATCCGAATGGCATTTGGAGGACGATCCCAGGTGAAATTCATCCCTAGCAGTGATCTGGATTCAGTTTCTCATCTTTAGCAACTGTCAGAAACGAATCTCGGGTAAATGCCCAAGAGTGCATCCGAATGGCATTTGGAGGACGAGTGAAGGAGAAATTCATCCCTATGAGTAATCTGGAATGACTTGCTCATGTTTAGCTATTTTCACGAAGGGATCTCTGCCAAATGCCCAGCAGTACTCTGTAATGACATTTGCAGCAGAATTCTATGGGAAATTCGTGCCAAGCTATGAAATGGAATGAATTTTTCATGTTTAGAAATTGTCACGAAAGGATCTCTGTCAAATGCCCAGCTCTGCATCCGATTTGCATTTGGAGGAGGATACCAGGAGAAATTCGTCCCTAGCTGAGATCGGGAGTGAAAGGCACATGTTTATCAATTTCAACGAAAGGATCTCTGACAAATAGCCAGCAGTGCCTGCGAATTCATTTGGAGGATACTTCCTCGAGATATTCGTGCCTAGGTGTGATCTGGAATGAATGGCTCATGTTTAGGAATTTTCACGAAGGGATCTCTGCCAAATTGCCAGCCGTGCAGCCGAATGGCATTTGGAGGACGATCCGAGGAGAAATTCATCCCTAGCGGTGATCTGGATTGAGTTTCTCATCTTTAGCAACAGTCACAAACGAATCTCGGGTAAATGCCCAAAAGTGCACCCGAATGGCATTTGGAGGACGAGTCGAGGAGAAATTCATCCCTATGAGTTATCTGGAATGACTTGCTCATGTTTAGCTATTTTCACGAAGGGATCTCTGCCAAATGCCCAGCAGTACTCTGTAATGGGATTTGCAGAAGAACTCCATGGGAAATTCGTGCCAAGCTATGAAATGTAATGAATTCTTCATGTTTAGAAATTGTCACGAATGGATCTCTGCCAAATTATCCGCAATACATCCGAATGGAATTTGGAGGACGATCCGAGGAGAAATTTATCCCTAGCGGTGATCTGGTTTGAGTTTCTCATCTTTAGCAACTGTCACAAACGAATCTCGGGTAAATGCCCAACAGTGCATCCGAATGGCATTTGGAGGACTAATACCAGGAGCAATTCATCCCTATGAGTAATCTGGAATGACTTGCTCATGTTTAGCTATTTTCACGAAGGGATCTCTGCCAAATGCCCAGCAGTACTCTGTAATGGCATTTGCAGCAGAATTCCATGGTTTATTCGTGCCAAACTATGAAATGGAATGATTTTTCATGTTTAGCAATTGTCACGAACAGATCTCTGCCAAAAGGCCAGCAGTGCATCCGAATGTCATTTGGAGGACGATCCCAGGTGAAATTCATCTCTAGCAATGATCTGGATTTAGTTTCTCATCTTTAGCAACTGTCACAAATGAATCTCGGGTAAATGCCCAACAGTGCACCCGAATGGGATTTGGAGGTGGATCCCAGGAGAAATTAATCCGTAAGAGTAATCTGGAATGCTTTTCTCATGATTAGCAATTTTGTCAATGGGATCTCTGCCAAATGGCAAGCACTGCATCCTAGTGACATTTGCCGGAGAATTCCATGAGAAAGTCATGCCTAGCAGAGATCGGGAGTGAAAGACACATGTTTATCAATTTCAACGAAAAGATCTCTGAGAAATAGCTAGCAGTGCCTGCCAGAGGCATTTGGGGGATAATTCATAGAGATATTCGTGCCTAGGTGTGATCTGGAAGGAATGGCTCATGTTTAGCAATTGTCACGAACGGATCTCTGCCAAATTGCCAGCAATACATCCGAATGGCATTTGGAGGACGATCCGAGGAGAAATTCATCCCTAGCTGTGATCTGGATTGAGTTTCTCATATTTAGCAACTGTCACAAATGAATCTCGGGTAAATGCCCAACAGTGCACCAGAATTGCATTTAGAGGACTAATACCAGGAGTAATTCATCCCTATGAGTAATCTGGAATGACTTGAAGAATTCATTACATTTCATAGCTTGGCACGAATTTCCCATGGAATTCTGCTGCAAATCCCATTACAGAGTACTGCTGGGCATTTGGCAGAGATCCCTTCGTGAAAATAGCTAAACATGAGCAAGTCATTCTAGATAACTCATAGGGATGAATTTCTCCTCGACTCGTCCTCCAAATGCCATTCGGGTGCATTGTTGGGCATTTACCCGAGATTCGTTTGTGACTGTTGCTAAAGATGAGAAACTCAATCCAGATCACCGCTAGGGATGAATTTCTCCTCGGATCGTCCTCCAAATGCCATTCGGCGGTACGGCTGGCAATTTGGCAGAGATCCCTTCGTGAAAATTCCTAAACATGAGCCATTCATTCCAGATCACACCTAGGCACGAATATCTCGAGGAAGTATCCTCCAAATGAATTCGCAGGCACTGCTGGCTATTTGTCATAGATCCTTTCGTTGAAATTGATAAACATGAGCCTTTCACTCCCGATCTCTGCTAGGGACGAATTTCTCCTGGTATCCTCCTCCAAATGCAAATCGGATGCAGAGCTGGGCATTTGACAGAGATCCTTTCGTGACAATTTCTAAACATGAAAAATTCATTCCATTTCATAGCTTGGCACGAATTTCCCATAGAATTCTGCTGCAAATGTCATTACAGAGTACTGCTGGGCATTTGGCAGAGATCCCTTCGTGAAAATAGCTAAACATGAGCAAGTCATTCCAGATTACTCATAGGGATGAATTTCTCCTTCACTCGTCCTCCAAATGCCATTCGGATGCACTCTTGGGCATTTACCCGAGATTCGTTTGTGACAGTTGCTAAAGATGAGAAACTGAATCCAGATCACTGCTAGGGATGAATTTCACCTGGGATCGTCCTCCAAATGCCATTCGGATGCACAGCTGGCAATTTGGCAGAGATCCCTTCGTGACAACTGCTAAACATGAAAAATTCATTCCATTTCATAGCTTGGCACGAATTTCCCATGGAATTCTGCTGCAAATGTCATTACAGAGTACTGCTGGGCATTTGGCAGAGATCCCTTCGTGAAAATAGCTAAACATGAGCAAGTCATTCCAGATTACTCATAGGGATGAATTTCTCCTGGTATTAGTCCTCTAAATGCAATTCCGGTGCACTGTTGGGCATTTACCCGAGATTCATTTGTGACAGTTGCTAAATATGAGAAACTCAATCCAGATCACCGCTAGGGATGAATTTCTCCTCGGATCGTCCTCCAAATGCCATTCGGATGCATTGCTGGCAATTTCGCAGAGATCCGTTCGTGACAATTGCTAAACATGAGCCATTCCTTCCAGATCACACCTAGGCAGGAATATCTCCAGGAATTATCCCCCAAATGCCTCTGGCAGGCACTGCTAGCTATTTCTCAGAGATCTTTTCGTTGAAATTGATAAACATGTGCCTTTCACTCCCGATCTCTGCTAGGGACGAATTTCTCCTGGTATGCTCCTCCAAATGCAAATCGGATGCAGAGCTGGGCATTTGACAGAGATCCTTTCGTGACAATTTCTAAACATGAAAAATTCATTCCATTTCATAGCTTGGCACGAATTTCCCATGGAATTCTGCTCCAAATGCCATTACAGAGTACTTCTGGGCATTTGGCCGAGATCCCTTCGTGAAAATAGCTAAACATGAGCAAGTCATTCCAGATTACTCATAGGGATGAATTGCTCCTGGTATTAGTCCTCCAAATGCCATTCGGATGCACTGCGGGCAATTTGGCAGAGATCCGTTCGTGACAATTGCTAAACATGAAAATTTCATCCCATTTCATAATTTGGCACGAATTTCCATTGGAATTCTGCTGCAAATTCCATTACAGAGTACTGCTGGGCATTTGGCAGAGATCCCTTCGTGAAAATAGCTAAACATGAGCAAGTCATTCCAGATTACTCATAGGGATGAATTTCTCCTGGTATTAGTCCTCCAAATGCCATTCGGATGCACTGTTGGGCATTTACCCGAGATTCGTTTGTGACAGTTGCTAAAGATGAGAAACTGAATCCAGATCACTGCTAGGGACGAATTTCTCCTGGGATCGTCCTCCAAATGCCATTCGGATGCACTGCTGGCAATTTGTCAGAGATCCGTTAGTGACAATTGCTAAACATGAACCCTTCATTACAGATCATAGCTAGGCACGGCTTTCTCATGGAATTCTCCTGCAAATGTCACTAGGAGGCACTGCTTGCCAATTGGCAGAGATTCCTTCGACAAAATTGCTAATCATGAACAAGTCATTCCAGATTACTCTTACGGATTAATTTCTCCTGGGATCGTCCTCCAAATGCCATTCGGGTGCACTGTTGGGCATTTACCCGAGATTCGTTTGTGACAGTTGCTAAAGATGAGAAACTGAATCCAGATCACTGCTAGGGATGAATTTCACCTCATCCGAGGAGAAATTTATCCCTAGCGGTGATCTGGTTTGAGTTTCTCATCTTTAGCAACTGTCACAAACGAATTTCGGGTAAATGCCCAACAGTGCACCCGAATGGCATTTGGAGGACGATCCCAGGAGAAATTAATCCGTAAGAGTAATCTGGAATGACTTGCTCATGATTAGCAATTTAGTCGAAGGGATCTCTGCCAATTGGCAAGCAGTGCATCCTAGTGACATTTCCAGGAGAATTCCATGAGAAAGTCGTGCCTAGCTATGATCTGTAATGAAGGGTTCATGTTTAGCAATTGTCACGAACGATCTCTGCCAAATGCCCAGCTCTGCATCCGATTTGCATTTGGAGGACGATCCCAGGAGAAATTCGTCCCTAGCAGTGATCTGGATTCAGTTTCTCATCTTTAGCAACTGTCACAAACGAATCTCGGGTAAATGCCCAACAGTTCATCCGAATGGCATTTGGAGGACTAATACCAGGAGTAATTCATCCCTATGAGTAATCTGGAATGACTTGCTCATGTTTAGCTATTTTCACGAAGGGATCTCTGCCAAATGCCCAGCAGTACTCTGTAATGACATTTGCAGCAGAATTCCATGGGAAATTCGTGCCAAATTATGAAATGGGATGAAATTTTCATGTTTAGCAATTGTCACGAACGGATCTCTGCCAAATTGCCAGCAGTGCATCCGAATGGCATTTGGAGGACTAATACCAGGAGAAATTCATCCCTATGAGTAATCTGGAATGACTTGCTCATGTTTAGCTATTTTCACGAAGGGATCTCTGCCAAATGCCCAGCAGTACTCTGTAATGGAATTTGCAGCAGAATTCCATGGAAAATTCGTGCCAAAGTATGAAATGGGATGAAATTTTCATGTTTAGCAATTGTCACGAACGGATCTCTGCCAAATTGCCAGCAGTGCATCCGAATGGCATTTGGAGGACTAATACCAGGAGCAATTCATCCCTATGAGTAATCTGGAATGACTTGCCCATGTTTAGCTATTTTCACGAAGGGATCTCGGCCAAATGCCCAGAAGTACTCTGTAATGGCATTTGGAGCAGAATTCCATGGGAAATTCGTGCCAAGCTATGAAATGGAATGAATTTTTCATGTTTAGAAATTGTCACGAAAGGATCTCTGTCAAATGCCCAGCTCTGCATCCGATTTGCATTTGGAGGAGCATACCAGGAGAAATTCGTCCCTAGCAGAGATCGGGGGTGAAAGGCACATGTTTATCAATTTCAACGAACGGATCTCTGACAAATAGCCAGCAGTGCCTGCGAAATTCATTTGGAGGATAATTCCTGGCGATATTCGTGCCTAGGTGTGATCTGGAATGAATGGCTCATGTTTAGGAATTTTCACGAAGGGATCTCTGCCAAATTGCCGGCCGTGCCTCCGAATGGCATTTGGAGTTCGATCCGAGGAGAAATTCATCCCTAGCGGTGATCTGGATTGAGTTTCTCATCTTTAGCAACTGAACACAAACGAATCTCGGGTAAATGCCCAACAGTGCACCTGAATGGCATTTGGAGGACTAATACCAGGAGAAATTCATCCCTATGAGTAATCTGGAATGACTTGCTCATGTTTAGCTATTATCACGAAGGGATCTCTGCCAAATTGCCAGCTGTGCATCCGAATGGCATTTGGAGGACGATCCCAGGTGAAATTCATCCCTAGCAGTGATCTGGATTCAGTTTCTCATCTTTAGCAACTGTCACAAACGAAACTCGGGTAAATGCCCAACAGTGCACCCGAATGGCATTTGGAGGACGATCCCAGGAGAAATTAATCCGTAAGAGTAATCTGGAATGACTTGTTCATGATTAGCAATTTTGTCGAAGGAATCTCTGCCAATTGGCAAGCAGTGCCTCCTAGTGACATTTGCAGGAGAATTCCATGAGAAAGTCGTGCCTAGCTATGATCTGTAATGAAGGGTTCATGTTTAGCAATTGTCACGAACGGATCTCTGCCAAATTGCCGGCCGTGCCTCCGAATGGCATTTGGAGTTCGGTCCGAGGAGAAATTCTTCCCTAGCGGTGATCTGGATTGAGTTTCTCATCTTTAGCAACTGAACACAAACGAATCTCGGGTAAATGCCCAACAGTGCACCCGAATGGCATTTGGAGGACTAATACCAGGAGAAATTCATCCCTATGAGTAATCTGGAATGACTTGCTCATGTTTAGCTATTTTCACGAAGGGATCTCTGCCAAATTGCCAGCGGTGCATCCGAATGGCATTTGGAGGACGATGCCAGGTGAAATTCATCCCTAGCAGTGATCTGGATTCAGTTTCTCATCTTTAGCAACTGTCACAAACGAATCTCGGGTAAATGCCCAACAGTGTACCCGAATGGCATTTGGAGGACGATCCCAGGAGAAATTAATCCGTAAGAGTAATCTGGAATGACTTGTTCATGATTAGCAATTTTGTCGAAGGGATCTCTGCCAAATGCCCAGCAGTACTCTGTAATGGAATTTGCAGCAGAATTCCAATGGAAATTCGTGCCAAATTATGAAATGGGATGAAATTTTCATGTTTAGCAATTGTCACGAACGGATCTCTGCCAAATTGCCCGCAGTGCATCCGAATGGCATTTGGAGGACTAATACCAGGAGCAATTCATCCCTATGAGTAATCTGGAATGACTTGCTCATGTTTAGCTATTTTCACGAAGGGATCTCGGCCAGATGCCCAGAAGAACTCTGTAATGGCATTTGGAGCAGAATTCCATGGGAAATTCGTGCCAAGCTATGAAATGGAATGAATTTTTCATGTTTAGAAATTGTCACGAAAGGATCTCTGTCAAATGCCCAGCTCTGCATCCGATTTGCATTTGGAGGAGCATACCAAGAGAAATTCGTCCCTAGCAGAGATCGGGAGTGAAAGGCAGATGTTTATCAATTTCAATGAACGGATCTCTGACAAATAGCCAACAGTGCCTGCGAAATTCATTTGGAGGATAATTCCTGGCGATATTCGTGCCTAGGTGTGATCTGGAATGAATGGCTCATGTTTAGGAATTTTCACGAAGGGATCTCTGCCAAATTGCCGGCCGTGCCTCCGAATGGCATTTGGAGTTCGATCCGAGGAGAAATTCATCCCTAGCGGTGATCTGGATTGAGTTTCTCATCTTTAGCAACTGAACACAAACGAATCTCGGGTAAATGCCCAACAGTGCACCCGAATGGCATTTGGAGGACGATCCCATGAGAAATTAATCCGTAAGAGTAATCTGGAATGACTTGTTCATGATTAGCAATTTTGTCGAAGGAATCTCTGCCAATTGGCAAGCAGTGCCTCCTAGTGACATTTGCAGGAGAATTCCATGAGAAAGTCGTGCCTAGCTATGATCTGTAATGAAGGGTACATGTTTAGCAATTGTCACGAAGGGATCTCTGCCAAATTGCCGGCCGTGCCTCCGAATGGCATTTGGAGTTCGATCCGAGGAGAAATTCTTCCCTAGCGGTGATCTGGATTGAGTTTCTCATCTTTAGCAACTGAACACAAACGAATCTCGGGTAAATGCCCAACAGTGCACCCGAATGGCATTTGGAGGACTAATACCAGGAGAAATTCATCCCTATGAGTAATCTGGAATGACTTGCTCATGTTTAGCTATTTTCACGAAGGGATCTCTGCCAAATTGCCAGCTGTGCATCCGAATGGCATTTGGAGGACGATGCCAGGTGAAATTCATCCCTAGCAGTGATCTGGATTCAGTTTCTCATCTTTAGCAACTGTCACAAACGAATCTCGGGTAAATGCCCAACAGTGCACCCGAATGGCATTAGGAGGACGATCCCAGGAGAAATTATTCCGTAAGAGTAATCTGGAATGACTTGTTCATGATTAGCAATTTTGTCGAAGGAATCTCTGCCAATTGGCAAGCAGTGCCTCCTAGTGACATTTGCAGGAGAATTCCATGAGAAAGTCGTGCCTAGCTATGATCTGTAATGAAGGGTTCATGTTTAGCAATTGTCACGAACGGATCTCTGACAAATTGCCAGCAGTGCATCCGAATGGCATTTGGAGGACGATCCCAGGAGAAATTCGTCCCTAGCAGTGATCTGGATTCAGTTTCTCATCTTTAGCAACTGTCACAAACGAATCTCGGGTAAATGCCCAACAGTGCATCCGAATGGCATTTGGAGGACTAATACCAGGAATAATTCATCCCTATGAGTAATCTGGAATGACTTGCTCATGTTTAGCTATTTTCACGAAGGAATCTCTGCCAAATGCCCAGCAGTACTCTGTAATGGAATTTGCAGCAGAATTCCAATGGAAATTCGTGCCAAATTATGAAATGGGATGAAACTTTCATGTTTAGCAATTGTCACGAACGGATCTCTGCCAAATTGCCCGCAGTGCATCCGAATGGCATTTGGAGGACTAATACCAGGAGCAATTCATCCCTATGAGTAATCTGGAATGACTTGCTCATGTTTAGCTATTTTCACGAAGGGATCTCGGCCAAATGCCCAGAAGTACTCTGTAATGGCATTTGGAGCAGAATTCCATGGGAAATTCGTGCCAAGCTATGAAATGGAATGAATTTTTCATGTTTAGAAATTGTCACGAAAGGATCTCTGTCAAATGCCCAGCTCTGCATCCGATTTGCATTTGGAGGAGCATACCAGGAGAAATTCGTCCCTAGCAGAGATCGGGAGTGAAAGGCACATGTTTATCAATTTCAACGAACGGATCTCTGACAAATAGCCAGCAGTGCCTGCGAAATTCATTTGGAGGATAATTCCTGGCGATATTCGTGCCTAGGTGTGATCTGGAATGAATGGCTCATGTTTAGGAATTTTCACGAAGGGATCTCTGCCAAATTGCCGGCCGTGCCTCCGAATGGCATTTGGAGGACGATCCGAGGAGAAATTCATCCCTAGCGGTGATCTGGATTGAGTTTCTCATCTTTAGCAACTGTCACAAACGAATCTCGGGTTAATGCCCAACAGTGCACCCGAATGGCATTTGGAGGACGATCCCAGGAGAAATTAATCCGTAAGAGTAATCTGGAATGACTTGTTCATGTTTAGCTATTTTCACGAAGGGATCTCGGCCAAATGCCCAGCAGTACTCTGTAATGGCATTTGGAGCAGAATTCCATGAGAAAGTCGTGCCAAGCTATGAAATGGAATGAATTTTTCATGTTTAGCAATTGTCACGAACGGATCTCTGACAAATTGCCAGCAGTGCATCCGAATGGCATTTGGAGGACGATCCCAGGAGAAATTCGTCCCTAGCAGTGATCTGGATTCAGTTTCTCATCTTTAGCAACTGTCACAAACGAATCTCGAGTAAATGCCCAACAGTGCACCCGAATGGCATGTGGAGGACTAATACTTGGAGAAATTCATCCCTATGAGTAATCTGGAATGACTTGCTCATGTTTAGCTATTTTCACGAAGGGATCTCTGCCAAATGCCCAGCAGTACTCTGTAATGGCATTTGCAGCAGAATTCCATGGGAAATTCGTGCCAAGCTATGAAATGGAATGCATTTTTCATGTTTAGCAATTGTCACGAACGGATCTCTGCCAAAAGGCCAGCAGTGCATCCGAATGGCATTTGGAGGACGATCCCAGGTGAAATTCATCTTTAGCAATGATCTGGATTTAGTTTCTCATCTTTAGCAACTGTCACAAACGAATCTCGGGTAAATGCCCAACAGTGCACCCGAATGGCATTTGGAGGTGGATCCCAGGAGAAATTAATCCGTAAGAGTAATCTGGAATGATTTGCTCATGATTAGCAATTTTGTCAATGGGATCTCTGTCAAATGGCAATCACTGCATCCTAGTGACTTTTGCCGGAGAATTCCATGAGAAAGTCATGCCTAGCAGAGATCGGGAGTGAAAGGCACATGTTTATCAATTTCAGCGAAAAGATCTCTGAGAAATAGCTAGCAGTGCCTGCCAGAGGCATTTGGGGGATAATTCCTGGAGATATTCATGCCTAGGCGTGATCTGGAAGATATGGCTAATGTTTAGCAATTGTCACGAAGGGATCTCTGCCAAATTGCCAGCTGTGCATCCGAATGGCATTTGGAGGACGATCCCAGGTGAAATTCATCCCTAGCAGTGATCTGGATTCAGTTTCTCATCTTTAGCAACTGTCACAAACGAATCTCGGGTAAATGCCCAACAGTGCACCCGAATGGCATTTGGAGGACTAATACTTGGAGAAATTCATCCCTATGAGTAATCTGGAATGACTTGCTCATGTTTAACTATTTTCACGAAGGGATCTCTGCCAAATGCCCAGCAGTACTCTGTAATGGCATTTGCAGCAGAATTCCATGGGAAATTCGTGCCAAGCTATGAAATGGAATGCATTTTTCATGTTTAGCAATTGTTACGAACGGATCTCTGCCAAATTGCGAGCGATACATCCGAATAGCATTTGGAGGACGATCCGAGGAAAAATTCATCCCTAGCGGTGATCTGGATTGAGTTGCTCATCTTTAGCAACTGTCACAAACGAATTTCGGGTAAATGTCCAACAGTGCATCCGAAAGGCATTTGGAGGATGATCCCAGGAGAAATTAATCCGTAAGAGTAATCTGGAATGACTTGCTCATGATTAGAAATTTTATCGATGAGATCTCTGCCAAATGGCAAGCAGTGAATCCTAGTGACATTTGCAGGAGAATTCCATGAGAAAGTCGTGCCTAGCTATGATCTGTAATGAAGGGTTCATGTTTAGCAATTGTCACGAACGGATCTCTGCCAAATGCCCAGCTCTGCATCCGATTTGCATTTGGAAGAGGATTCCAGGAGAAATTCGTCCCTAGCAGAGATCGGGAGTGAAAGGCACATATTTATCAATTTCAACGAAAGGATCTCTGACAACTGTGACAACTTTAGCAACTGTCATAAACGAATCTCCGGTAAATGCCCAACAGTGCATCCGAATGCCATTTGGAGGACGATCCCAGGAGAAATTCGTCCCTAGCAGTGATCTGGATTCAGTTTCTCATCTTTAGCAACTGTCACAAACGAATCTCGGGTAAATGCCCAACAGTGCATCCGAATGGCATTTGGAGGACTAATACCAGGAGCAATTCATCCCTATGAGTAATCTGGAATGACTTGCTCATGTTTAACTATTTTCACGAAGGGATCTCTGCCAAATGCCCAGCAGTACTCTGTAATGGAATTTGCAGCAGAATTCCATGGGAAATTCGTGCCAAATTATGAAATGGGATGAAATTTTCATGTTTAGCAATTGTCACGAACGGATCTCTGCCAAATTGCCTGCAGTGCATCCGAATGGCATTTGGAGGACGGTCCCAGGTGAAATTCATCCTTAGCGGTGATCTGGATTCAGTTTCTCATCTTTAGCAACTGTCACAAACGAATCTCGGGTAAATGCCCAACAGTGCACCCGAATGGCATTTGGAGGACTAATACTTGGAGAAATTCATCCCTATGAGTAATCTGGAATGACTTGCTCATGTTTAGCTATTTTCACGAAGGGATCTCTGCCAAATGCCCAGCAGTACTCTGTAATGGCATTTGCAGCAGAATTCCATGGGAAATTCGTGCCAAGCTATGAAATGGAATGCATTTTTCATGTTTAGCAATTGTCACCAACGGATCTCTGCAAAATTGCCAGCAGTGCATCTGAATGTCATTTGGAGTACGATCCCAGGTGAAATTCATCCGTAGCAGTGATCTGGATTCAGTTTCTCATCTTTAGCAACTGTCACAAACGAATCTCGGGTAAATGCCCAAGAGTGCATCTGAATGGCATTTGGAGGACTAATACCAGGAGAAATTCATCCCTATGAGTAATCTGGAATGACTTGCTCATGTTTAGCTATTTTCACGAAGGGATCTCTGCCAAATTGCCAGCTGTTCATCCGAATGGCATTTGGAGGACGATCCCAGGTGAAATTCATCCCTAGCAGTGATCTGGATTCAGTTTCTCATCTTTAGCAACTGTCACAAACGAATCTCTGCGAAATTGCCAGCTGTGCATCCGAATGGCATTTGGAGGACGATCCCAGGTGAAATTCATCCCTAGCAGTGATCTGGATTCAGTTTCTCATCTTTAGCAACTGTCACAAACGAATCTCGGGTAAATGCCCAAGAGTGCATCCGAATGGCAGTTGGAGGATGATCCCAGGAGAAATTAATCCGTAAGAGTAATTTGGAATGACTTGCTCAAGATTAGAAATTTGTCAAAGGGATCTCTGCCAAATGGCAAGCAGTGCATCCTAGTGACATTTGCAGGACAATTCCATGAGAAAGTCGTGCCTAGCTATGATCTGTAATGAAGGGTTCATGTTTAGCAATTGTCACGAACGGATCTCTGCGAAATTGCCAGCAATACATCCGAATGGCATTTGGAGGACGATCCGAGGAGAAATTCATCCCTAGCGGTGATCTGGATTGAGTTTCTCATCTTTAGCAACTGTCACAAACGAATCTCGGGTTAATGCCCAACAGTGCACCCGAATGGCATTTGGAAGACTAATACCAGGAGCAATTTAACCCTATGAGTAATCTGGAATGACTTGCTCATGTTTAGCTATTTTCACGAAGGGATCTGGGCCAAATGCCCAGCAGTACTCTGTAATGGCATTTGGAGCAGAATTCCATGGGAAATTCATGCCAAGCTATGAAATGGAATGAATTTTTCATGTTTAGAAATTGTCGCGAAAGGATCTCTGTCAAATGCCCAGCTCTGCATCCGAATGGCATTTGGAGGATGATCCCAGGTGAAATTCATCCCTAGCAGTGATCTGGATTCAGTTTCTCATCTTTAGCAACTGTCACAAACGAATCTCGAGTAAATGCCCAACAGTGCACCCGAATGGCATGTGGAGGACTAATACTTGGAGAAATTCATCCCTATGAGTAATCTGGAATGACTTGCTCATGTTTAGCTATTTTCACGAAGGGATCTCTGCCAAATGCCCAGCAGTACTCTGTAATGGCATTTACAGCAGAATTCCATGGGAAATTCGTGCCAAGCTATGAAATGGAATGCATTTTTCATGTTTAGCAATTGTCACGAACGGATCGCTGCCAAATTGCCAGCAGTGCATCCGAATGGGATTTGGAGGACGATCCCAGGTGAAATTCATCCTTAGCGGTGATCTGGAATCAGTTTCTCATCTTTAGCAACTGTCACAAACGAATCTCGGGTAAATGCCCAACAGTGCACCCGAATGGCATTTGGAGGACTAATACTTGGAGAAATTCATCCCTATGAGTAATCTGGAATGACTTGCTCATGTTTAACTATTTTCACGAAGGGATCTCTGCCAAATTCCCAGCAGTACTCTGTAATGGCATGTGCAGCAGAATTCCATGGGAAATTCGTGCCAAGCTATGAAATGGAATGCATTTTTCATGTTTAGCAATTGTTACGAACGGATCTCTGCCAAATTGCGAGCAATACATCCGAATAGCATTTGGAGGACGATCCGAGGAAAAATTCATCCCTAGCGGTGATCTGGATTGAGTTGCTCATCTTTAGCAACTGTCACAAACGAATTTCGGGTAAATGTCCAACAGTGCATCCGAAAGGCATTTGGAGGATGATCCCAGGAGAAATTAATCCGTAAGAGTAATCTGGAATGACTTGCTCATGATTAGAAATTTTATCGATGAGATCTCTGCCAAATGGCAAGCAGTGCATCCTAGTGACATTTCCAGGAGAATTCCACGAGAAAGTCGTGCCAGCTATGATCTGTAATGAAGGGTTCATGTTTAGCAATTGTCACGAACGGATCTCTGCCAAATGCCCAGCTCTGCATCCCAATGGCATTTGGAGGATGATCCCAGGAGAAATTCGTCCCTAGCAGTGATCTGGATTCAGTTTCTCATCTTTAGCAACTGTCACAAACGAATCTCGGGTAAATGCCCAACAGTGCATCCGAATGGCATTTGGAGGACTAATACCAGGAGCAATTCATCCCTATGAGTAATCTGGAATGACTTGCTCATGTTTAGCTATTTTCTCGAAGGGATCTCTGCCAAATGCCCAGCAGTACTCTGTAATGGCATTTGCAGCAGAATTCCATGGGTTATTCGTGCCAAACTATGAAATGGAATGAATTTTTCATGTTTAGCAATTGTCACGAACGGATCTCTGACAAATTTCCAGCAGTGCATCCGAATGGCATTTGGAGGACGATCCCAGGTGAAATTCATCCTTAGCAGTGATCTGGATTCAGTTTCTCATCTTTAGCAACTGTCACAAACGAATCTCGGGTAAATGTCCAACAGTGCATCCGAAAGGCATTTGGAGGATGATCCCAGGAGAAATTAATCCGTAAGAGTAATCTGGAATGATTTGCTCATGATTAGAAATTTTATCGATGAGATCTCTGCCAAATGGCAAGCAGTGCATCCTAGTGACATTTGCAGGAGAATTCCATGAGAAAGTCGTGCCTAGCTATGATCTGTAATGAAGGGTTCATGTTTAGCAATTCTCACGAACGGATCTCTGCCAAATTGCCAGCAATACATCCGAATGGCATTTGGAGGACGATCCGAGGAGAAATTCATCCCTAGCGGTGATCTGGATTGAGTTTCTCATCTTTAGCAACTGTCACAAACGAATCTCGGGTAAATGCCCAACAGTACTCCCGAATGGCATTTGGAGGACGATCCCAGGAGAAATTAATCCGTAAAAGTAATCTGGAATGACTTGTTCATGATTAGCAATTTTGTCGAAGGAATCTCTGTCAATTGGCAAGCAGTGCATCCTAGTGACACTTCCAGGAGAATTCCATGAGAAAGTCGTGCCTAGCTATGATCTGTAATGAAGGGTTCATGTTTAGCAATTGTCACGAACGGATCTCTGCGAAATGCCCAGCTCTGCATCCGATTGGCATTTGGAGGACGATCCCAGGAGAAATTCGTCCCTAGCAGTGATCTGGATTCAGTTTCTCATCTTTAGCAACTGTCACAAACGAATCTCGGGTAAATGCCCAACAGTGCATCCGAATGGCATTTGGAGGACTAATACCAGGAGCAATTCATCCCTATGAGTAATCTGGAATGACTTGCTCATGTTTAGCTATTTTCACGAAGGGATCTCTGCCAAATGCCCAGCAGTACTCTGTAATGGAATTTGCAGCAGAATTCCATGGGAAATTCGTGCCAAATTATGAAATGGAATGCATTTTTCATGTTTAGCAATTGTTACGAACGGATCTCTGCCAAATTGCCAGCAGTGCATCCGAATGGCATTTGGAGGACGATCCCAGGTGAAATTCATCCTTAGCGATGATCTGGATTCAGTTTCTCATCTTTAGCAACTGTCACAAACGAATCTCGGGTAAATGCCCAACAGTGCACCCGAATGGCATTTGGAGGACTAATACTTGGAGAAATTCATCCCTATGAGTAATCTGGAATGACTTGCTCATGTTTAGCTATTTTCACGAAGGGATCTCTGCCAAATGCCCAGCAGTACTCTGTAATGGCATTTGCAGCAGAATTCCATGGGAAATTCGTGCCAAGCTATGAAATGGAATGCATTTTTCATGTTTAGCAATTGTTACGAACGGATCTCTGCCAAATTGCCAGCAGTGCATCCGAATGGCATTTGGAGGACGATCCCAGGTGAAATTCATCCTTAGCGGTGATCTGGATTCAGTTTCTCATCTTTAGCAACTGTCACAAACGAATCTCGGGTAAATGCCCAACAGTGCACCCGAATGGCATTTGGAGGACTAATACTTGGAGAAATTCATCCCTATGAGTAATCTGGAATGACTTGCTCATGTTTAGCTATTTTCACGAAGGGATCTCTGCCAAATGCCCAGCAGTACGCTGTAATGGCATTTGCAGCAGAATTCCATGGGAATTTCGTGCCAAGCTATGAAATGGAATGCATTTTTCATGTTTAGCAATTGTTACGAACGGATCTCTGCCAAATTGCCAGCAATACATCCGAATAGCATTTGGAGGACGATCTGAGGAAAAATTCATCCCTAGCGGTGATCTGGATTGAGTTGCTCATCTTTAGCAACTGTCACAAACGAATCTCGGGTAAATGCCCAACAGTGCACCCGAATGGCATTTGGAGGACGATCCCAGGAGAAATTAATCCGTAAGAGTAATCTGTAATGACTTGTTCATGATTAGCAATTTTGTCGAAGGAATCTCTGCCAAATGGCAAGCAGTGAATCCTAGTGACATTTCCAGGAGAATTCCATGAGAAAGTCGTGCCTAGCTATGATCTGTAATGAAGGGTTCATGTTTAGCAATTGTCACTAACGGATCTCTGCCAAATGCCCAGCTCTGCATCCGATTGGCATTTGGAGCACGATCCCAGGAGAAATTCGTCCCTAGCAGTGATCTGGATTCAGTTTCTCATCTTGAGCAACTGTCTCAAATGAATCTCGGGTAAATGCCCAACAGTGCATCCAAATGGGATTTGGAGGACCATCCCAGGAGAAATTAATCCGTATGAGTAATCTGGAATGACTTGCTCATGTTTAGTAATTGTCACAAAGGGATTTCTGCTAAATGGCCAGCAGTGTATCCTAATGACATTTGCAGGAGAATTCCATGAGAAAGTTGTGCCTAGCTATGATCTGCAATGAAGGGTTCATGTTTAGCAATTGTCACGAACGGATCTCTGCCAAATGCCCAGCTCTGCATCCGATTTGCATTTGGAGGACGATCCCAGGAGAAATTCGTCCCTAGCATTGATCTGGATTCAGTTTCTCATCTTTAGCAACTGTCACAAACGAATCTCGGGTAAATGCCCAACAGTGCACCCGAATGGCATTTGGAGGATGATCCCAGGAGAAATTAATCCGTAAAAGTAATCTGGAATGACTTGCTCATGATTAGCTATTTTGTCGAAGGGATCTCTGCCAAACGGCAAGCCGTGCATCCTAGTGACATTTGTAGGAGAATTCCATGAGAAAGTCGTGCCAAGCTATGAAATGGAATGAATTTTTCATGTTTAGCAATTGTCACGAACGGATCTCTGCCAAATTGCCAGCAGTGCATCCGAATGGCATTTGGAGGACGATCCCAGGTGAAATTCATTCCTAGCAGTGATCTGGATTCAGTTTCTCATCTTTAGCAACTGTCACAAACGAATCTCGGGTAAATGCCCAACAGTGCACCCGAATGGCATTTGGAGGTGGATCCCAGGAGAAATTAATCCGTAAGCGTAATCTGGAATGATTTGCTCATGATTAGCAATTTTGTCGATGGGATCTCTGCCAAATGGAAGCACTGCATCCTAGTGACATTTGCCGGAGAATTCCATGAGAAAGTCATGCCTAGCAGAGATCGGGAGTGAAAGGCACATGTTTATCAATTTCAACGAAAAGATCTCTGACAAATAGCCAGCAGTGCCTGCGAAAGGCATTTGGAGGATAATTCCTGGAGATATTCGTACCTAGGTGTGATCTGGAAGGAATGTCTCATGTTTAGCAATTTTCACGAAGGGATCTCTGCCAAATTGCCAGCAGTGCCTCCGAATGGCATTTGGAGGACGATCCGAGGAGAAATTCATCCCTAGCGGTGATCTGGATTGAGTTTCTCATCTTTAGCAACTGTCACAAACGAATCTCGGGTAAATTCCCAACAGTGCACCCGAATGGCATTTGGAGGACTAATACCAGGAGAAATTCATCCCTATGAGTAATCTGGAATGACTTGCTCATATTTAGCTATTTTCACGAAGGGATCTCTGCCAAATGCCCAGCAGTACTCTGTAATGGCATTTGCAGCAGAATTCCATGGGAAATTCGTGCCAAGCTATGAAATGGAATGAATTTTTCATGTTTAGCAATTGTCACGAACGGATCTCTACCAAATTGCCAGCAGTTCATCCGAATGGCATTTGGAGGATAATTCCTGGAGATAGTCGTTCCTAGGTGTGATCTGGAATGAATGGCTCATGTTGGAGTATTACTGCGAACATTCGTGCCCAGCTGTGATCTGGATTCATTTCGTCATGTTTAGCAATTTTCCCGTAGGGCTGTCTGCCAAATGGCTAGCAATGCATCCTAATGACATTTGCTGGAGAATTCCATGATACATTCGTGCCTAGCTATGATCTGGAATCAATGTCTCATATTTAGCTAGTGTCAATGCCAAATGGCCAGCAGTGCATCCGAATGGCATTTGGAGGACGATCCCAGGAGAAATTCGTCCTTATCAGTAATCTGCAATTAATGGCTCATGTTTAGCAATTTTCACGAACGGATCTCTGCCAAATGGCTATCAATGCATCCTGATGACGTTGCAGGAGAATTCCATGAGAAATTCGTGCTTAGCTGTGATCTGGAATAAATGTTTCATGTTTAGCAAGTGACACGAATGGATCTCTGCCAAATTGCCAGCAGTTCATCCGAATGGCATTTGGAGGACTGTCCCAAGAGAAATTCATTCCTAGCAGTGACCTGGATTCAGTTTCTCATCTTGAGCAACTGTCTCAAATGAATCTCGGGTAAATGCCCAACAGTGCATCCAAATGGGATTTGGAGGACCATCCCAGGAGAAATTAATCCGTATGAGGAATCTGGAATGACTTGCTCATGTTTAGCAATTGTCACAAAGGGATTTCTGCCAAATGGCCAGCAGTGTATCCTAGTGACATTTGCAGGAGAATTCCATGAGAAAGTTGTGCCTAGCTGTGATCTGGAATGAAGGTTTCATGTTTAGAAATTGTCATGAAGGGATCTCTGCCAAACTGCCAGCAGTACATCCGAATGGTATTTGGAGGACGATCCCAGGAGAAATTCATCCCTATCAGTTATCTGCAATTAATGGCTCATGTTTAGCAGTTTTCACAAACGGATCTCTGCCAGATGCCCAGCTCTCCATCCAGTTTGCATTTGGAGGACGATTCTACAAGACATTCTTCTATAGCAGAAATAGGTAGTGAAAGGCACATGTTTATCAATTTCAACGAAAGGATCGCTGACAAATATCCAGCAGTGCATGCGAAAGGGATTTGGAGGATCATTCCTGGAGGTATTCGTTCCTAGGTGTGATCTGGAATTAATGTCTCTTGTTTAGCAATTTTGACGAAGGGATCTCTGCCAAATGGCAAGCAGTGCATCCTAGTGACATTTGCAGGTGGATTCCATGCGAAATTTGTGCCTAGCTATGATCTGGAATCAACGGTTCATGTTTTGAGAGTGTGCATGCTAAGGGGCCAGCAGTGCGACCGAATGGAGGAATTTGGAGGAAGATTACCAGGAGAAATTCATCCCTATGAGTAATATGGAATGACTTGCTCATTTTTAGCTATTTTCACGAAGGGATTTCTACCAAATGGCCAGCAGTGTATCCTAGTGACATTTGCAGGAGAATTCCATTAGAAATTCGTGCCTAGCTATGATAGGAAAAGAAGGGTTCATGTTTAGCAATTGTCACGAATGGATCTCTGCCAAATTGCCAGCAGTACATCCGAATTTCATTTGGAGGACGATCCGAGGAGAAATTCATCCCTACCAGTGATCTGGATTTAGTTTCTCATCTTTAGCAACTGTCACAAACGAATCTCGGGTAAATGCCCAACAGTGCTCCCGAATGGCATTTGGAGGACTATTACCAGGACAAATTCATCCCTAGAAGTGATCTGGATTCAATGTCTCATATTTAGGTATTTTCACGAATGGATCTCTCGCAAATGCGCAACAGTGAATCCGCTTTGCATGTGGAAGACGATCCCAGGAGAAAATCATCCCTAGCAGTTATCTGGATTTAATACATTGGCCAAACTGGACAGTCTCTACGCAAAAGAATAAATGGACACAAATCTGACATCAGGAATCATAACATTCAAAAGCCAGTGGGAGAACACTTCAACCTCTCTAATCAGTCAGTGACAGACTTGAAGGTGACAGTTTTGCAACAAAAAAACTTCAAAAACAGACTCCAAAGAGAGACTGCTGTACTCGAATTAATATGCAAATTAGACACAATTAATTTAGGCCTAAACAGAGACTGGGAATGGTTGGGTCATTACACTAATTGAATTCCCCCCCCCCCCCCCATGTTAAGTTCTCCTCACACCTTCTATCGGTCATCTTGATTATCACTTCAAAGTTTTTTCTTCTGCTGCTACTGATAGCTCATCTCAATTGATTGGCCTCTTACAAGTGGTATGCGTACTTCCACCTTTTCATGTTCTCTGTATGTATAAATATCTTCTGTCTCTGTGTTCCACTCTATGCATCTGAAGAAGTGAGCTGTAGCCCACGAAAGCTTATGCTGAAATAAATTTGTTAGTCTCTAAGGTGCCACAAGTACTCCTGTTCTTTTTGCGGATACAGACTAACACGGCTGCTACTTTGTAACCTATCATGGTAGTGAAGCTCTGGAATAGGCTTCCAAGGGAGGATGTGGAACCCCCATCATTGGAAGGTTTTAAAAACAAGTTGGACAAACCCTTATCAGGGATGGTCTAGGTTTACTTGGTCCTGCCACAGGGCAGGGGCCTGGACTTAATGACTTCTCCAGGTCCCTTCCAGCCTGATATTTATGATGCTTCAGGGCACCTTGGACCCAAAAAGACTGAGCTGAATGTTGGCAGAAGATTTTACAGGGTGGTGATGGCTCAAGCTGTCCAGGAGTAATGCGTCAATTGCCCAGTTTGCAGCAGCAGAAGAAACCTGGGGCCAGAAGCAGGGCCACTCTCTAGCTGGCAGAGACCAGCGCACCCTTGGAGTTGGTAGCATTGGACTCCTGGAAGGTGGAGCCCAGCCATAGTGGTGCATCCTGTGTTCTGACCATGGTGGATCACTGACATTTTATGGTTTACATCCTCTCAAGTCCAGGTCATGCAGTCATGGGTACATTGTGCCTGGGGCCGGGGCCAGAGCCATCCCTTGGGTAGGGTGAATCAGGGAGACCACTCCGGGCTCTGCACTTTGGGGGGCCCCGCAGGCTGGTGCGATTGGCAGGCATGGTTGGACCCAGAAGACAAATCCGTCACTGCCACAGAGCTGCCATCTTGTTGGCAGTTAGCGGAGACAGCACCCGGCTTGGCCACCCGCCTTTCAGTGCAGCGAGTCCGCCACCATGGCCAGAGCCCTGAGCCACCATGCCACTATGGCCAACAATAGCCCCACGGTAGGTGCTGGCAACTGCCAGTGGCAGCAGATGGACCAGCACCAGGCTGGATCCATCCCACCGGTCCATCCGCTGGTGCAGAGCGGGGCCCCCAAGCTGGTAGGGGCTGATTTGTCCTGGGCCCTGCACCCCCCTAGGGACAGCCCTGCCTGGGTCATCTATGACAGGCTCTCTCAGCGAGTGCTCAGAGTTGCCATGCACAGAAACCCATACAATTGCACACACACCAGTTTTATGTTAACAGATTGTCACCGGCTCAGTTAGATCAACACTAAATTCCTCCCACAAAGTTAGATTGTCCATGTCTGTGGTATTAGCACAGAGGTGGGCAAACTATGGCCCGTGGGACCGTCCTGTCCGGCCCCTGAGCTCCTGCCGTGAGCGGAATGTTCTGCGCAGTGTGTGGCTGGCTCCAGCCAGGTGGCGCGGCTGTAGCGCTGCCAGCCACCAGTGCTCCAGGCAGCGCGGTAAGGGGCAGGGAGCAGGGAGTCGGGGTGGATAGAGGGCGGGGAAGGTGGTTGGGGGATGGTCAGGGTGTGGATAGGGGTGGGGCGGTCAGAGGTCAGGAAACAGGGGGGTTGGATGGGGCAGGGGTCCCGGGAGGGCCCTCAGGAATGAGAGGGGGGTTGGATGGGGCGGCGGGGGCAGTCAGGGGTGAGGGTTCCGGGGGCAGACAGGGAAGAGGGGGGTTGGATGGGGCAGGAGTCCTGGGGGGACATCAGGGGGCAAGAAGCGGGGGGGCAGATAGGGGATGGGGGCCGGGCCACGCCCCCTCCCCTAACCAGCCCTCCATACAATTTCCAAAACCCAATGTGGCCCTCAGGCCAAAAAGTTTGCCCGCCCGTGTATTAGCACCATCTTTTCTCTTTGCATCCTGTTGAACATCTGCCTTCAGGTTGGGGTGAAAGCAGGTCTTTACGGTCATCATTGTCCAGATGCCCTAAAGCCTGTGAAGAACCATGGCTCAGCTGTTGCAAGTTTTCAGATAACAACGTAAGGCTTCATTTTCATTTTCACGGGATGCTTTAAAACCTTTACTTTGCATCTAGGCCACTTTATCACATGACTTAACATTTACATTTGGGATGCTGAGTGAAATTGACATTCTTGAGCTGTGTCTCCAGGAACTGCCAGCCTCCCATCTCCAGTTGGGGTTCTCAGGGCTTCCAGGCTCCCTGTTGTGGAGCCGGCAGCCCAGCCCCAGTTAGAGTCAGGGCTGCCAGTCAGTAGCTCAGGGGTCGGCAACCTACTGCACGCGTGCCAAAGACGGCACACGAGCCGATTCTGAGTGGCACGCTGCTGCCCACTGAGAGGAGGAGGAGGAGGAGGGGTGGAGGGGCTGGAAAGCGCCACGCTGGGGGAAGAAGGGGGAGGAGGGAAACTTGGCTGCGGCAGGACCAAGCTTCTGCCTCCTGCCCTGGCAGGGGAGAGCGGTGGGGGGGGGGGGTCCTGGCCCCCCGCCCCACTCAGCCCCCCCGCCCACCGCTCTCCCCTGCGGGGGCAGGAGGCAGAAGCTTGGTCCTGCAGCAGCCAAGCTCCCCCCCTTCCCCGTTTCTTCCCACAGCTTGGTGCGTTCCGGCCCCTCCTCCTCCTCCTCCCCCCTCTCCCTGCCGGCTTGCGAGGGGGAGGGGGAGCGGAGCAGAGCCGAGCGGCAGCGTGCTCGCTGCTCTGTAGAGGAGGCAGATAGAGGTAGGGACGGGCCTTGGGGAAGGGGGTGGAACAGGGCATATCCCTTCCAGCCCCCTGCCATGAGCCGCTCAGGGCAGGGGGCTGGGAGCACCCCCACGAGCCGAGCACCCCAGCGTTCTGCCCTGCACCTCCACACCCCCCCAGCCCTCTGCCCTGACCTCCCCCCAACACCCAGCCTTCTGCCCTGCACCTCCACACCCCCCCAGCCCTCTGCCCTGCACCTCCACACCCCCCCAGCCTTCTGCCCTGACCTCCCCCCAACACCCAGCCTTCTGCCCTGCACCTCCACACACACCCCAGCCCTCTGACCTGACCTCGAGTCGCCCTGCTCAGCCCACTGCAGGCCTAGGTGAACAGAACCCCAGGCTGGAAGTGGGCTGAGCGTGCTGGCGGCGTAAGATCAGCATTTTAATTTAATTTTAAATGAAGCTTCTTAAACATTTTGAAAACCTTGTTTACTTTACATACAACAATAGTTTAGTTATATAATATAGACTTATAGAGAGAGAGACCTTCTAAAAAACGTTAACATGTATTACCGGCACGCGAAACCTTAAATTAAAGAGAATAAATGAAGACTCGGCACACCACTTCTGAAAGGTTGCCTACCCCTGCACTAGCTCATTTACTGGGCTCAAAACTGACAGTGCTACTCACACGCTAGGGGAGAATGATTCCTTCCCCTTCAGGAGTCACAGGGTGGGGGTCTCTGGCTTGGGTCATAACAGGAGGTCCTATGTCAAGGTCCATTCCATAAGAGGCGCCTACCAATTCTCCCACAGGCAGTAGGAGGTTTCTATGCACCATCTTTGTTTGTCCCGACCTCGTTTCGGGTTTAATCTTGTACACCGGCAGATATCCCAGCTTTTCCACCACCAGGTAAGGTATTGCCGTCCATCTGTCAGCAATCTTGTGTTTACCAGCAACACCCACATCTCGCAGCAGAACTCTGTCCCCTGGTTGGAGCTCCTGCGAATGCACTCTTGCATCCATAGGCGCCGACTTCCCCTCTGCCCTGTGGGTGCTCAACCCCATCCTCCCACGGCCCCGCCCCTTCACTGCCCTCACCCTGCCCCCCATTCAACCCCTTTCCCCCAAGTCCCCGCCCCTGCCCCACCTCTTCTCCGCCTCCTCCCCCAAGCATGCCATGTCCTCGCTCCTCCCCCTCCCTCCCAGAAAGTCCTAAGTGCTGCCAAAGAGCTGTTAGGCAGCTGCGGAAGTGCTCGGAGGGAGTGGGAGGAGCGCGGATGCTGCGTGCTTGGGAGGAGGAGGCGAGGCAGGGGTGGGGGGAGCTTGGCTGCTGGTGGGTGCAGAGCACCCGCTAATTTTTCCCCGTGGATGCTCCAGCCCCATGGAGTCGGTGCCTATGTTTGCATCATATTGGTGCTTGTTACTATCTGAATTCTTGTGGGCAGCAGCTGTAGCCAAGCGATAAGAATCCTGCAGTTTTTCTCTTAGTCGGGAAAACATACTGCAGATATGTCTCATAGTTTTCTCAATCCTCCATCCATACTCCAAAGTACAAATCTATGGATAATCTTGGCTCTCGCCCAAACATCAGGATATAAGGGGTGACTCCTGTATCATCGTTCTTCATGGCATTGTAGGCATGCACCAAAAGCACAACAGGCTGGCTCCAGGTTGCTTTCTGCTCTGGATGTAAAGTCCCCAGCATATCCATCAGAGTCCGATTAAATTGCTCTGCCTGAGGGTCACCTTGTGGGTGGTAAGGGGTTGTTCTGGACTTCTTAATTCCTGCCATCCTTAGCACCTCCTTCAGGAGGTGACTCTCAAAGTCCTGTCCCTGGTCAGAGTGTATCCGACCTGGGAATCCATATGCTGAAAAATATTTCTCCCACAACACTCAAACAACGGTGGTGGCCCTCTGGTCACACGTGGGATATGCCTGGGCATACCGGGCAAAACGGTCAGTCACTACTAAAATGTTCCCAACATTCCTCCTGTCCACTTCTAAAGACAAGAAATTAATGCATACCAGCTCCAAAGGTTTGCGCTGGTGATATTCCTCAGCTATGCTGCTCTAGCAAGCAGTTTTCCTTTGAACACACCGGGCGCATGTCTCGCATTTCTTCCGTACATCCTCAGCCATCCAGGGCCAGTAGAACTTAGTACAGATAAATTCCAGGGTTCTCTCCATTCCCAAATGTCCAAAGTCATCATGCAGGGCCCTCATGGCCAGGGCTCTGTACTCTTTTGGTTGCATTAGCTGTGTTCGTTGATTTTGTAAAGGATCTACTGTGATCCGGTGCAGTACTCCCTGTATCAGTTTTAGTTTGCTCCATTACCTTAATAGCAGTCTACTCTCGGGGGTAGATGTAATAATTGCAACAGGGTTTTGCCCCTCTCTTTTCGCAAGTAGTGTGTCACGAATGTCAATATCTTGCAATTGGGCTTTTTGCCAGTCAGCAGCATTGAGCATGGGCAATGGAGATTGGTCCAGCACAATATAATTCACTGAGGCAGATAGCACATTCTCAGGGGGCAGGCCCAGAGTTTCTGCAACACAACCATGAAGACTCTCGCGGGCCTCTGACTCTCAATAACTTCAGTTGTAAATAGCTCTCACCCCATCCATAGGAATCACAGCAATTTCCGAAGGCTGCGGACGCCGTGACAATGCATCCACGTCTACATTGCTTCTCCCTGATTGGTACTGAATGCTGAACTCGTAGCTAGCCAAGGTGGCCACCCATCTCTGCCCGGTAGCATCCAGCTTAGCACTTGTCAACATGTAAGTCAGCGGATTGTTGTCTATCCACACTTGAAACCTAGCACTGTACAAGTAGTCACGAAACTTCTCAGTGATGGCCCATTTCAAGGCCAAGAACTCCAGCTTGTGGATGGGGTAGTGAGTTTCACTATCAGCCAGTCCTCAACTGGCAAAGGTTACAGGTTTACGTTTGCCTTTCTGGTATAGGACTGCTCCCAGTCCCCCCAGACTGGCATCAGTATGTAGGATAAATAGTTTTCTCGGGTCAGCAAAGACTAGGACTGGAGCATGAGTTAGGCAATTAATTATTTCCTGAAAAGCCCTTTCATATCTCTCATCCCACCGTGATCCAAATGGTTCTAACGGGACGTAATTTCTCTGCTCGGGAGGCTTTGGGGACCTCCCCTTTTTCTTGGTCTTAGAATTATTCTTGCTGGATGGGTATCCCCATTCAGAGATTTTACAATAGTAGCTCCATCTAGGTTGTATTTCCCTAGTTTCTCAATGAGAAGGTCATGCAAAACTGTCTCAAAAGCCTTATTAAGTCTAGATATACCACATCTACCGCTTCCCCCTATCCACAAGGCTTGTTACCCTGTCAAAGAAAGTTATTAGGTTGGTTTGACCTGATTTGTTCTTGACAAATCCATGCTGACTATCACTTATCATCTTATTATCTTCTAGATGTTTGCAAATTGATTCCTTAATGATTTGCTCCATTATCTTTCCTGGTACAGAAGTTAAGCTGATTGGTCTGTAATTGCCTGGGGTGCCCTTATTTCCCTTTTTATAGCTAGGCACTATATGTGCTCTTTTCCAGTCTTCTGGAATCTCCCCTGTCTTCCATTACTTTTCAAAGATAATAGCTAATGGCTCAGATATCTCCTCAGTCAGCTCCTTGAGTATTCTAGGATTCATTTAATCAGGCCCTGGTGACTTGAAGACATCTAACTTGACCAAGTAACTTTTAACTTGTTCTTTCCCTATTTTAGCATCTAGGGGTTCCTTTCCATCGATCCAATACAGAACTGGCTTGAGCCCCCCCACTCAGTAACCTGGGAAATTTACACACCACCCCTGAGCGCCTCTAAGAAGCAAAACTAACCCTTTTGCAAGTACAGAGTCTGAGTGTAGAAAAGAAATGTTTTAAAAAAGGAGAGAAGTAACTCAGCATTAATTTGGGAAAACACCGCAAACAGGGCTCATAAGCATAAACCATGAGTTAAAGACCCACTCCAAGTATGTTGGGCAGTGTCCTTTTCCCGCCAGGTTCTTAAGTCCTTCACATGCCCAACCCTTCTTTGCACCCAATTCACAGTTGCTGCCTCTGGTCAGTGCTGCATAATTATTGTGGGAATACAGAAAAACAGGACTGTGCTTAATCTGCATTCCCACAATAATTACACATTGGTAACCAGATTTCACTATCCCTACATTCAGTACTAACATAATTTGTGACCCAACACCAGCTAAGGCCTTGGCTACACTTGCGAGTTACAGCGCTGTAAAGCCGCCCCCAGCGCTGTAACTCACTCCCCGGCCACACTGGCAAGGCATTTGCAGCGCTGTATCTCCGTGGTTGCAGTGCTGCATGTACTCCACCTCCCTGAGAGGAATAGCGAGTATTGCGCTGCCGCTGCAGCGCTGCGGTGCCAGTGTGGCCGCCCAATGCGCTGTGAATGGCCTCCAGAATTATTCGGCAGTATCCCACAATTCCTGTTCTAGCCACTCTGGTCATCAGTTCAAACTCTACTGCCCTGGCCTCAGGTAACCAACCATGTGACCCACCCTTTACATTCCCCGGGAATTTTAAAAATCCCCTTCCTGTTCGCTCAGCCCGGCGTGGCGTGGAGTGCTATCAGCGAATCTTTCCAGGTGACCATGCCTCCACGCGCCAAGCAAGCCCCAGCATGGAGCAATGGCGAGTTGCTGGACCTCATCAGTGTTTGGGGGGAGGAAGCTGTACAGTCCCAGCTGCGCTCCAGCTGTAGGAATTATGATACCTTCGGGAAGGTATCAAAGGACATGATGGAAAGGGGCCATGACCGGGACGCCCTGCAGTGCAGGATTAAAGTGAAGGAGCTGCGGAGTGCCTACCGCAAAGCCCGCGACGCAAACGGCCGCTCGGGTGCTCCCCCCGCAACCTGCCAATTCTACAAAGAGCTGGATGCGATACTTGGGGTTAACCCCACCTCCACTCCGAGCACCACCATGGACACTTCGGAGCCGGTGGGGGGGGGAGGAGGAAGAGGAGGAAAACGGGAGTGATGGTGATGGGCCGGATGGAGACACCCCGGAATCCCTGGAGCCATGCAGCCAGGAGCTCTTCTCGAGCCAGGAGGAAGGTAGCCAGTTGCAGCGGCCAGTACTTGGTGGAGGACAAACAGAAGAGCAGGTTCCTGGTAAGCGGTTTTTTTTTTCAGGAAGGAATTTTTTCGGTGAGGGCTCTTTGGGAGAGGAGGGTTAGGCATGCATGGCTAGATGCGGAATAGTGCATTGATGTGGTTTATCACATCGTGGTAATCGGCCTCGGTAATCTCCTCGAATGTCTCATCCAGAACGTGTGCAATGGGCTTGCGCAGGTTTATCAGGAGAGCCACCGTGGTCCTTGTCCCAGCCAGGCTAACGTGTCCACGCCACTGTGCTGCGAGGGGCGGGGGGACCATTGCTGCACACAGGCAAGCTGCATATGGGCCAGGGTGGAAGCCGCATTGCAGTAGAAGACCCTCCCTTGCTTCCCAGGTCACCCTCAGCAGCGAGATATCGTCCAGGACGAACTCCTGTGGAAAATGTTGGGACAGTGTTCAGTGTAGGTACCCCCTGAAGCTGTTGGCTCTCCCCAAGGCACAGAAACCCAGAGGACAGTGGAGTCCTGAAACAATCAGTCCCCCTTACTCACCATTTTGAGGCTCCTGTGGAATATGTGTGCTCTGTTTCGGACGGGAAAATTATGCTATTGTGTAGACCCTGTGTGTTTTCTACTCCTTAAGTGCGGGGGGAATCATTACTCTGTCTGGTATAAACAATGCTGCCTCTGTTAAATGTTGCATTTTGCCTATACAGCTGCATCAACCTTGAGACCTCAGCCGTCCCTCTTATCGCCTGCTCAGAGACTGCAAAGACTCAGGAAGAGACCGCGAAAAAGCAAAGAAGACATGCTGCAAGAAGTGATGCGGCAATCTATTAAAGAGAATGAGAAAGCACAGAACTGGAGGGAGAGAGAAAGCAGGATCCGCCAGGAAAATGCAGCGCACCGGCGGCAAAGCACCGAGCACTGGCAGCAAAGCATGGATCGGCTCATAAGCATCCTGGAGCGCCAAGCAGACGCTATCCAGGAGCTCGTAGCCATGCAGAAAGAGGAGCAATACCGCAAACGCCCCCCCCTTACAGCCCCTGTCCCAAAACTCTTTCCGTTGTGCCCCACTGTCACCTCCAACCCACTTTCCCCAACTTCCGTGTTCTTCACGCCACCCAGCCCTGAAAACCACGACCCTTACCCTCTGCACTCAACCCCCATCACCATGCAGTATAGCTATCCTGAAGTGCAGCACTCACTGTATGGCACACCAGACAGGACATACGCGAATCTGTGATTGTACTGTTCCCCACTCCACCCCCTTGTTTCTTTTCAATAAATAATTTTTTTTTCTTTTCAATAAATGGATTTTTTGGCTTTGAAAACATTCTTTATTATTGCATAAAGTAAAAGACTCCTTAGCCCAGGTAATAAACAGGCACTGCAAGTCTGCTTGTCTGCTTAGCAAACACTGATTCCTAAAGATTGGAACTACTGCATTTCACTCCCGTGCAGGGCACCAGATATCACTGCTGGTTTTCGGCCTCAAATTGCTCCCTCAAGGCATCCCTAATCCTTGCAGCCCCATGCTGGGCCCCTGTAATAGCCCTGCTCTCTGGCTGTGCAAATTCAGCCTCCAGGTGTTGAACCTCAGAGGTCCATGCCTGAGTGAAGCTTTCACCCTTCCCTTCACAAATATTATGGAGGGCACAGCACGCGGATATAACCGCGGGGATGCTGTTTCTGGCCAAGTCCAGCTTCCCATACAGAGATCGCCAGCGGCCCTTTAAATGGCCAAAGGCACACTCCACAGTCATTCGGCACCGGCTCAGCCTGTAGTTGAACCGTTCCTTGCTGCTGTCAAGGCTCCCTGTGTAGGGTCTCATGAGCCACGGCATTAACAGGTAAGCGGGATCTCCAAGGATCGCAATGGGCATTTCAACTTCCCCTACCGTGATCTTCTGCTCTGGGAAAAAAGTCCCGGCCTTCATCTTCCTGAACAGCCAAGTGTTCCGAAAGATGCGTGCATCATGCACCTTTCCGGGCCAGCCTGTGTTAATGTCAATGAAATGCCCATGGTGATCCACAAGCGCCAGAGAACCATAGAGAAATATCCCTTCCGATTAACGTACTCGGATCCTAGGTGGGGTGGTGCCAGAATAGGAATGTGCGTCCCATCTATCGCCCCTCCACAGTTAGGGAACCCCATTTGTGCAAAGCCATCCACTATTTCCTGCATGTTACCCAGAGTCACGGTTCTTCTGAGTAGGATGCGATTAATGGCCTTGCAAACTTGCATCAACACGATTCCAATGGTCGACTTTCCACCTCCAAACTGGTTTGTGACCGACCGGTAGCTGTCTGGAGTTGCCAGCTTCCAGATTGCAATAGCCACCCGCTTCTCCACTGGCAGGGCAGCTCTCAATCTCGTGTCCTTGCGCCGCAGGGTGGGGGCGAGCTCCTCACACAGTCCCATGAAAGTGGCTTTTCTCATCCGAAAGTTCTGCAGCCACTGCTCGTCATCCCAGTCTTCCATGACGATGTGATCCCACCACTCGGTGCTTGTTTCCCGAGCCCAAAAGCGGCATTCCACGGTGCTGAGTATGTCCGTGAATGCCACAAGCAATTTCGTGTCGTACGCGTTACGCAGCTCGATAGCATCGTCGGACTCCTCACTCTCACTGTGACTTTGGATCTTAAGGAATAGTTCGACAGCCAAACGTGACGTGCTGGCGAGACTCGTCAGCATACGCCTCAGCAGTTCGGGCTCCATTTCCCACAGACAGATCGCGCTGCACAGAAACCGTTGAAAGATGGCGCCAAAGGTGGACGGAAACAAAGGGATTTCTGGGATGCGAAGCGATGCATCATGGGGCGTTGGGACAGGACCCAGAATGCCCCACACCTATGCCCCCTTCCCACAACCCACGGCGCCAGAATGGGAAGAGGTGCTCTGTGGGATAGCTGCCCATAATGCACCGCTCCCAATAGCGCTGCAATTGCCGCAAATGTGGCCACAACAGTGTGCTGGGCAGCTGTCAGTGTGGACAGACTGCAGCGCTTTCCCTACTCAGCTGCACGAAGTCAGGTTTAACTCTCAGCGCTGTACATCTGCAAGTGTAGCCAAGGCCTAAGTTAATTACAACGAGCAAAACACCGCTCTATCTGAATATCTAGCAAAGCAGGAGCAAACTGTATTTACATAATCACACCCTAGCTGTCAGGGAAGCATTCATTCAGACTCTGCTTTCACTCAGAATAGTTAGTATTTTAAATAAAAAATGCATTACAAGGCTGTATCTCTGAAGTGTAGCCACTTAATATTTTAATTCACAATACAATCACAAGACAATCTTTATATCCAGTTGTAAAAAATAAAACTAAATATGCACCTAATGGGAGGGGTGAGCTTACATTGATGAACACAAGTCCCTGAAGCGGGTCTCTGTGAGGCTGAGGTAAAGACAGAAATTATCTTCAACAGTTAGACGGGCCCTGTATTTGTTTTTCTGTAATGTCAGTGAACATAAGAACATAAGAATGGCCATACTGGGTCAGACCAAGGGTCCATCTATCCTGTCTTCCAACAGTGTCCAGTGCCAGGTGCTCCAAGAGGGAATGAACAGAACAGGTAATCATCAAATGATCCATTTCCTGTTGCTTGCTTGGGCCAAAACTTTGAAAGGTCTCAATTCTGCCTTCTTCCTGTTCTACTCCTCTCATGATACTGCTCTGCTACCTACACCAATAAAGGAGAACTAACAACTTAAAATGCCTTGTTCAAAAATTTTAAGTAACACTTAACTTCCAAACGCCTGAACAGCAAATGTAACTTTTCTTGATTGCATAGTAAACACTGGCATTTTTATCTGTTTGAAAAATCAAAGTGGTGCCTTTCTGTGCCAGAGGGGCGTTTTCTTCTTTCACTCTTGGTTGCAAAGATTTGAACTGCTTCTGCAATATCGCACATGTCATCATGTGTCAACACTGTCTCTAGTGCCCTGCATTGCTGGTGTAGGTCTTCTTCAGGTACAGTGAGGAGTTTTGGAATATCATACAACATCCCAAATATGCTGCTGTGTTCCTTGAGCTGCATGAAAAGTTCTTCAACTGATTGTATTGCACAATTTAGCACCTGGTTAAAGAATTCAACTTTGAATTGTTGTTTGGGGGTCTCTTATGGGATTATCCTGTGCCTCGTAATCAAAATGTCTTCTTCGGTGACTCTTATATTCTTGAATGGGTGGGACAATAGTTTCAGTGTGAAGTTCCTCTGCCAACTTCTGTACACTCTTCAGAATGTTTTGAAATCCCTCATCTGGTTGGTAAGACTGTATGTAAGATTCCAGTTGTTCCATTGTTCCAGATATATCAAGGTCAACATCTTGGAGTCTCTTGCTTACAACATTTATTTCAAACAGTATGTCATGCCACAACACTAAGCCACACAGAAATTTGAAGTTATGTATGTTCCTGGTGATTCCATTTCCCTCTGCCACTGTTCTCTCACGAACAGTTCCTGTCATAGCATTATCCTCCATAATGGAAACTATGGCATCATCTATCTTCCCAATTTGGTGTTTGATAGGCTTTATTGCCTCCACTCGACTTTCCCATTGTGTGGCACTCAGTGGTTTCAGTGTCAGAGAGGATGTTCCCAGATGTTGCTTCAAAATTTGTCATCGATGAGTTGATGCAGAGAAAAATACATAGATGCTTTGAATTACATTAAAAAAATTCAGCAGCCTCACTAGAAGCTGATGCTGCATCACTGACCACCAAGTTCAATGAATGAGAACTGCATGGGAAAAAAAAAGCTCGAGGGTTTAATTCTCGGCTCCGTGTCTGCACTCCTCTTGTCTTTCCTCTCATGTTGGCACCATTATCGTAGCCCTGACCTCTCATGTCAGCGTTCGTAATTCCCATATCTTCCAGGTTTTTAAGAAGCACATTTGTCATACCAGCTCCTGTAGTATCATCAATGTCAATACATTCTAGAAAACCATTGCAGGGACATTTTCACTAGGTTCTGTTGTTGCTGCAAAACACACCATTAAAGTCATTTGTTCCGTATGGCTGATGTCAGGTGTGCAGTCCAGAATAATATCTTGCTGACTTCAGATCTGCCACAATCTTCTGTTTGAATTTTGTTGCCACTAACTGTATGATCTCATTTTGAATTGTTTTTCCAAGGTAGTGGTGTGTGTACATTTCTTGGGTGGTGACTCTTCTTAGATGCTCCTGGAGTACAGCATCAGACTCAGCCATCAGCTCCACAATTTTAAGGAAGTTTCCATTGTTTGGCACATACAGCTGATCTGAAGTGCCACGCAGTGCTAGGTTTCGGGTAGCAAGCATTCTCACAATGGCAATGAGCCTTTTCAGAACATTTTGCCAGTAAAGAGACTCTGATGCAATCTTCTCTCGATGCTGATCATCTATGGTGGCCTTTAACCTTAGTCTCAACTCAAGCTCTTTCCACCTATGGAATGCTGTCTGGTGATTTGCTGCCTTCTCAGGGCATGCCAGATTTCTAGCCAGATTCTTCCAGTCCTTTGTTCCTGTAGAACCCAATGTGGCTGGAACATTAGACTGGAAGAGTTTGCAACAAAAACAATATGCAGCATTCTGGGTTGTTGAGTACATAAGCCATGGCCTCTCCACTTTGTCACCATTGGGGATTTCACGCCAGTAATGTATTGGATGGAAACTTCTATTTTCATTCTCTTTGGGGAACATGAAGTTTTTCACTTGCTGTGGCCCATGCAGTACAAGCAAGTCTCTCAGGCTACTGCTCAAGTGGGTCCACAGTCCTGGATCATCTAGACTTAAGGAACTAAACTCAGCAGCAGCTGTTTCTTGCACTTCCACAACACTCTTCTCTGATCTACACTTTTCTTCAGGAATATGCATGGCTACATCCATTTGAGATGGAGATATGGATGCTGCAGTAGCTGCCAGGTCACCTGCACTCTGACTAACTGGAAGATCAGGCATCTCCTCACCACTCACATCCTCACTGGGGCCGGAGGGCTCACCGTGAACATTTGTGTCTATTTTCAGAGTGGTAGCCGTGTTAGTCTGTAGCAGCAAAAACAGCGAGGAGTCCTTGTGGCACCTTAGAGACTAACAAATTTATTTGGGCATAAGCTTTCATGGGCTAGAACCCACTTCATCAGATGCACGGAGTGGACAATACAGGAGCAGGTATAAATACACATCAGTATTTATACCTGCTCCTGTATTTTCCACTCCATGCATCTGATGAAGTGGATTCTAGCCCATGAAAGCTTATGCCCAAATAAATTTGTTAGTCTCTAAGGTGACACAAGAACTCCTCGTTATTTGTGTCTATATATCTCAGGAGAGCTCCTTCCTACTTAGATAGAAAAGCGTCCTTTGCTTGCTTTTTCTGAATGCTGCCCCAGAGGGGCGTTTTCTTCTTTCACTCATGACTGCTGTTCTGTGCCAGCTATAGTGGCTCTCAACACTCAATTGACAGGGACAAATAAACAGGCTGGTAGCAGGGCCTGAGTGAAACAGGAAGCTCCCTGAGAAGCTGGTGTTAATCAGTCCAGGCTCCTGGGGGTGCTAGAGAGGTACATAAGAGGCTCCTCCTCCTCTCTCTCTCCCTGCAGCTCCTGCTGCTTTCTGTTATTCCCTCTCATCTTTTCTCCTGCCTGCCTGTTATGTCTCTTGTGCCCTCCTTCCTCCAGCACAGCACTCCACCATCTCTGTGCATCTAGAGCAGAGAGAATACATATGTACCAGCAGCAGACACAATTTTATACGCTCTGGGTCCTAGTGGCGCCCCCCCCCCAGTCTGGCACCTGTGGCGGCTGCCTCAGTTCGCCTCATGGTAAGGCCAGCCCTGGCCGTCTCTTTTCCAAGCTGAAAAGTCCCAGGTCTTATTACTCTGTCTTCATACGGAAGCCATTCCATACCCCTAATAATTTTTGTTGCCCTTTTCTGAACCTTTTCCAATTCCAAAATACGTGCTGATAAGCCAGCTTCACATAGGTAGGTGGTTGAAAATGGCAAGAACACTTTCAAAGCTGCAGATGGATAGCTCTTCTCACACAGAAATCCAGAAGTTAGCAAGAGGTTGCTCAGAAAATCTCAGCATTAATGTCTCATCACATAAAAGATCCATTAATGTTTCTTTCGCTGTAAGTGATATAACAGCACTTGCAGTTGCTTTTGAATTAAAGGGATTTCTAATCCTCTCCTGTGTTTTCGGATCCTTTTCAGGGAAGTACTCCCAAAACTGCAGTTAAGGCATTCCAGGTGGCTGATGAGAATGGGTTGCAAGTCATTCTTTGGCAAAGCATTTTCTTCCAAAAAGTCATCCAGTAAAAAAATGCTTCAGAACTGTCACTGTCCACATGAGCATATCACAATGAAAGTTTCTTGATCCAACTTTTGATTTTCTCCCACTTGAAGTGAGGTATTTAATACGTTTAGGCATTCAAAAATGCCTGCTAGGTAAGCTAGCAAAGCAAGCCACTTGGTATCTGCAAACTTTTTGGCCAGCGGGGAATCTTTGTCTGAAAGAAAAATTCTCACTTCCTCTCTGACCTCAAACAAACGCCTGAGAACCTTTCCCTGAAACAGCCACCGAACTTCTGTGTGCTAAAGTAACTGACAGTGCTCAGTGTCACGTACTGTAGCCTGATTTAGGGTGTACTAATAATACTAATTTTAATGTATCCATTTATTTTTATTTTTAATTTAACTTAATTTAATTAATTAATAACACTAATAATTATTAATTATTAATATTAATTAGTATGGGTTTTAGGCTTGCCAATCTATTTGATCAGGGCAACATCTGTGGCACTTTCCAAGTCTGAGTTGGAATGTGATAGACCACCAGGGGAGGTGCATTAATGTGTTCCCTAGAGATGTCATCTTCGTGGTGACCTATAGAATGGACAGCAACCAATTGCCTGTACACATCCTTGTCTGGGTCAAATACTGGTAACGAGACTGTAAATGAGACACACAAGAATCGTGCCATCATACAATCTTTTGAAAGAAAACAACTGCCTCGGTTGGGGTGAGGTGTCACAGATCCCATTTCTTTCATAGCACCCATTGATAAATGCTGGCATGAATCCAAACATGTGGATCGTTCCTTTTCCAGCTTTTGAAAACACTTGGGACAGTACCAACTTAATCTACTAGGTTGCAATCTACTAGGCTCCAGTTGTCGTGATTCCATCAGATGCTGTTCACTTAAGTCCTGAGGAGGAAGTTGCTCCTGTGACCTGGATGACTGACACAGCTTTAACTGATTAGCATGATAGATTCTTTATTTATTATACTTGCCTTTTGTTATCCTAGTCTTATACACTGCTGAACTGAGTTTATTAGTGATTTGGAAGGTTCCAATCTATTGGTTACACAGCCCATGTTTTGGTGATCTATACCAGTGGTCTCCAAACTTTTTTGATCGCGCACCCCTATCAGTAAAAATTTTTTGAGCACGCACCCCCTGCCACGCTGGCTCTACCATTTTTGCCAAAGCAAAAAAACCAACAAACAAAAAAAAGCCGCTCGGACTCCCGCCTGAACTGATGAAGCAAAAAAAAAAAAAAGTGCTCCTCCTGCCGCGCACCCCCAAGGATCCTCTTACGCACCCCCTGGGGTGCGCGCACCCCAATTTGGAGACCACTGATCTATACAATAACAACATTACTTGGTCTTTAACCTCCCAAGTATTCTCTCTATGGCTTTTGTCAAAGTAAGTCTTTGCCTTTTCTTTGGATTTTCCCAATTTGGCTGCTACCTGCAAGTGGATTTGATTTAAATGTTTTTGCAGATTCTACAGGTAGGTACCCATTTTTATTTCCTCTAATTGAGTGCCAGTGGTGTGTCAAATTAAATGTTCTGTCTGACATTGCACTCTGTATGATTTTAGGAAAATATGCTAATGAGTGTGAATATAATGTAACTAGAATATGCTTCATGCAAAAGGTCTCTTGTAAGGTATCATTACAAAACTTATAATCTACTGAGTGTTGTCATCCCATTTATATGTATGTATCATTCTTGTATCTGAAACTAGAAATATGAAATATAAATCTGAGGGCCTATTGTAATTATGCAGTGTGGGAAATTAATGGTGGTTTGGAATCTTGATGGCTCCCATCAACCAGGACAATTGACTGTGGATGGCTCTGTTTGCTTGCAGGCCTTCCTGTGAGTCAGACTGGGCGGAATGAAGGCTTGGGGTCTCACAGGACATGTGACCATGTCACCTGGTACTGCAATCCATCTTAAACCTGGTGCTTTTCAATTTAGAAGTGGAGGGGGGACCCAGAGAGACAAAAGATAACTGCCTTGTGCCAAAGCCATATAAGGGGTGGAACAGAACAAAGGGGGCTGCAATCATGAGAAATCCCCTAGCTACCACCTGAGCTGGAACAAGGGCTGTACCAGGGGAAAGGCTTGTGCCCAGACTAGGAAGGCATCCAGTCTGTGAGAGAAACTTATTGGAACATCTCTGAGGGTGACATTTTATCTGTATTCAGTTTTATTTATACTTGCGTGTTTTATTTTATTTTACTTGGTAATTCACTTTGTTCTGTCTGTTACTACTTGGAACCACTTAAATCCTACTTTCTGTATTTAATAAAAACACTTTTTACTTATTAATTAACCCAGAGTATGTATTAATACCTGGGGGGGGGGGCAAACAGCTGTGCTTATCTCTCTATCAGTGTTATAGAGGGTGAACAATTAATGAGTTTACCCTGTATAAGCTTTATACAGGGTAAAACGGACTTTTTTGGGGTTTGGCTCCCATTGGGAGCTGTGCATCTGAGTGTTAAAGATAGGAACACTTCTTAAGCTGCTTTCAGTTTAAGCCTACAGCTGTTAGGGGACGTGGTTCAGACCTGTGTCTGGGTTTGCAGCAGGCTAGCGGGTCTGGCTCAAACCAGGCAGGGCACTGAAGTCCCAAGCTGCCAGGGCAGGAAAGCAGGGGTAGACATAGTCTTGGCACAACAGTTGGCAGCCCCAAAGGGTTCCAAACGGTCACATTCTGGTAATCACATTGTTCGGCCTGTCATTACTTCAAAGGGTGTTTTATTAGTGGATGCAGCTGGTGTCGCTTTCAATGCCATTAAAATTAGAAGCATGAGAGTGTCCCAGTTACGTTCATTGGCATGAACCAGTTTCCTCAACATCACTTTTATAGTCTGGTTCGTTTTACCATCCCAGATGACTGTGGTCTGTATGGGATGTGTAGTCTCTGCGGGACTCCCATTCATTTAAGACAGTCCCCAAAGAACTGTCCAGTGAAATGTGAGCCCTGTTCCGATTCTACCTTTGCAGGGATCCCCCACTGAGAGACGACTTGCTCTACTAGGACCTTGACGGTGGCTTTTGCAGTCTTGACCTTAAGAGGAAATGCCTCTACCCACTTTGGAAAAGGATCGATCACTAATAGGTATTGGTTACCTCTTTGAGTCCTTGGCAAAGTATCTACAAAGTCAATCTGCAAAGCCATCCAAGGACCTTCAGACATCTGAGATTTTAATGGCACATTTCTTTTGTACAAAGCATCTACTGTTAGTGATTCTTCTTTTTTATTTTGGAAAGCTCTAGGATTACTTTCACTATGTTTTTATCCATTTTTTCATTTCTTTACCAGTATGAGGTTTACCTTGATGGTAATAACTAGAACCGTCACCAAAGAAATGATACTTAACAGAATCTGTCTCCTGGATCAACTGTTGGAAAAGCTTTTGTTTTTCCTCCCCCCTTAGATCCAATTGATCAAGATCGGGATACATGTGTGGCTCTCCTTGAGACAATAGGGCAGTCGGTAACAAAGATGGTGTTCTAATAGGTTTTACTGCAATATCTTTTCCTTGAAGCAGTAATGCCCAGTGGGCTAGGCGAGTATTTGAGACTTGCCCATCTTTTACCTTATTGGACAGTAAGCACTGAAGGGGAGTTTGCGATGAGTGTAATATGCTCAGGCTGAGGCCAATTAGAAAAGAAAAGTGTTGTATGGCCCAACTGGTTGCCAATAGGTACTTTTCACAATTGTTATACTTAAGTTCAATTGATGACATTAAATGTGAGGCATAGGCCATAGGTTTGATTTTCCATCAGACACCTTTTTTTTTTTAATAGTTGGTACAAGGTACCTGCAATGGAAGCAAAATTGGGAATGAAATCCCTGTGGTACCCAGTTAAACCCCGAAAGGATCTAAAGGGGTCCTCTGGTAAAGGCAATGTTTGGATTGCATCTACTTTCTGTTGCGCCGGGGTTCTACCCCATTTTGCCTGGGTGAGGCCCAAGAAAAAGACACGGTTGGCCATTAGTTGTGCCTTGGCCAGATTGCACTTTAACCCTGCTTCCTTTAGGATTTGTAGGCGCTCGTTAAGCCTTTCTAGATGCTCCTTTTTGGTCTGTGTTGCTAAACACAGGTCATCTACATATTGAAACAGAACATTTGGTTTAGAAAATTGCGACACTACCCACCTTATTTGCGCATGGAATAAAGCTGGAGAATTTTTATATCCCTGGGGTAAATGTGTCCAGGAATATTGGACTCCCTGGAACCTAAATGCAAAACAGTACTGTAAAATGTGGGCCAATGGTAATGTCCAAAAGCTGTTACTGCTGTCAAGGACAGTAAACCACACAGACTTTGGATCAAAGGACTTGATTAGATCTGGGGCACAAGTGGGTGTGACCTGATTCAGGCATCTGTAATCAATTGTGAGATGCCAATATCCATCTGGTTCTTCACTGGCCAAATAGGGGAATTGGAAGTGGAAGTACATCTACCTAGTACTCCCTATGTCAATAAAGACTTGATAGTCTTTTCTATGTATGGGTTTGCCTGTTCTGGGTAAGGATATTGTCTTTGGGCTGATATATCTCCTCCTTCCACAACAACAGTGACTGCCATACATCCACAATCATGTTTGTATTTAGCAAAGGCATCTGCATGCTTGCGAAGTAATGCCTGTAGCTCAGGTTGGTCAGCATGATTAGCCACTATTTTGTTTAAATCATACCCCTCAGGTTCAGAGTTCTCCACTGGAGATACCATGCCACACTCAGGTATGATCACTGTTGAGTCATACATTACCTGTTCTACAGTTAGACACACTAATTGGTTACCCAAATTAAGAACACATCCCTGTTTGTATAGGAAATTAGTTCCCAAGAGACGATTCCCTGGGTCAGCTAATTTCATTAATGCAAAGGTATAAACCTTTCTTAGGTGACCTATCTGTATTTCAAGGGGTATAGGAAGTGTGATAACAACCTGATTACTTGCAAAAGTTGCAAGTGTTTTCGTACACCCTGATGACAGAGAAGAGGATCTAGGATCCTTAAGATGGATAATACCAATTGCTGCCCCAGTATCTATAATAAAATTCTTGTGGTGGCCCCCTACCTCTGCAGATACTGTGGGTCTCCCGCTTGCATCCCTGCCTAAAGGGACTATGACTACGCTCGGGGCTGATTGGCATCATGCCGAGTAATTTGTGGAGTATGCAGACAAATAATCTACGGGTTTTACCTTCTATTTCTCTGGAGAGAAGGAAATGGGTCAACTGAGGCCACCGGATGGTTTGAGGGTGCCGGGCCTTGGTCTTCCATCATCAGCTCATTCACGCGGGTTTGGAGTTTCCGGATATCCTGTCGTTGAGTCTCAAGCATTTGTTGCACTGTCTTAAACATCATTACAACTGAGTCCTCATCTTTGTGAGGAAGGTGGTGACTTGGGTCTCTGCCGGCACGAATTGTTCTGTGCGGTATCTGAAAAGAAAGGAACACGGTCCCGGGCCCCTACATGGGATCCAAACGCATAACCCACTCGAAGGTCCAGGATTATTACGTGGGTTAGTGTTATTTGCCCAAATGCTACTAAGTGTCCACCCAAAGAGCTGGATGTCCAGATCTATATGGTGCCAATGTAACATTGGGTGAAGGAGCAGGAATTGCATCCCTTGGTTATTGTATCGCTCTCTGTTGTAACTTAGAGATTACTACAGCACAGGCACTAGCTACTCGTGTCACTTGTGACACCGCATCTTCTAGTCCCTGAACAATTACAGTTTCTAAAGGCACTTTGTCTTTACTATCAGGGGTGGACACTAACAGAGGAGAGGATATTTCTCCCCCTTTGCTCTGCTCATCTCATCCTTTACATCACTAGTCGCTTCCTCTATGATGACACTTAACTCCGCCTCCTGTGGTGCCACCCTGAGACTTTCTTTCCTATCTGCAGACTGCTGGTAGCTTCTGCACTGCTAACTTCCTCTTTTGACTTTCCCTGTAGCTCCTCAGACTCAATCTTCAATTCTGCTTCTAAAGGTACTGAATTAGCCTGAGCTAATTCTTTTAGCCAACTTTTAGTAATTGGCCCTGCAGGTTTTTTTAATCTCCATCGGTTCCGCCATGCCAATAGGGATGGGAACCAATTCTTTATCCTCCTCTAAGACATTTCCTATCTTTTTCAACTCTCTAATTCTTTCCAACAGCCGACCACAGTTTGATTTATAGCCATCTAGCAATTTTAAAGTTTGCTGGGCTTTTCTGAGTAACTCTAATTTTCTATTCAATTTATTTCCCAGCAAAGTATAAGCTACGAGCAGACATTTAACAGCTATTTCCTTCACCAGTTTAGCCTCTTTTTTTCTGCTTCATTTTTACATTAAATACATTACTCACAAAACCCCATGGGTTTCAATGCTCAGAGATCATCTCGCTGTTCCTCAGCTGTTCTAAACCTCCTCATGTTCCTGAATGTATTTTCTGGCAAAGTTTTCTAAAGCCATACTGCGGGCAACTCCAACAGACTCATCTCTTGCCCTTGCTCCATGCACCTTAACACGTAACCTAGAACTCATTTGAATTCTAAAACTTCACTAGCTTATGTAATAAACTATAATGAATCCTCTGCTGTTTTACTCTGTAACTGAAGGCGTCCCTTCACAGAAACAACAGGAAATAATACCCCAAACTGGTTTTACACCTAGTTCAATAAGTCCCAAGTAAATGATAGAGGGGTGTGGGTGCGTTCCCCTCTCTTCCCTCGATGGCTCATAGATGATCGAGAGGTCTTTTCCCTCTGTTGGGACCTGCCAAACAGCTGGGGATACTGAGGCAGACAGATCAGATGTGCAGCCTGGGAGAGTTGTGGGGACTGAAGAACTATACAAGTTCTTGGCGGCAATTTAATACATAGATTTATCAACTCCCCCACCATCAGTAGTGTGGGTCATCGGGCCAATGCTACTGCTAATATCTTATTGGTACCATTTCTTATAACTCCAACCTTTAACAAAGCCCCTTCAATGCGCATATTACTTTTTAGATAACAACACATTACTTTATCTTGCAAGATTAAATTCAAAACTTCTAAAGTAAAACTTTAAGTTAAACTACAATACAGAACAGGAAATACTGGGCTTGCTGCCAAGCCGCAGCCACAGGAAATCAGGTTCCTGTGTTCTTAAGAGTGAGTTAGCAAGACACACAAATCTTTCTCCCTGTAACTTTAACTCTTTACTTATGCCTCAGGTGACATTTTCAGGGGTCTGAGGATGCCTGGAATCCCTGAAAATTCCTGTCACACACTCCTTGAGACTCCTGCCTGGCTTGCTGGTCTGTAGCCTGATTTAATTATTAATATTAATTAGTATGGGTTTTAGGTTCACCAATCTGTTTGATCAGAAGATAAAAGTTCTTGTCCCGAATCAGGCTCCACAGAATTTACAAAGGCCCCTTCAGGGGTATGACAGGAACCTCACTTTGAGATAGATATAGTCGTGAAGACTTTTTATTAAAATCAATGAAATAGTAAGTAAATGGTAAAATAACCAGAGTTACAAAGTTACAATTGCATTATTGCTATTCAAAAGCTTTGGTTAATATACTCACACCCTTCTTTGATAACCTGGTGGTAGGAGACACAGGACCAGCCTTGTGGTTCAGGTTTCTCAATTCTTGAGTGAGGGATGTAGTGCTTAGAAAATGCTAAGAGCTATCAAAGCTGACTAGGGTTTACTTGACTAACAAACTTAAAATCAAAACCTAATAAACAAACTAAGAATAAAAGCTTAGGGAAACCAAGCTTAGCCTAGTTCCCTTGAAACTTAGAAAGTTTAAGAAGAACAAGTACAGCCTACTACTGGTAGTAGTCATAGTAGATAGATAGAATAGAATAGAAAGAGGAATAGAGATAGAGTAGAAATAGAATGAGTAAGAATAGAATACTCTAGCAAGGGGGGTTACCTTTTTATAGGGCACAAGTGCCAGAAATCCTTCCTCCTATGCCCAAATTTCATTCCTCACCCACAAAATGTTAGGGTACAGTTACTCCATAGGCTTGTATGTATGTGCGTATTTATGACATGTACATATGCACATAAATTTCCTTGTGGTGTACCTGTTAAGTCTGCGGGTACAAACTGAAAACCCCCCTATGCCATTCTTCCATTGTCCATTGGTCTAGAGTTAAAAGGTCTTAGACATATGCGTGGATACTTATCTAGTTAGGTAACAAGATGTAGGTCAACTTTGTTTTCTGGGTAAAAGGTTTTAATATAGATTTGCTAACTTTTCCTTAGCTTAACATACAGGGTTTTGGCCTGTAGGTCTCTTGCATTACAGCCAAACGTACTTTAATATAAATCTATAAACCTATTACAATAGACCAAATACTTAAACTATAAGAACAAATATATATATATGCAAGCAAGAAGGTTAGTCTTATAGGCTACAATACTCACAAGACGCATGCTCTCTATTGGCTCCATACAGTGCCTGGGAGGAACCCCTTCAATGCGACAGCTTTTCTCAGGCATCCATTCTCTCTCAGGGGTTAAGCTGTAGGCCCCTCTGTCACGGAGTCACCCGGCCAATGCTCTGGAACTACTCCATATGAAGCCAGTCAGGACTGGCGTAACATGCCTCCTCTCTCTGAGCATACTGTCACCAGGGCAAGAAGCTTACACAGCTTCAACCTTCCTGGGTCTGACCTTGGAGCATTCAGCACCCCCTTCCACACCGTGCACTTTCCACAGCGCATCCGCCCAGGCGGGGCTCCTGGGGAAGCCAGAGGGCCCTACATCCCAACACCGCAGTCAGCAGTGACTCTCAGCAAGTGTAAAATGGAAGGTTTATTAGTCAACAGGAACACAGAGTTGAACAGAACTTGTTAGCACAGAAATCAGCAACTTTCAGCCAAATCCATCTTGGGGGAATCCTGGGCCAGACGTCCTGCACTCCCCACTCCAGTCCCCCCAAGCAGACTGCCCAACTTCCAGCGACCTGACCACAGACATTGTTCCTCCTCCTGGTCTTCGTCTTCCTTCCCAGGCAAAGTGTCACCTGGTCATCCCCTGGTCGCATCCCCATCCTGGGTCTCAGGTTATGAAGGGTACGGGCCACAGCATACATGCAGGCAGCTGAAGGAGCCTCACCTGCCCCCGAGGGTCTCAGCAAAAGTGGAAACTGAGGCACACACAGTATTCATGGAAAACTGTAAAACTCACATAGGCTCACATAGAACATAACAAGGAAAAATCCCCACTTTGTCACATCCTCCGCCTCTCTGAGCCCTCAGCATGCATGTCTCTCACTGTGGGCCACTCAGGGAGTCCACTCGCTCTAGACCCCCAGGCCTCCACGCCCAGAGGGAATAATGCAACCCTGTTCTCTAGACCGGTGTGACTCTCAGCTAGCGTAAAACAGGAGGGTTTATTGAGCATCTGAACCCAGCACAGGAAACTCTCCGGGCCCTCAGACCTAGAAATCCTCAGCACAGCACATCTAGGTCTCTCCTGCATCCAAGGGGGCTCTGGCTGCTCTCTCTTCCCAGTCCAGAAGCCCCCTCCTTCCAGCTGGGCATCCGATATCACCTTCCCCCAAGTCTCGCCTCTGTCCTTTGTCTTCTGTCCAGGTAAACCGGCCGGTTGGGCCTCCTCTCCTCTCAGCCACGCCTCTCCTCCGTCCTTTGTTTCCCCACTGGCTGGATCCAGTTAGTCAGGTCACCGGGGTTCTCTCTCTGCAGCCCATTGTCCTTCCAACTGGCCAGAACTGGCTGTGGTGTCCGAGCTGGGCCTCCCAGTCACCAGTTGTTGGGGTATCCATTCTCCAGGCTGTTCGCTGGCCCTCTGTAACAACAAACTCCCTCTCCCACCACCTCATTAAACCAGTATCACACAGGGAAACTGAGTCCCACACTCTTTGCATGCAAACCATTGAAAAAACAAAGAATCCCCCCCTGCTTCAATGACACAGCTCCCATCTCATCACACAAAACTCCAAACAGACTTGTACACTTGTTGCGCTACTCTTGATGAAGTTGACTATGTGAACAGCTTCATCGAGAACTTGTTTTAGAATGGGTGGCTTTTTCTGTAACTAGGTCTTGCCTGTGTATAATACAGAGTCCAAACTGCTTGCCGTGAACCAGCCTGCACTCGGGTGACTAGCCCTGTTTCTTGCAGTCATTGCACGAGCACTGTCGTTCCAAACTCCTACACAGCACTGCCATTCCAAGCCAGAATCAGAGACAAAAGCATCCAAAAGTGCAAAGAGCTAGTCCCCTGTATTATGCTGTGGTAATGGCCAGCAGAACAGAAATTCCTCTTGGAATTTCTTGGAATTCTCAAATTTTACGTATGTCAGCATCTGAGCAGCACCTGACATATCCATTGTTTCGTGAAGGTGAATGGAAAAAAAGGGACTTCGCTTGATTTTGACAATCACTTATTCAGTCACCTTATTTGCCATACTATGAATGTGCCTGGCAATAGTATCATTAGAGACAGGAATTGAATCAAATGGAGTCACTGCACCACCATAATCAAAAACACTTTCTTGGCACGTGGCAAAAAAAAAAAGTTTCTCCAATAGTGTGCGGGTTCCCAGGTTTAGCTCTCCAGTATGACACGGCAAAAGCTGCCTCAAGGGTTTTCTCATTTGCTTTGGCTGCCATTCTCAGTACTGTTTTCTGGCCCTTTAGCTTTCCCAGTTTTCGCTGACAAAAGTCGAGCGGTTTTGTTTGAAGATAACTGTGCCAGGTCTGCAAGTGCCGCAACATTAGAGGGTTTTAAGCCCTCCTTTGCCAGAACTTTGCCACACACCACACACTGTGGCTCTGGGTCCTCCTGAAAACCAGTTAATGTAAATCCATATTCCAAATACTTTGGGTCGTAATTGCGGTTTCTTGTTTTTTTTAACTGCTGTTTGGCTCCTCGTTGTCAGCTCTTCTTTTTTCTGCAAGGGGCAATTGACCCCCCTTCAGTAATCCCCTTTCCTCTAAGTTTCTTCAGAAAACAGTTCATTGTTAAAATTATTTCTACAGCAACTTTTCAAACTGGTTTCAACACAACATGTGCTGAGTGGGCTGCCAGGTAAAAACATGTGCCTCAATACAGGAAGTGCCTCAGTAAAGGAAGTGATGCACAGAGCCTGCAGGGGGTGGAAAGCAGGGCAATTGCAGGGCCACACACCAGAGGGGGCCCCATCAAACTAAATTGCTCATGCTTGAAGCCCTGTCCAGGCGGGGCTCAGGTTTGGGCTTCAGCCCCCTCCTGCCCATAGAACTCCCAACTATGGCTTCAGCCCCCCCACCACTGGCGAAGCTCCGGGCTGGGGCTTCAGCCCCACCGCGGTCTCCAGAGCTGTAGGCTGGGGTTTCAGTGCCCTGCTACTCATGAAGCTGCAGGTTGGGGCTTCCGTCCCACTGCTGTCTCTGGAGTTCTGTGCCGGGGTTTCAATCCTACCACCAAATTTGGTGCTCTGGGCTAGGTCTTTCTGCCCTGGGGACTCCATCCACATGGGGTCGCGACCCACACTTTGAGAACTGTGGCTTGTATTTCAGTGGAGCAACCAATTGTGGGGCTTGTTTTGTAATGTAACATTTTCACTTTCATGTTTACTCATTGCGCTTAGTTATTTCCATAAATGGATAAGACATAAAAGCCAAGGTCTAGAAATGTTCATTAGCTCGCTGACTTAGCAAAGAACTGGTCACAGGATCAAATGGCAATTAGAAAGAAATACTTTGGGACTTGGAAAAGTAGTCTTCCTATTTTATCTGTGTCGTTTTGCTCTTTAATTTTGGTAGTGGTTGAAGAAGTAATTGAAAGTGAATTTAAATGTCCTCAAAGAAAGAATTTGAGAATTTACTACGGTTTGTCCTTTTTCATTTTTCCAGCCCTTATTTTGCTTGTTCTGAGCTTGATACTTCAGCAGGATTTCATTGATTGGGCTCGCTGCTCAGAAAAATGCAGCTGTGAAAACTGCTGTGAAATAGTGGGAAAGGCTTTTGGATCTTCTCTTTTATGGTGTGTGATTCTCCTCATTGATGGCCGATACAGTGATTGCATAAATACGGCATTCAAGGGACACAGCCAAGAACCCACAGCACAAACAACGCCAACACAGCCAGCCAGTGAAGCTTATGTACTATCGCAGGTAAGAGCTCATCTGAAGGAAGGGGCAGAACTATTTCAGGCATTTTACTTTCCTCCCTGTTTTCTTTGTGAAAACCCTGGAAAAAATATAGTTAGAGAAATGGTTTTATGTTGTAGACTGATATATTAAGTACAGTAAAAGCTTTTTTATCCACCATGTTGGGGGAATGGAGGTGCCAGTAAGTGAAAAATTCTGGTTAACTAAGAGGGAGAGAGTTTGGGTGAGGGCTGGGGGTTGGGGCACCGGATGGGGTGCAGGGTGTGGGCTTTGGGAGGGAGTTAGGGTGTTGGAGGGGGCTCAGGGCATGGGAGGGGCTTTGGAGTTGCTGAATCTGGGCGGTGCTCACCTCGGGTGGCTCCTTGAAAGTGATGACCTGTCCCTGCTGCTCCTAGGCAGAGGCACGACAGGCAGTTCTGCGCGCTGCCCCCACCCCAAGGGAAAAGCCCAAGTTGTGCCAATATTTAAAAAGGATGACCCGGGTAACTACAGGCCAGTTAGCTTGACATTGATCCCGGGGAAGATAATGGAATGGATAATACAAGATTCAGTGAGTAAAGAATTAAAGGATGATAACATAAACCATGCCAATCAACATGATTTTATGGACAGTAGGTCTTGTCAGACAAAGTTGATATGTTTTTTGATAAGATCACAAGTTTGGTTGACAAAGGTAGCTGTGTTAGCATAATATATTTAAACTTCTGTAAGGCATTAAATTAGAGCCATGTGATATTCTGAAAAAAAATAGCACATTAAAAAAAATGTACCCCACCTTAAATGGATTTAAAACTGGCTAACTGATAGATCTCAAAAAGAAATTGTAAATGAGGAATCTTCATCCAGTGGAGGTGTTTCTAATGGGGGTCCTGTAGGGATCTGTTTTTGGCCCAATGCTTTTTAGTTTCTTTATCAATGATCTGGTAGAAAATATAAAATCATTGCTGATAGAGTTTGCAGATGACACAAGACTTGGTAGAATAGTAAATAGTGATAAAGACAGAATTTTAGTGGCTTTTCCAAATCCAAACGCCAAAACTTTTGAGTTTTGTCCATCAATCTTAGTAACACTGAAGATTCCACCATTACCTGTCCCCAAGTCTGGTTGAAGAGATTTTTGATTTGTAAATAGATCTGTGTAGCTAAATTTATATCAGAGGCCATATCCATTTTGGTGGGTTGCAAAAGATGTATAAAGAAAATTCCCATGAAAATAACTAGCTTTGATTTCCCTCCCCCCACAGATTTCTGGACTAGCTGCCCTTTTTGTTATCATCGTTGTCTACTGCCTATACGCAGTTTACCCAATTTGGTTCTGCTGCAGTGCTAAAGAAGAACGCAAGAAGATAGAGACCCAGCGCATACTAGAGGAAGAAACTCAAATCTGTATTTCAAAAGAGGAAAAGTATGTGCAGGAAATCGTGCAGAATGTCCTGGTATCTAAGTTTCAGGATCGCCTGAAAAATGTTTCAAATAACCTAAGTATAAAAGGCATATTTGAAGAAGTAAAGAAGTTTCTTAACCCACCAGCAACACCTCAAATGCCTCAAATGGAAACTGAAATGTGAAAGTTCCTCCTGAATTGGAAATCAGGCCGAGATAGTACTGATGTAATCTTCATGGAAAAGGCTGCAGCCCCACATCTGTAAGGTGACTTTCATAAATCAATACAACCAGAAACCACCGCCCCCACACTTTTTGAAAGAGTACTGAAAATAGAATTTTAACAAAAAAATCATGCTTTATTATGTACAGTGCATGTTAGCAGGTAGAAAACAGCTGTATTGCTGAGTGTTCCCCACAATATCTCCCACAGATATTAAAAAATGTATGTAGAATTTAATATTGTTTGCAGTGTTGTTGTACCTGTGTTGGTCCCAGGATATTAGAGAGACAAGGTGGGTGAGGTCATATCTGTTATTGGACCAACTTCTGTTGGTGAGAGAGACAAGCTTTCAGGCTTAGGCTATGTGTACACTACAGCTTATGTTGGCAAAACGTATGTTGCTCAGGCGTGTGAATATTCCACCTCCCCCAGCAAAATAAGTTACACCAACCGCTGGTGTGCACAGAGCTATGTCGGCGAGAGAGCCGTCGACATGGCTTCTGCCACTTGCAGAGGTGATTTTTTTACATCGATGGGAAAGAGCTCTCCTATTGGTTTAGAACATCTTCACCAGACACTCTGCTGCTGCATTGGTACAGCTGCGTTGCTGCAGCGCTGTGTGTAGAGACATACCCTTCCACAAAGCTCTTCATCAAGTTACGCATCTTGTCTTTCTCTAGAATTGAATGGTTATATCGCCAGTGCTTAATTTGTGCCAGGGCTTGCCAGGGCTGAGCCCTGGCACATCTAGGCTTGGCAGTTCATAACCCCGGCACCTTTGGGCTTGCTGCATCAGTTATGAATGTAAACAAAAAATTGCTTGAGTCTGGGCACCTATTTCATTACAAATCAATCACTGTATATCACTGATTTGTCCTCAAGAGACTAATCCTAAAGACTTCCAATAATAATATTCTGTTTATTGCAGGGCAGTTTCCTTGTGCATTGAAATAATAACCAAATATCCCTGGTGCTGAGGATTTAAATCTGTGTCCTGTGTCTGTTTCAGAGCTGTACTTTTCTCAAAACATTTTCGGGTGCTGTTGTGGAATGTTTCATTTGGCTTGGTCAGGTTTAAGGACCCTTTTCTAGTTCCTCTATCATTGGGGTGTGCCTGGTACGAGGGGACAGGTGTGTTTAACTGGTAGGGGTGGAGCTAGGTCGAACCCCTCCCCTTCCCTTCTCTCCCTTTCCTGCCATTCTGCAATCCATTGGGCCACAGGGGAGCCAAGCCAGGTTGGCTGGGGGTAGTGCCACTCCAACCCAAGGATAGAGTGTCGGCTACAGACCGCCAAGGAAAACGTGTGGCGCAGTGGCGTGACATTTGGAGAGAACAAAGAAAGAGCAGCCGCAGGCTGGAAACCAATGAACTTTGACCCCAAAGAAATATAAAGTGTGCTAAGGTGGCTTGTTTGTGGGGAGTGGCTACTGTAGCATGTTCTGCATGAGCTAAAATTAAGTGAGAATTAGTGTAAAAATGAAGCCAGCCGGCCCCCTCTGAGCACCCGCTATGTTCTTCATTGTTAAATTTCGTGTATGTGGTAGTTCCAATGACTGCTGAGGGCAGGGTGTTTGTCGGGCTGTGCTGTCCCAGTGCTGCAGCCGCTCTGCTTCAGATTCCCTGACAGGGTCTCCAGCCTGACCTGGTGGCTCCCGGCTCAGCCCCCAGCCAGGTGGCTAGGAAAGTTCAACCTTCCCCGGCAGTGTCCAAAGTCGCAGTCCCAAAACAAACAGGGCTCAGCCCTTCTGAGGTTATTCCCATGCCTGCCCTCTGGGCTCAGCCTTCAGAGTCCCACCAGCGGGTCCCCAACAAACCCGTCGTCGGGTGTCAGGCGCCTTTTTCCAGAGAGGCTCTGACTGGCTGCTGTCCTGCTCAGCTCAGTATTTTATAGACTTTGATCGGGCCCCATCTCATCTGTTTCCTCTGCAAAGACTCCTGACTGGTTCAATCTCTCATCACAAGAGAGTTTTTCCAGTCCCTTGATCCTTCTCATCCCTCTTCTCTGACCATCCCTGCCCCACTCTGCCATAGCCTGTTTGCGACAGGGATAACTGGGTGACATTTCAGGGCCTCTGCTACACAGGAACAGGACTAGATGATCTAATGGTCCCATCTGGACTTAAACTCTGTGCAGCCTTTCTGCCAGGTGGAGTCGGCAACAACAAGGCCGGGTTCAATATCTAGGGGATCCTCATAACAACACAACACTGAACTGGCTCGAGCCCCCACTCAGAAATCCGGGAGAACTAACCCTCCCCCCTCCCCGGGCAGGGCCAGATTAATCTTTGTGGGCCCCGGCGCCTGGACTGTGGCCCCTCCACCCAGCCATGCTCTGCCCCCACTCAGCCTCTTCCCCCTGAGGCCCCACCTGCGCTCAGCACTGAGGCCTCATCCCTGCTTGGCCTCTTCCGCCCCGAGGCCCTGCCCACCGCTCACATGGGGGAGGAGTGGGCAGAGGAGCAAGCAGTGGGCAGTGCCTGGGGGGAAGAGGTTGAGTGTGGGTGGAGCTGGGGGGAGGGGTTATGGTCTGGGTGCCGGCGCCATTGTAAACCCAGTACTGCCCCGGGTGCCTCTAAGAGGCAATATTTTCCCACTCGCAAGCACGGAATCTGTGTATAACAAAAAGAAAACTTTTATTAAAAGGGAAAGGGAACCCAGCATTAATTTGGGGAAACAACACAACCCTGATTTGAAAGAATGCAGCCATAAGCAAATCTCTCTCTCTCTCTCTCTCTGTGTGGTCTCGGTGTCACTAGATGGGACAGAACACCGCACCCAGGAGGTCTGTGGGTTACACAAACACCCGCCCACCCCACAGTACAGTGAGGTCTGAGGCCTTTTCCTGCAGCCATATCAGGAGAGCAGCAGCCATGAACCAAGCAGCAGAAAGTCACAGCCTCACATTCCATCTAAATTACATTAAAACAATGTAATATTGGGCTGTTAAAAAGGAGACCGTCCTAATAGTGCCCACCCTCACCAGATAATGAAACAGATCTTAAGATGTTTAAAGAAAACTTTGTTTGACAGCATTCTGTCTAACAAGGAAACACTTCTCTACTTTATTGTTTTGTCTTTATGGGCCCCACTTCTCTCTTGTTTATCTATATGGCATAGGCGTGCGCAGCACATTTCATTAGGGTGTGCACCCAGGGAATTTTTTTTTTTTAAAGGCGAACATCATAAAGGTTGGTGTGCGGGAGGGAGTGCGGGGTGTGGGAGGGGGTGCTGTGTGCAGGAAAGGGCTCAGGGCAAGGGATTGGGACAGAGGAGGGGTGTGGGGTGTATGAGGGGCTCACGGAAGGGGGTTGGGGTGCAGGAGGGGTGCGGAGTGCAGGAGGGGGCTCAGAGCAGGGGATTGGGGTGCAGGGTGTGGCATGGGGCTCAGGACAGGGAGTTGGGTTGCAGGAGGGGTGCAGGAGGGGGCTCAGGACAGGGAGTTGGGGTGCAGGAGGGGTACAGGGTGCAGGCAGGGGGCTCAGGGCAGGGGGTTGGGGTGAGAGGTGCAGGCAGGGGGCTCATGACAGGAGTTGGGGTGCAGGAGGGGTGCAGCAGGGGGCTCAGGACAGGGAGTTGGGGTGCAGGAGGGGTACAGGGTGCAGGCAGGGGGCTCAGGGCAGGGGGCTCATGACAGGGAATTGGGGTGCAGGAGGGTAGGCTGTTTGCAGGCAGGCCCGGGGCTGGGGATCTGGGCTTCCCCGTCCCGGCAGGCAGGCTCGGGGGCTGGGCAGAGGGGGCCGGGCTGGGCGCTTGGGGCCAGGCCGGGCAGAGGCAGCCAGGGTGGATCGCAGAGGGGCCGGGCTGCTCCCAGGGCTGGACTGAAGGCCGAGGGTGCCGGGCCGGAGCCCCCGAACAGCGCCGGGGAGCTGAGCTCGCAGCCGGGCTGCGGGGGGGCCTGTGGGCCGGGCTCACCCCCTGCCCTGGGCCTGCTGGACACTTAAGGTGGGCTGGACTCAGGGGCGGCCTGACCCCCCTGAGTGGTGCCCGGGCCCCCGGCCAGCGCGGGGAGCCGCAGGCGGGTTTGGGGCCCTGGGCGCTGGAGGGGGGCAGCTGCCGGGGGGGGGGGCTGTGGCAGCATCCCCGCGAGCCCCGCGGGCCACCTTAAGTGGCTGTGTTGGTGCTGCCGGGTGGGAGGCTGCCAGCGAGCACATGGGGCTGTTAAAGTAGCCAGCCCAGCCCTGGGGAAGGGGAGCCCGGCTCAACAGGGTGCAGGCCGGGGGCTCAGGGCAGGGAGGGGGGGTGCAGGAGGGGTTCGGGCTCCGGCCCGGCGCCGCTTACCCGCAGCGGCACGCTCCCTGCCTGCCAGTGCCCCACACCGCGCCGCTCACCACGTCCCCGCGCAGCCCTGAGGGGGGGGGGGCGGCACAGGGCTCTGCACGCTGCCCTTGCCACGCCTCCAGGTACTTCCCCTGAAGCTCCCATTGGCCGTGGTTCCCTGTTCCCGGCCAATGGGTGCTTCGGGAGGCGGTGCCTGGAGCAACCCCCTGGCCCTAGAGACATGGTGCCCTGATGGCTGCTTCTGAAAGCAGCGCGGGGCCTGCGGTACCACGGGGGGCAAATCCCGCAGGCCGGATCCAAAGCCCTGAGGAGCCGGATCCGGATCCGGCCCGTGGGCATTAGGGTGTGCCCGGGCACACCCGGCACACCCCGTGCACACGCCTATGCTGTATGGCTTCTGTCTGGTTCTTTGTTTCTGTCTGTTGTATACCTAATTTTGCAAGTTTTAAATCAACTAAGATGGTGGAGTATGATTGGTTAAAGAATTGTTTCACAATATGTTAGTATTGGTCAAACAATTATTTTGTAATATTTTAGTTAAATGATTAAGATAGAGCTAAGCGAGACTCAAAGTTTCACTATAAAAACTGAGATCCAAGAAGGAGACCCGCTGGGGAAAAGAAAGGGAAGGCAAAGAAGAATAAGAAGGAAAGACCTGGAAGAAGAAGAAGAACTCACAACCTTGATGTGTAGCAACCAGAATCCAGATGAGACTGACCTGGCCTGGCCAACAGGGAAAGTCCGCCTGTGTGACTGCATTGTATGCTTAGAGTGTGTATTCTGCTTGGTGATTGTTAATAAATAGAGGTTAAGGAGTTCAGAGTTGTGTTCACGTGGGTTCACCTCCCACCCCTGAAAGTGTGGGAGGGGGTCGCTGAGCATCATGCTGCAGCCATGCACCTCGGCAGCTGGCTCATGGCCACTGCTAACTCTGCCACTGTACTCTGCTACAATCGCTGTTGTCTCTGTCACTGCTCAGCTCTGCTGCTGCTATTACTGCTGCTGCTTACTACCCCTTCTACAGCGCCACAGTCCAAGGGCCCCCACATAGCCCTGCTCTCAATGATTTCACTAAGAGCCTCTTCATCGTCTTTCACTGCAGCACTGTCCCCACACCGGGTCTCAGGCCTCACCCCTCGACCTACTCACCAGTAACTTCTGCTCTAGCAACCAGAAACAAAAACTCGCCACTGAACCCAATCAGCTCTGTTGCAGACAACACAAAACAACCCCTCCCCTCCCTTTTACAGGGATTTGGCATCCCTACCTCATGGTTAGCAAGTGAGGTTCAGTGTAAGGGGATCCCCCTTAATCAGGGCAGACTAAGGGTATGTCTACACTACGAGAGTAGTTCGATTTTACTGAAATCGAATATGTGGAATCGATATTGCAAAGTCGAACGTGTGTGTCCACACTAAGGACAGTAATTCGAGTTTGTGAGTCCACACTAACGGGGAAAACGTCGACATTGGAAGCGGTGCACTGTGGGCAGCTATCCCACAGTTCCCGCAGTCCCCGCTGGCCATTGGAATTCTGGGTCGAGCCGCCAATGCCTTCTGGGTAAAAAAATGTGTCGAGGGTGCTTTTGGGTAACTGTCGTCATCTGTCCGTCACTCCCGCCCTCCCTCCCTGAAAGCGCCGGCGGGAAATCAGTTCGCGCACTTTTCTGGTCAGTGACAGCGCTGACGCCAAAGCACTGCGAGCATGGAGCCCGCTGCGACCATCGCTGCAGTTGTGGCCGTTGTCAACGCCTCGCAGTTTATCATCCACCTTTCCCAGAGGCAGATGCAGATAAATCAGGCGAGGAGGCTACGGCACCGCGGTGAGGGCCTGAAGTCTGAGAGTAGCACAGGCCTGTCAGAAAGCACGGGACCCAGCGCCCAGGACATCACCGTGGCAATGGGTCATGTGGATGTTGTGGAACGGCGATTCTGGGCCCGGGAAACAAGCACGGACTGGTGGGACCGCATAGTGCTGCAGGTCTGGGATGAATCCCAGTGGCTGCGAAACTTTCGCATGCGGAAGGGGACTTTCATGGAACTTTGTGAGTTGCTGTCCCCTGCCCTGAAGCGCAATGACACCCGGATGCGAGCAGCCCTGACTGTCCAGAAGCGAGTGGCCATAGCCCTCTGGAAGCTTGCAACGCCGGACAGCTACCGGTCAGTCGCAAACCACTTTGGCATGGGCAAATCTACCGTGGGGGTTGTTGTGATGCAAGTAGCCAACGCAATCGTTGAGGTACTGCTCTCAAAGGTAGTCACCCTGGGAAACGCGCAGGCCATCATAGATGGCTTAGCCGCAATGGGATTCCCAAACTGCGGTGGGGCTATAGATGGAACTCACATCCCTATCCTGGGACCGGACCACCAGGCCAGCCAGTACATCAACCGAAAGGGCTACTTTTCAATGGTGCTGCAAGCACTGGTGGACCATAGGGGACGTTTTACCAACATCAACGTTGGATGGCCGGGCAAGGTTCATGACGCTCGCGTTTTCAGGAACTCTGGTCTGTTTAGATGGCTGCAGGAAGGTATTTACTTCCCGGACCACAAAATAACTGTTGGGGATGTGGAGATGCCTATAATGATCCTCGGGGACCCAGCCTACCCGCTAGTGCCCTGGCTCATGAAGCCCTATACTGGCGCCCTGGACACTGAAAAAGAACTCTTCAACTACCGCCTGAGCAAGTGCAGAATGGTGGTGGAGTGTGCTTTTGGCCGTCTCAAGGGGAGATGGAGAAGCTTACTGACTCGCTGTGATCTCAGCGAAACCAATATCCCCATTGTTATAGCAGCTTGCTGTGTGCTCCACAATCTCTGTGAGAGCAAGGGGGAGACCTTTATGGCGGGGTGGGAGGTTGAGGCAAATAGCCTGGCTTCTGATTACGCCCAGCCAGACAGCCGGGCAATTAGAAGAGCCCAGCGGGACGCGCTGTGCATCCGAGAGGCTCTGAAAGCTAGGTTCCTGAGTGAGCAGGGTAACCTGTGACTTTTAAGTTTGTGTACAGAGAAGCTGAACCTGCCCCCGTTTCTTTACCCAGTTAATGTTGACTATCCTCTCCAGTTACATACCCCCTTCACCCCCTTCCAACACACGTTTAAAAATAAAATCACTTCTATTTTGTTAATGAACACCGTTTTCTTTATTACTGTTTTCGCGGGAATGTTTTAAACCTGGGACGCAGACTGTGGTGGGGAGCGGGTGTAGTGTACTGATGCAAATGACACTTCTAAACTCCAGGAATGACAGGCTCCGCAGTGGTGGACTGGTTGTTTCAACGGAGCCTGCCACCCCTCCTGATCGGGACTGCGTGTATGTGGGGGCTATGTGACTTTGTGGCAGGGGGAGGACAGTTACAGATCCCCTGCTGCGTGGCTCTGTGATCCAGGATAAGGACCGCTGCATAAGATCTGTAACTGCCCTCCCCCGCCACAAAGTCACAGAGCAACCCCCCCCCCACAGAACATGAAAACCACCTCCCAGACTGACCAGGGTAACTAGTCACTGCACTGTGTATGTGCCCTGCTGCTGGACCTGCCCCACCTCTGTACCCTGCTAAAGGTGACTGTCCTGTCCAATTACCAACCCCCTTCCCCCCCTTCAGACAGACTCTCCTCCAAAAGAACATGATGGAAACAGTAATTAACAGAAACGTATATTTTATTAGCAACTACACATGAAACTGGGGGGTGAAACTTGGATGGGGGCTTGTGTGAGGCGGGAAGGAAAGGACTTGTCAAATTTTGGGGAATGAGAGCCTTCTAGTAGTAGAGCAGTCTGCAGGGGTGGAGTGAGAATTTTCACGGACTCTGCTGCCCCTCCTTCTTTGGACTTTGGGTGAGGGGGGTATGGGACTTGGTGGCGGGGGAGGGCGGTTACAGATAGACTGCAGCGGGGCTCTGTCCTCCTGCCTCCGTTCCTGCAGAACATCCACAAGGCGCCGGAGCGTGTCCGTTTGCTCCCTCATTAGTCCAAGCAGCATTTGAGTCGTCTGCTGGTCTTCCTGCCGCCACCTCTCCTCCCGTTCCATGTGTGCTCGGTGCATTTGGGACAAGTTCTCCCTCCACTGGGTCTGCTGTGCTGCCTGGGCTCGGGAGCAGCCCATAAGTTCCGAGAACATGTCCTCCCGCGTCCTCTTCTTCCTACGCCTAATCTGCGCTAGCCTCTGGGAGTGTGATGCCAGGCTGGGTTGGGAGACAGTCGCAGATGTGGCTGTGGGAATGGGAAAAAGGGAGTGAATTCCTCAGAAAGATAAATGTAGTTGTGAACAAAGAACATAGTCTTTCTCTGTGAACAAGACCATGCACAGCACCTAACCTATCACATGCGCACTCAGGACAAGGTCGAATTTTCGGCCCTCGCATTCAGTGCCTGGGGTCTTGCACTGCAGATCTGAGAAGCGGGGCAGGACACCGGAATTTGTGTAGCAGGCAGACATGGTAAGCCGTAGACTTGTGGCTGCTTAAAACTTTAAAAGTAGCACATTGAAAGCAATGCCAGTCCCTGCTGCCAGCAATCCGGCAAGCATGAACTCTGCCCCTGTCCCACCCCCTCGCGGCTGTCCCAGGGAAAGATCCCTGTATGCCGCCCCTCTCCCGCCTCCACCGCGTGGCTGTAAACCGGCGGTTACAGTTATGTAAAGGAACGGGCAAGCAGTCCCAATACTAACATTCCCCTACCTAATTCAAAGCAGGTCACCATGAGCGACATCACCCTGATGAGGATCTCAGACACTGATAAAGAAAGAATGCTTCGGGAAAGCCTGCAAAGACCAGGGCCGTATGCCGCCATGCTCTGCAGGGCAATGATCCCGGAGTACTTGATTGTCTCCTGGCACGGAAACGTTTCATACCATGGAGGACCCAACAAGGCCGCTCTCCCCAGGAACCTGATGCAAAGGCTTTCCAATTACCTCCAGGAGAGCTTCGTGAAGATGTCCCAGGAGGATTTCTGCTCTATCCCCGGACATGTAGACCGCATTTTACTGTAGCTGCACTGGCAGGGACTAAACAGTAGAGCGGCTTGGGCAGAACAATCATGCAAAACCGGACTTTGTTAGATTTTTTTTGAATAGTTGCACTGCCCAGGACTGAAACGTTAAGCGCCTAGGGCAAACTAATCATGAGAAACCCATTGTTGGTATTGTTAATATTCCTGTTCTGTTAAAAATAAATGTTTAGATGTTTAAAACACTTACTGGCTGATCCTTCCCCTGATTCTGTGTCCGGGTTAACGGCTGGGGACGGTTGGTAGGGGATCTCTGTAAGGGTGATGAAGAGATCCTGGCTGTCGGGGAAATCAGCGTTGCAAGCGCTGTCGACTGCCTCATCCTCCTCATCTCCTTCCTCATCTTCCCCGTCCGCTAACATGTCCGAGGAACCGGCCGTGGACAATATCCCATCCTCAGAGTCCACGGTCAGTGGTGGGGTAGTGGTGGCGGCCGCACCTAGGATGGAATGCAGTGCCTCATAGAAACGGGATGTCTGGGGCTGGGATCCGGAGCGTCCGTTTGCCTCTTTGGTCTTCTGGTAGCCTTGTCTCAGCTCCTTGATTTTCACGCGGCACTGTGTTGCATCCCGGCTGTATCCTCTCTCTGCCATGGCTTTAGAGATCTTCTCATAGATCTTTGCATTCCGTCTTTTGGAGCGCAGCTCGGAAAGCACGGACTCATCGCCCCACACAGCGATCAGATCCAAGACTTCCCGATCAGTCCATGCTGGGGCCCTCTTTCTATTAGATTGCACGGCCATCTCTGCTGGAGAGCTCTGCATCGTTGCCAGTGCTGCTGAGCTCGCCACGATGTCCAAACAGGAAATGAGATTCAAACTGGCCAGACAGGAAAAGGAATTCAAATTTTCCCGGGGCTTTTCCTGTGTGGCTGGTCAGAGCATCCGAGCTCGGACTGCTGTCCAGAGCGTCAACAGAGTGGTGCACTGTGGGATAGCTCCCGGAGCTATTAGCGTCGATTTCCATCCACACCTAGCCTAATTCGATATGGCCATGTCGAATTTACCGCTACTCCCCTCGTTGGGGAGGAGTACAGAAGTCGAATTTAAGAGACCTCTATGTCGAACTAAATAGCTTCGTGGTGTGGACGGGTGCAGGGTTAATTCGATGTAACGGCGCTAAATTCGACATAAACGCCTAGTGTAGACCAGGCCTAAGTTCTTTTACTGCCCCTTACTCATGGAATAAGGAAAGAACATTTCAACATTCAATACGAAAGTGAATTGTAACCCCAAACCAGGCAAAACTGATCCCTTTGCAGAGCAGGTTTGTCTGCTGATCCCCTAGGGGTGCCTATACCAGCAGTTCTCAAACTGGGAGTCACAACTCCTGAAGAGGTCATGAGGTTATTTCGTGAGGGTTGCGAGTACATGGGTGAAACAGAGAGCAACTGCTATAAAATATATAATTTAAATCTAGCGTTTTAGAACAATTACACACACCTTTCCGTCGCAAGGTAGTGCATTTACTTCAAAATGTATTGTAGATGTATTATGCAGTGATCCTTGTTCCTAAATGAAATATATATTTGTATTATCACCACTGTAAGGAAATTGAGGATTGTAGTATCATGCATTCAGGTTTGTTGTCTTGAGATTGAAAACGTGGGACTGAGACAACATTAGAGGGCTCGATCGTTCAGCAGCTGAAGAGCTGCATTAAACCGCAGACAAATCAGAACATTGAGATTGCCCCCCCCAAAAAAAGCAATTTATAATTTAACAGTCAGACACCCAAGTGGGGAGGCACTGGTGGGGGCTATCGCCACCCCAAAATTTGTCTTAGCCCCCCCCCACGGCCCGCCCTCCTAGTGCAAAGGTCAAACATTATGCAAAGTGCGGGGAGCATGATATAGCATTGCCACCCTTACTTCTGCAGTTCTGCGCTGCTGCTGGCAGTGGCGCTGCCTTCAGAGCTGGGTGCCTGGCCGGTAACCGCCACTCTCTGGCCACCCAACTCTGATGTCAGAACCGCTGCCAGCAACAGCACAGAAGTAAGGGTGGCAATGGGGCACTAAGTCTGCTGTGAAAAGTGATATTGACAAAGATTCTTCGCATCCTTCTCCCAGTATTAAACAGTAATTATTTTAAAAAATAACTTTTCTGCTTATAATAATAACTCAGTAAAATGTGTTTTAGTCTTAATTTAAGAGTGATGAGAAAAGGTAAATTCATTTTAAACAATAGGGTTAGAAATTTAGCATTTAAAATAATGTTAAATATAAAAAATGTGTTTTTAATTTATAAGGGGCGTGTAACAGGGTGCTGGCTAGGAGAAACAAGCCAGGCCCCTGTTAGTCCTGTTCCAGAGGAAGAAGGGTATTAGTTGGGCTGGCTGAGGGGCCATGCCCTAATTACCAGAGGGAATCCACCTGCAGGCCTGGGTAGCCAGCCTGCCCTATAAAGCTGGCTAAGAGACAGGAAGCGGGGAGGAGACAGGAAAGGGAGGAGCTTGGGCTCTAGATCCCTGTTGGCTGGGAAGTTAGTAGTCTCTCAGAGTGTGGTCTCTGTAAATACCTGTAAATAATAGGTGGTGGGAACGGACACAAACAATAAAAGGACATGGGTGCTGCACTTCAGTTGGTCTCTCGGTGTTTTTGGTGCCAAGACCGGTGAGGGCTTGGTTACAGGGGGTCACACTCAGGCCTGCTGTCTGAACCGGGTCGCCAATACAAAAAGTTTGAGATCCACTCTACAGATATGGTCTGTGCCTCGGGTCTTTCCCCACAGTTGGCCACTAGATGTCAGGAGAGAGCTCATTCAGCCCCTGCTTACGTCTATGAATCTACTGCACACAGACTGGGCCAAACCACTGATTTAAATATAGGCCTATTCTCTGTATTATTCTCCATCCCATTCTTATGCACCCTAACGTCTTGTTAGCTTTATTGTTGGCAGCTGCACATTGATCAGAGGTCTCCAGTGAGCTGCCGGTGTGACATTTCTGTTTATAAACCCAGGCTTAATGTGCTGAGTCGAGAAAATGTATCTGAGCAAAGCTGGAAATGTCCTCACTTTGCACAATAAGGCCCACAGCTGCCCGAGGATGGGCAGGTGCTACAGCAGAGGCGGGCAAACTATGGCCCGCGGAACCATCCTGCTCGGACCTTGAGCTCCCGCCCGGGGAGGCTAGCCCCCGGCCCCTCCCCTGCTGTCTCCCCTCCCCCACAGCCTCAGCTCGCTGTGCCGCCAGCACTCTGAGCGGTGGGGCTGTGAGCTCCTGCCGGGCAGTGCGGCTGCCAGTCCTGGTGCTCTGAGCAGCATGGTAAGGGGGCGGGGAGTGTGTGGGGGGGTTGGATAAGGGGCAGGAGGTCCCAGGGGGCAGTCAGGGGACAGGGAGCAGGGGGCGGTTGGATGGGGCGGAGGTTCTGGGGGGAGCGGTCAGGGGACAGGGAACGGGGGGGTTGGATAGGCATGAGAGTCCCGGGGGGCCTGTCAGGGGTTGGGGTGTGGATAGGGGTCAGGGGATTCAGGGGACAGGGAGCGGGGGGGTTGGATGGGGGAGTCCTGGGGGGGCAGTCAGGGGACAAGGAGAAGGGTGGGGTTGGATGGGTTGGGAGTTTTAAGGGGGGCAATCAGGGGGCGGGAAGTGGGACGGGGCAGGGGCCAGGCTGTTTGGGGAGGCACAGCCTTCCCTACCCAGCCCTCCATACAATTTTGGAACACTGATGTGGCTCTCAGTCCAAAAAGTTTTCCCACCCCTGGACTAGGGACACCATCCCTGCCCATCCTGGATAATTCATTCCTCCATGAATTTATCTAGTTCTTTTTTGAACGCTGTTGTAGTCTTTGGCCTTCACAACATCCTCTGGAAAATTGTTCCTCAGACTGACTGTGTGTTGTGTGAAGAAATACTTCCTTTTGTTTGTTTTAAACCTGCTGCCTATTAATTTCATTTGGTGACCCCCTAGTTTTTGTGTTATGAGAAGGAGTAAATATAAATTCCTTTTTTACTTTTTCCAAACCAGTCATGATTTTATAGACCTCAATCATATTCCCCCTTAGCTATCTCTTTTCCAAGCTGAAAAGTCCAAGTCTTATTAATCTCTCCTCATATGGAAGCTGTTCCATACCCCTAATCATTTTTGTTGCCCTTTTCTGAACCTTTTCCAATTCCAACATATCTTTTTTGAGATGGGGCAACCACACCTGCATGTAGTATTTATGATGTGGGCATACCATGGATTTATATAGAGGCAATATGATATTTTCTGTCTTATTATCTATCCCTTTCTTAATGATTCCCAACATTCTCTTCGCTTTTTTGACTGCCGCTGTACAGTGAGTGGATGTTTTCAGAGAACTATCCACAATGACTCTCTTTCTTGAGTGGTAAGAGCTAATTTAGACCCCATCATTTTATATGTCTAGTGGGCTCCATGGGGAGCCAACAGCATTTAATGGTGGTTACGGTTAAAAAATGTTCCAGGTGACCCCTCAGTTCTAGCACAGCTCCAGATGCCCCATGGCTTGCTCCCTTGCCACAGTTCGATTGCTGGGATGCATCTGAGAGCTAAGATGTATGTCAACAGGCACCGCCGATGGGACCCCAGCACTGCTCTGCCTTCATGGAGCCAGGATGACCAGAAGTCAGAGCAGCCTGGCCTAGGATCACAGCCCAACTCCGTGAACTAAAGAAAGAGTCACTCCCAGGGTTGGGTTTAAGGCCCTGAGTGTCTCCGCGTGTTACACACAGGCCAGCTCACAACCATACCACAAGGAGGCAACACAGCTCATAAAAGACGCTGTTCCAGGTGTTTCCTGCATTTATTAACAATGAGCTCGTTGTCCTGTTCAGAACGTGCCCTGCTTTTGCCTGTCAGGACATATGCTACAATCATGGCCCTCCCCTTGCTGGGGGTAGAAGCAGCAATGTGGGATGTGCCCCTCGCATGCACTAGTGCAAGAGCCCAGGGTGGGTGGAATGTTTGGACACTGGGAGGTGAAGCTACCATCTCCCAGTTCCAGGCCAGGCTCCCCCGCAGCCCTGTGTTGCTGGCGTCCTCCTAGTCAGTACATCTCTCGCTGAGGTCTCTGGGTGCCCAAAAGACTTGGGACATCTGTGAATGAAACAATGTGAAGGGGAGTGAGGATAGAGACTGAGAAGCAAATGGAGCTGAGCTGGACACCATGGAATGAGCTAAATTATTAGAGCAATAATCCTCCTGGCAATCCTCCGCAGAGGCACAGAGCCCTGCTCACCCTCTAACCGCTTCCTCCGATAATTCCCCCAGACATCTCAGCAGCTGCGGAGCACACTCTGCCCTATGGCACAGGGAAGCATCAGGGTAGCAGAGGAATCTCAGCTCTGAAAATACTGGACAAATCCTACAGCAACAGCAGGGCCTTCAGAAGCATCATTTCTGATTCCCAGAGGCGGGACAGTTTGACAGTGGCTCTCGGAGAGCGACAGGCCAGAGCCACAAAAGTAGACCCAGGTTCAAACAGGCCAGATTTTGCTCTGGGCCAGTGGAGATTTAAGATCAGGTTTTAGATTTCCCCCTCCTCACAGCTGAACCATGCTGCAATCCCGGCATCCTGCTTCCATGTAACCGTACATCTCATGCCCCCAGCCCATTGCTTTGCCTGGGAAAATCAGTGAGTCCAGCCAATGGGCAGATTCCCCTCGAAGGGAAAGAAAGGATTGTATTGTGCAAAGTCTGAAGTGAATGGCTCAAGCTCCCTTTGAGTGACAGATCATGACAAATCTCCTCCTGCTCACAGATAGACAATCTACCCATGATTTAGGTCACAAACAGTATCCTACTCTGAGGGTGATTTAGCCCATCATTGTAGCTCCACATGATTCTGAGATTTCACAATTTAGAGGCCAATTTCAAGGAAGTGGAATATTTTTCTGGATACAAATAATGAAAGATGTTGTGGAAGCAGAGAAAAAACTGACAGGAAGGGGATGCAATGCATGACAGTTCATTAGCAAGAGTCAGGCTAACTGTAACCCTAATAACGCGAGATTTGTAGAAGCGAGGAATGTGTGAGGCGAGTGGGAAAGAACTGTGTGAGAAGTTGTTGCGACCTTGTGTAGATAATGTGTAGATAATATGGAATGTAGACTAAGAGTCTACATTAGTGAGCAAAACAAGATATCAGAATGACCTATGTATAAACAAAATGCAGCTGTTGCTCATTATTGTCTGTAATTGTTTACCTGTTGAGAGACCTGTTTAGCTCTCTCCCTCTATGCAATTGCTTGAGAAAATAAAGTATCTGACTTGCTGTACCCAAACAAAAAGTGAGAACTCTGTTATTCTCCGACAATTTCCAAAGTTTGTTTGTGTCCTTGACTCTGGGGCATGGACTCAGACTTATGTGTAACTTTAGCACCCTCGTGGCCAAGATGGAGTCTGCTCTGCAGGCAGCTCTGGCCAAGAGAAGGTGTGCGCAGGAATGCAGCAGGAGAAATCCCTTCCACCCCAGGGGCACCTGTTCCAACCCCCCCAGAGTGAACACACCCACCCACAGGAATAGTACAATGGATATAACAAAGGGAGATATTTATTTACAGAGGGATGAGAGGAGAAATACAACAAGGGGAAATATAGGGAGAGCAGTAGAACAGGGTTGCCTCCAAACCAAGGCCCCACAGGCCCAGTGGTAGCACAGTCTGGAAGGGCAGACACTGAGCAATGTGTCTGCACACAGAGTTCAGGAGTCCTGAGCAAAGTTCCAGTCTAGTGGTGAGTCTTGGGTGCTCCTGGTCGTCTTCGGTGCCAGTGAACTTTCCCCCAACAAACCCCTCCGGTGCCCTCTTCTGCCACTCTCTGCAAAGCCAGACAGAGCGACCACCTCCCCACTTAACTAGCTGCAGCCTCCCTCCTTGTTCCCAATGCAGAGTCACAAGCCCCAGTACTCACAGCCCCATGCAGCTCTGGGCAGCCGTGATACTGGGTCCAGCTCCGGCCCGTCCTTCTCGGGCAATTCCTCCCTGGCACAGTGCTCCTCCTGGCTCCTGTCTTGGGCTGTCCCTGATGGGCCCTGTCCTTCCCAGGCTTCAGGCAGGTTCTCTCTCTGGCACACTTTTCCAGGGCCTGCAGGCTGCCTCTCCCTCTCCTTGGAGCTCCAGCGCCGCCCCCTGGAGTTTCCCTCCTTTTTTTCTTACTCTCCCCCTCCCCCCTAGGAAAAAGATTTAAAGGGGCCATGCTCTCTCAACCCCAAAGGGGTTAGAATAATAGAATATCAGGGTAGGAAGGGACCTCAGGAGGTCATCTAGTCCAACCCCCTGCTCAAAGCAGAACCAATCCCCAGACAGATTTTTGCCCCAGATCCCTAAATAGCCTCCTCAAGGATTGAACTCACAACCCTAGGTTTAGCAGGCAAATGCTCAACATGGAGCTATCCCTCCCCCCTAAGTTTAATGTATATCCCTTCAGAGGATATCCCATCTCCTAGAACTGGAAGGGACCTTGAAAGGTCATCGAGTCCAGCCCCCTACCTTCACTAGCAGGACCAAGTACTGATTTTGCCCCAGATCCCGAAGTGGCCCCCTCAAGGATTGAACTCACAACCCTGGGTTTAGCAGGCCAATGCTCAAACCACTGAGCTATCCCTCCCCCCTCCAAAAGAAATAATCCTTGATGTCCCCATCAAGGTAGGCAACTCTAAACCATGGATCCCCAGCAGGAGACCTAGGGCCCCCATTCATCAGAAGCATTCCCATCATCCATCCCACAGGACACCGAGGGGTGGAACAGGTTTCCCATGAGGCAGCTTGCCCCCCATGGCACCCCAGGGATCTGTAGGTCACTGGGTTCCCCTAAATGATCATACGTCAGCACACACCTGGGCTTCCCTTCCCTAGAGGAACATCTAGGCTGGCTGTCGGGTATTGGCTGAGGTGACAGCACTGAACATGGAGGCAAGATGATGGGTCCTTGAGGCACGAATTCGAGTGCATCTGGGTTTAAAGTGGCTGTTTGGGGTACAGGGTTCTCTGCCTGCACTGAACCTTCCTCATCATGTTCTTGGGGGGTCTCCACAGCTTGGGACAGTGGGGCCTCGGGAGTGCTCAGTGTGGGTTCTTCCCCTTCACCATCTCTTTGTATGACAACAAGAGGATCCATTAGGGTTGGGGTATTCCAAACTGGATGTTCGCCAAACCCCATTTCATCCTCACTCTCTGAGGAGCTGGGTGTTTGCAGAGGACAGGTATATTTCTGTCGTTGGGACCGTGTCCGACTCGCAGGGCCGGGAGTCTCAGAATCTGTGGAAACATCCTCATGGGGAAACAATACTTGTCCTATAGGTAACAGATGATTCCGGTGGAGAGTTTTGGTGGGGCCGTGACTGTCCTCAGGACATATGCAATACACTGGTAGATCCCCAAGTTTCTTCTCTATAATGTTGTCAAGGCTGCTTCCCCACTTTGAACTTTAGGGTACAAATGTGGGGGCCTGCATGAAAACTTCTAAGCTTAACTACCAGCTTAGATCTGGTCCGCTGCCACCACTCCCAAAGCTAATTCCCTTCCCTGGGTAGCCTTGAGAGACTCTTCACCAATTCCCTGATGAATACAGATCCAAACCCCTTGGATCTTAAAACAAGGAGAAATTAACCATTCCCCCTCCTTCCTCCCACCAACTCCTGGTGGATCAAGATCCAACCCCCTTGGATCTAAAAACAAGGAAAAATCAATCAGGTTCTTAAAAAGAAGGCTTTTAATTAAAGAAAAAGGTAAAAATCATCTCTGTAAAATCAGGATGGAAAATAACTTTACAGGGTAATCAAACTTAAAGAGCTCAGAGGACCCCCCCTCTAGCCTTAGGTTCAAAGTACAGCAAACAGAGATAAACACTCTAGCAAAAGGTACATTTACAAGTTGAGAAAACAAAGGTAAACTAACACACCTTGCCTGGCTGTTTACTTACAAGTTTGAAATATGAGAGACTTGTTCAGAAAGATGTGGAGAGCCTGGATTGATGTCTGGTCCCTCTTAGTCCCAAGAGCGAACAACACCCAAAACAAAGAGCACAAACAAAAGCCTTCCCCCCACCAAGATTTGAAAGTATCTTGTCCCCTTATTGGTCCTTTGGGTCAGGTGTCAGCCAGGTTACCTGAGCTTCTTAACCCTTTACAGGTAAAAGGATTTTGGAGTCTCTGGCCAGGAGGGATTTTATAGTACTGTACACAGGAGAGCTGTTACCCTTCCCTTTATAGTTATGACAAATGTATGGGTGTGACTCCCAACAATCTGCAATTTTGTGTTTTCCCTGTAGTCCGAGATTTCGGGCCAAAACTCGGTCACCAACCTGAATCTCCTGTTGCCTCACTCGCTGATCATATTGGGTTTTATTCTTTTGATTCTGGTGACCAGCTGCTTGCATCACTATCCGATATGCCTCCTTCAGTTGATCTCTTAAGCGAGTCACATACCCCAGGTATGTTTCTGGGAGTGCCCCGTCTGAAGACACTCCAAAACAGAGATCGACCGGCAACCAGGCCTCTCGACCGAACATTAACATGTATGGTGTGAACCCAGTTGCATCGTGTGGAGTGCAGTTATACGCATGTACCAAATGCGCCACGTGCTGGCTCTAGTATTTTTTCTGCTGAGGCTTTAGAGTTCCCAGCATGTTCAGTAGTGTGCGGTTGAATCGTTCTGGTAGTGGATCCCCTTGAGGATGATAAGGGGTGGTGCGTGATTTTTTGATCCCCATGATCTTACAAAGTTCTTTTATTAACCAACTTTCAAAATCCCGTCCCTGATCTGAGTGTAGTCCGGCGGGCAACCCATAGTGGACGAAGAACTTTTCCCACAGGATCTTGGCAACCGTGGACGCTTTTTGATCTTTGGTGGGATAAGCCTGGGCATAACGAGTAAAATGGTCAGTGATCACCAAGATATTTGCAGTACCCCGGCGGTCAGGCTCTAATGACAGAAAGTCCATAAAGACAAGCTCCATGGGTGCAGAACTCATGATGCTGACAAGAGGAGCCACCTGCTTAGGCAGAGTCTTTCGTTGGATACATCTGGTGCAGGTGCGAATATGGTGGGCGATGTCAGGCCCCATCCGGGGCCAATAGAATCTTGCCTTAACTAGGGCCTCCAATCGCTCGACTCCCAGATGCCCCATTCGATCGTGGCAGGCCTCTAACACGCCTCGCTGGTACTTCTGTGGAAGCACCAATTGTTTATGGTGAGGCCTCTGGGGATGCTTCTGCCCTCGGTAAAGTCGTCCATCCCGAACCAATAGGTGATCCCATTCTTTCAGCAAAAGGGCCTCCTCTGGGTGACTCGGTCGAATAGCCCTGGGATCCTTTCCCCTTTCCAATGCATAAAGGATGTCCTTCATCCGTGGATCAGCTCGCTGGGCATGCTCCACCTCTCGATCCTTTAGTTTGGGCAGCTGAGGGTCCTGTATTCTAGTAAAACTTGAGTAGACTTTGGGTATGGCTTCTGGTGGTGCACCCAGACAGTCAATTGCTCGTTCTCCATTGGCTGTGGATTTTTCCTCCACAATCGATACCTGTTGGCATAAAGCTCTCAATACAGGGGTCCCCACATTTATCTGATCATTTGGTGATAAATCCTCAGAGTGAGGCTGCTGAGACAAGGCATCTGCATCCGTGTTTGTTCGACTGGGTCGATACTGCAGAGTGAAATCATAGGCAGAGAGTGCCGCTAACCACCGGTGCCCTGCTACGGATAGTTTTGCTGTTGTCTTGATGTATGTCAAAGGGTTATTATCGGTTTTTACAGTGAACTTGGCCCCATAGAGGTAGTCATGGAACCTCTCTGTGATGGCCCATTTCAATGCCAGGAACTCCTCTTGATGAGCAGGGTATTTTCTCTCAGGCGGTGTGAGACCTCGACTTGCAAACGCTACCGGTCGTAGTTTGCCCTCACGCTCTTGATAAAGGACAGCGCCTAAACCGGTGTAGCTTGCATTGACATGAAGTTCATATGGCTGGGTGGGATCAGCATACACCAAAACAGGTGCTTGCGTGAGCTGTTGAATGATTTTACGGAAAGCTTCTTCACACTCAGCAGTCCACCGCTTTCCAAAAGGTGCACCCACATTAAAGTAATGATGCCGAGGTGAGTTCCCCTTCTTCTTATTTGTGGGGGGGTATCCCTTGGTGAGCTCTGTGAGTGCATGTACGATGTGCAAAAAATTCTTGATAAACCTGCGGTAATAGCCACAGAATCCCAGAAACGACTGTAATTCCTTGAGAGTTGTGGGCCTCGGCCAGGTGATTACCGCCTTCACCTTCTCTGGGTCTGTAGCTATACCATCTGCAGACACTATGTGTCCCACATACCGCACGGATGTCTGGCAGAAAATGCACTTGTCTAAGGATAACTTGAGGCCAGCCTGTTCCAAACGATCCAGGACTTTGTACAGCCGAGTCTCGTGTTCTTCTAAAATGCGCCCGAACACTATAATGTCATCCAGGTACATCAGACACTCCAACAGGTGCATGTCCCCTACCACCCGCTCCATGAGTCGCTGAAACATGGCTGGAGCTCCAGATACTCCCTGAGGCATGCGATTAAATTGGTAAAACCCTAAAGGGCAGATGAATGCTGTCTTCTCCTGGTCCTCTGGTGCCATGGGCACTTGATAGTATCCACTGCGGAGGTCAAGGACAGAGAACCAGCAGCTACCATTCAGGCTATCCAAGGCGTCATCCACCCGGGGCATTGTGTATTTGTCAGGGGTTGTCCGCCGGTTCAGAGTGCGATAGTCAACGCACATGCGCACCTTTCCACTTTTCTTTCATACTACAACGATTGGTGGTGCGTAGGGTCTTCTGGATTCCTCAATGATACCTGCTTGAACCAGTTCCTGTAGGTGCTGCCTCACATCTTCAATATCAGCGGGGGCTAATCGTCTTGACCTCTCTCGAAAAGGCCGACCAGTTGGATATGGTGCTCCACATCATGTGCACACCCAACATCCCATTCGTGCATAGAGAAAACAGCCTTCCTCTTGACTAACTTCTCACACAGGCAGTCCTTCCACTCAGCAGGAATGGGAGAATCCCCAAACTGGAAACTATCCCTCCCAAAAGGTCTAGCCTTGGTCTCCTCTTGGGATGGGGCCCCCCTCGCTCGCTGGTATGCGGCTTTACATAAAGCGTGCATTGGCAGCTCCTGCAGATAGTTGTTCCCTGCCATCTCACGGCATTTCCACGCCAATCTCTGGAACAGGTTTGCATTTGTCCCTAGGATTAAAGGTGCATACTCTCTTCCCTTTGGATCTGGGCAGACCAGTGCCAATGTTTCTATTTCCTGGTTTACCCCCGCAACGTTCTTTGGAAACTGGATATTTAACAGGATATATCCCCGATAGGGGCAGGAGTCACAGCCAATTCCACAGACTGTCAGGCCAGACAGAGGACGCAAGGGTAAATGCTGCAGGTGTTCTCGGTAGTAAGATTCATGGTATGGTGACCTGTGATCCGCTGTCCAGCAATGCCTCACACAATCGTCATTCTATACGAACAGGTACTATAGCCTGGGGGCCTATCAGCCCATCTGGGTAACCCCTGTTTGTGTTTTTTTCTGGGGAGCCTTGGAATTTCAAGGGTCTTGGGTTGCTCCTTCCTCAAGCCCTGTTGGTGTTTTCCTGAAACTTCCTAATGGTTTGTTGCAATCTCTGAGATACCCTTGCATGATCTGTCTTGTTTTGGCAGTCCAAGGCATAGTGACCATCTCTTCCACAGTTATAACAGAAACCTTCTCGCCGGCTATCACCCCTCCTGCTACTCTCCCCTCTTGAGGATGGCACAGTATGTCTCTGAGCCTTCATCATGGCCACTTCTCGGGTCAAATCTCTCAGTGCTGCTGCCACTGACGGGGCCTCTTCCATCTCTAGAAGCACTGTGGTGGGGTGACTCCCTGCCATCTTCGGCTGCACCACTGCATCCACTTGCAACAATCGCTCCTCCTCTTCACGTATCTCTCGAATGAGCTTGTGGAATGGGGGTGGGTTTTGGACCCGCTCCCTCAGCTGCAGTCGCCAGAACATCAACCCATCTTGTCGGGTGCCCCGAAGGATTTGGTCCAACCTAGCAGAATCAATGCGCTTGGTGGGGATGCCCTCCTTCCGCACTACTTGCTGTAGCAAATCCTCTAGTCTCCTGATGAAATCCGACAATTGTTCGTGGGGCTCCTGATAGGTATGGCGGAAACGATAATACAGGTCTTCACTGCTATCAGTAGCACCATAGACACTCTCAAGAGTGGTTAAATAGTCTTGCACTGTGGCAGCTGGTTGGGAGTCTTTCAGGGCTTGGATAAGTCGCATGGCAGGTCCCCTCAGACTCTCAAGCACATGTTTCTGCTTCTCATTATCAGAGCATTCCCACTCTTGGACAAGTGGCACCGTAAAATCCCTCCAGGTCTTGTAATCATCCTCCCCTGAGGGTACAGGTGACACCCCCGAGAAAGAGCTTAACCCCTTGTATGGAGCACTGTCATATACCGGCTGCGTTTCCCAGCTCTTTGTCCCATCCCACCAAGCTGGGTGCTGCAGGTGTTGGAGCCCCTCCTAATGCCAAAATTAATTCTTCTCTTGTCCGCTTCTCATCCACCATCAGAGCTTGCAATTTCTGCGCTAAAGAATGCACCTCAAGTGACACAAGCACACTAGGAAGGGACTGCTCTGCCCCCAGAATTGTCCAGGGAATACCTTCTACTTCCACCTCTTTGGGCACTTTATCAAGATCTGCTTCCTTGGAGTGAATACATAGTGCTACCATGCCCTTCACTTTGCAGTTGTAAATACGGGTGTGGACCTTTACTCTCCACAGTATTTCAGCTGCATCTAGGCTCTCCTCAATTTCATTTAGTTCCATCTCTTCTGCGTTCCGGCTCTAGGCACCAGCAAAGCAAGCAGGTGCTTGGGGCGGCAAATTTGCAGGGGCACAAGAATCCAGCATGGGAGCTGAGAACCAACAGGGAGCCCTGGGAGCTGTAGTTCCTTGGTTAGCTCCCTGCCTATAGAGCCAGCCCTGGAGCAGGGAAAGAACTACATTTCCCAGCATTCCCTTGGCCGCAATTAACAGGAAAGGGAGGGGGAAGGAGTGTGGAACGGAAACCTCATGCTGCAGCTTGCTGTGAATGGTAGGGACAGAGCCAGCTCTAGGTTTTTTGCCACCCCCACCCCAGCCCTGGGCTCCCCCCGCACCCCTGTGTTGCCCCAGCCCTGGACTCTCCCCCGCCCACACCCCCTGCTGCCCCAGCTCTGGCCCCCACCTGCACCCCCCTGCTGCCCCAGCCCAGGGCTCTCCCCCCACCCGCACCTCCCGCCGCCCCAGCCCTGGGTTCTCCCCCCACCCGCATCTCCTGCCGCCCCAGCCCTGGGCTCTTCTCCCCCCCTGCACCCGCACTCCCTGCCGCCCCAGCTCTGGCCCCCACCTGCACCTCCTGCCACCCCAGCCCTGGGCTCTTCCCTCCCCCTGCACCCGCACTCCCTGCTGCCCCAGCTCTGGCCCCCACCTGCACCTCCTGCCACCCCAGCCCTGGGCTCTTCTCCCCCCCCCTGCACCCGCACTCCCTGCCGCCCCTGCCGCCCCAGCTCTGGCCCCCACCTGCACCTCCTGCCACCCCAGCCATGGGCTCTTCCCCCCCCCGCACCCGCACCTCCTGCCGCCCCAGCCCTGGGCTCTCCCCCAAAGAAAGAATTGGGTGGACTAAATGGACATTGCACCTCTCTATCTGAAGCCTAGCAAGGCAGGTACATGGATCCCACTAGAATTTAAAATGAAAAGTAAGGGAGGGGAGGCTCTACTAGACTGGGCAGCTTTAGATACAGTACCAGGCACGTAGGAGGATTTATACTTCTGAGCCATGGAAGCAGAAATTGACTTATCTTTTCCAGATTTAGCTAATATTCAGAAAGGGAATCCAGCACCTGCCTTCCAGATCTGAACACCCTCAAAATTCAGGAGTGCTCAAGCTCAATTTGGGCAGCTGTTACTTCATTTCTCCCAAATCAAATATACTGATCCACTGTAACTTGCTGTAGAAAAAGTAGAATAAATTGAGCAAGAAATGCTTCCCAGTGGTTATTAGGACTGGAATTGCTATTTTCAACAGCCATTGCTTTTTTTTATTATTATTTTTATTTTATTAAGTTTTAGTTTTATTTGTTTAAAAGGAAGACAGTGATATTGCATTGGCAAATTCCCCATAGAAACAAAGAATGGAACAAAAGAATAATAAAGGCATCTCAACTTTTCCTCATTTATGTAGGACAGTCTTATAATATGCATCCAGATAGCCTTCAATCACACAAGCTGAAAATTGTTCCACTTTACTGCAGTTCTGTAACCATATGGGAACCAATCCTGTCTGTGTTCTGTGCACATCCAAAATTCCTGCTGAATGACCCGCCCTGGGAGCGAGTTACCAGTGACCCAGGGCTGGGGCGGCAGGAGGGTGCAATGGCGGGGGGGGCAGCCAAAATTTTTTTTTGCTTGGGACAGCAAAAAACCTAGAGCCGGCCCTGCCCCCCCCCCCGCCTGCCTCTCCCTTGCCTGCTTGTACTGCCAGAGCCAGAGGCAACTGCTGTCTGCTGCCCCCGGGTCCTAGCATCCCCCATCCACTAATGGGAAGAAAGCCTGCCCTTACCCTGCCCTTCCACCCTATCCCCGAGCCTCTCCAATGCCCCAAACCCCTCAGCCCCAGCCCCAGCCCTCATCCCCCCGCACCCTAATCCTCTGCCCCAGCCCTGAGCCCCCTCCTGCATCATGAACCCCTCATCCTCAGCCCCAACCACCATCCCCCCGCACCCTAATCCTCTGCCCCAGCCATGAGCCCCCTCCTGCATCATGAACCCCTCATCCTCAGACCCACAGCCCTCACCCCTGCATCCCCTCCTATCCCCAAACTCCCTCCCAAACCCCCTCCCCCTTCCCACACACCCCTCCTGCCCTCAAACTCCCTCCCAAAGCCTGCACCCCCTCCCTTTGCACCGCCTCCCACCCCCAAACTCCATCCCAGAGCCTGCACCCCTCACCCCCTCCTGCACACCCACCCCCTGCCCCAGCCCGGAGCCTGCACCCAGCACCCAAACTCTATCCCAGAACCTGCACCCTGCATCCCTCCTGCACCCTAATCCCCAGCCCAGGACCTGCACCCCAGACCTCCTCCCCCCACCCAATCCCCCTCCCAGAGCCTTAGGCAGGTGTGGGGTGGGTGGGTTCTGGGCACCACCAAAATTTCTACAACCCTGCCACCCATGCGAGTGGATAAGGGTCGGGGCAGTCAGGGGACAGGTAGGGTCCTAGGGGGGACAGTTAGGGTGGGGGGTTCTCAGCAGGGGGCAGTCAGGGGACAAGAAGCAGGGGGGGTTGGGGTTCTGAGGGGGGCAGTCAGGGGGTGGGAAGTGGGAGGGAGTGCATGGGGGTGGGGCGGGGGCAGGGCTTCCCCCCCCCCAGTGTCCTCTTTTTTGATTGTGGAAATATGGTAACCCTACCCATGCAGCTCTGGGCAGCCGTGATACTGGGTCCAGATCCGGCCTGTCCTTCTCGGGCGATTCCTCCCTGGCACAGTGCTCCTCCTGGCTCCTGTCCTGGGCTGTCCCCGATGGGCCCTGTCCTTCCCAGGCTTCAGGCAGGTTCCCTCTGCTTCACTTTTCCAGGGCCTGCAGGCTGTCTCTCTCTCTCCCTGGAGCTCCAGCGCTGCCCCCTGGAGTTTCCCTCCTTTTTTCTTACTCTCCCCCTCCCCCTAGGAAAAAGATTTAAAGGGGCCATGCTCTCTAAACCCCAAAGGGGTTACATATGTTTTCAGGCTGACTAGGGACATTGCTGCTGGAATTACCCAGCTGAATGTCTAAGCAGAACCACCCATAAATGACAGTTACTCACTGGCGTATATAACCGACTCCTCTCCCGTCACTGGGTCCTCTCCAGGCTGCCCCTTACTGCCATTGCCAGTTCTCAGGGGCTCAGGTAGGGCAGGGGCTCTTTTCTTCAGGATGCAGGTGATGATCGGGGCAGACACCAGCAGGAGCAGAACCAGGGCAGAGCGGAGAAGCCAGACTCCAAGGGACATAGCAGGCCCTGGGGTGTGGGAGGAAAGGCAGAGAGTGACATTCTGTATCTCGGGGGAACACCCAGCACCCCAATGTTCATCCTTATAATATGATTGTGTGGTATCTAATGCAAAGTTTGCCATGTTGGGTGTCTTCGGAAGGCTCATGATGTACTGAACATTGTTGTTATAGTAATGTTATAGGTTGTAATTTCATGTATATAGTTATGAGGCTGAAAATGTGTCCTCATGGCTTAAAGCAAGCCCAGGCAAAAACTCTCCAGAGCAGAGAGGCAGTTCACACCTCATCAGGGAATGTATGGGACAAACCCAGCCCAACATCACAGGAACAAAGCATACTGGCCTAGGCAACAACAAAGGATCTGTTGGACTCTCCAGTGAGTCACCCCCCTTCCTTTGGTCAGTTTGGGACTGCGATGAGGTAATGCTCACCTGACTCTGAAGGGGGGGAGGGGCAAAGCCAAGAGAGAAGAAAGGACATGATGAAAGGGAGAAACGTTTGCCATGCTCTTCCTCTCTCTTCCACTTACATCTACAGACACAACACCAAGCGACTGAAGTGCTGATCAAAGTTAATAAATGTGTTTGTTTATTCTACCTGAATCAGTGAGTTTGGTTTGAAGCATGTCAGAGACTTCCCTTGGGATAATAAGCCTGGTGCATATCAATTTCTTTGTTAAATTGACAAACTCATATAAGCTTGCAGCGTCCAGTGGGCATAACTGGACACTGCACAATGGAGGTTATTAGGGTTGTGCCTGGAACCGGAGATATTGGCTAGTGTCATTCGGTTGCACAATCCAAGGAGCAGCTTACTTGCCAGAGGCTGTGCATGAACAGCCCAGAAGTGGGGGTTCTCACAGCAGAGCAGGGTAAGGCTGGCTCCCAAAGTTGAGGATTGGAGTGACCTAGCAGATCACCAGTCCAGATAACACCAGAGGGGAACATCACAGTGGCACAGTGAGCAGGGTGTATGTGCAGCTTGTTACTCCAAGTGGAGTTCACACTTTAACCACTGATATTTGTGATTTTAAGTGAGTCTTAAGTGCAGTGGCTAACAACAGTCAGGAGGAATAACAGTTTTGTTATTTTCTGTTTGCTTATTTCGGGAAAGGGAAGTAAGACCAGGAAAGCAGAAAAATGAGTGAAAGCAGTGAAGCGGTTGTGAAGTTGGAGCTTTTTAGGCTACAGGTTGCAGAAAAGAAGAGGGAGCACCAGAGATTATACAGCTGAAAGAACTGGAGATAATAGAAAAAGAGAGAGAGTGAAGAAAAAAAGAGAGAGAGAGAGAGAGAGAAGAAAAAGAAAGAGAGCGAAAACACCAACTGGACCTGCTAGAGAAGCAGAACCAGACATCCCTGACCCCAACGATTCCCATCACTCCAAAAATGGGAACACTTATGTCCTGCATACAGTGAAGAGGATGATATTGCTGAATATCTGACTACCTTCGAAAGGCTGTGTGTAATACATGAAATCCCTGATGATAAGAGAGTTCCTACCCTGACTACGAAATTAACTGGTAAAACTCAAACTGTATTCAATGGAATGCCAATTGAAGATGCTTTAGACTATTGTAAATTTAAAGATACCGTTTTACGAAGTTTTCAGATTACCCCTGAAACATATAGGCTTGGTCTACACTTACCCCCCAAGTCGAAGTAAGGTACGCAAATTCAGCTACGTGAATAACGTAGCTGAATTCGACATACCTTACTTCGAACTTACCGCGGTTCAGACGCGGTCCACACACGGCAGGCAGGCTCCCCGTCGACTCCGCGGTACTCCTCTCGTTGAGCTGGAGTACCGCAGTCGACGGCGAGCACTTCCTGGTTCGATTTATCGCGTCCAGACCAGACGCGATAAATCGAACCCGGAACTTCGATTGCCAGCCGTCGAACTACCCGGTAAGTGTAGACAAGCCCATAGAGTTAAATTTAGGAATTTTAAGAGGGATATTGGTAGGAGTAATGGGGAGTATGTAAACAAAATGAAAGATTTGTTGGGAAAATGGGTGAGGTTAAATAGGTGGCAAGTTTTGAGGGAATACTGGATCTTGTTGCTCAAGAGCATTTCCTAAGCATATGTAAGGCTGATGTAAAGCAGTGTCTATGGGTATGTCTACACTACGGGATTAATCCGAATTTATATAATTCGAATTTTGGAAACAGATTGTATAAAGTCGAATGTATGCGGCCACACTAAGCACATTAATTCGGTGGTGTGCATCCATGTACCGGGGCTAGCGTTGATTTCTGGAGCATTGCACTGTGGGTAGCTGTCCCATAGCTATCCCATAGTTCCCGCAGTCTTCTCCGCCCATTGGAATTCTGGGTTGAGATCCCAATGCCTGATGGGACCAAAAACATTGTCGGGGTTGGTTCTGGGTATATCCTCCCCCCTCTCCAGGGAAGCAACGGCAGACAACCGTTTCGCGCCTTTTTCCTGGGTGAACAGTGCAGACGCCATACCACGGCAAGCATGGAGCCCGCTCAGCTCAAGACAGCAGTCATGAACATTGTAAACACCTCGCGTGTTATCGTGCAGTTTATGCTGAACCACAACCTGCAAAACCAGGCAGCGAGGAGTAGGCTACGGCAGCGCGGCGGCGAGAGTGATGAGGATATGGACATGGAATTCTATCAAACCGCGGGACCCGGTGCTTTGGAGATCATGCTGTTAATGGGGCAGGTTATAGCTGTGGAACGCCGATTCTGGGCCCGGGAAACAAGCACAGACTGGTGGGACCGCATAGTGTTGCAGGTGTGGGACGATTCCCAGTGGCTGCGAAACTTTCACATGCGTAAGGGCACTTTCTTGGAACTTTGTGACTTGCTTTCCCCTGCCCTGAAGCACCAGAATACCAAGATGAGAGCAGCCCTCACAGTTGAGAAGCGAGTGGCGATAGCCCTGTGGAAGCTTGCAACGCCAGACAGCTACCGGTCAGTCGGGAATCAATTTGGAGTGGGCAAATCTACTGTGGGGGCTGCTGTGATGCAAGTAGTCAAAGCAATCACTGAGCTGCTGCTATGAAAGGTAGTGACTCTGGGAAATGTGCAGGTCATAGTGGATGGCTTTGCTGCAATGGGATTCCCTAACTGTGGTGGGGCGATAGATGGAACCCATATCCCTATCTTGGCACCGGAGCACCAGGGTACCCAGTACATAAACCGCAAGGGGTACTTTTCAATGGTGCTGCAAGCACTTGTGGATCACAAGGAACGTTTCACCAACATCAACGTGGGCTGGCCGGGAAGGGTTCATGACACTCGCGTCTTCAGGAACACTACTCTGTTTAAACGGCTGCAGCAAGGGACTTACTTCCTGGACCAGAAAATAACCGTTGGGGATGTTGAAATGCCAATAGTTATTCTTGGGGACCCAGCCTACCCCTTAATGCCATGGCTCATGAAGCCATACACAGGCAGCCTGGACAGGAGTCAGGAGCTGTTCAACTACAGGCTGATCAAGTGCAGAATGGTGGTAGAATGCGCATTTGGCTGTTTAAAAGGTTGCTGGCGATCATTACTGACTCACTCAGACCTCAGCCAAACCAATATCCCCATTGTTATTTCTGCTTGCTGTGTGCTCCACAATCTCTGTGAAAGTAAGGGGGAGACCTTTATGGCGGGGTGGGAGGCTGAGGCAAATCGCCTGGCTGCTGATTACGCGCAGCCAGACACCAGGGCGATTAGAAGAGCACACCAGGAAGCGCTGTGCATCAGAGAAACTTTGAAAACCAGTTTCATGACTGGCCAGGCTACAGTGTGAAATTTCTGTTTGTTTCTCCTTCATGAAAACCCGCCCCCTTTATTGACTCATTCTCTGTAAGGAACCCACCCTCCCCCTTCCTCCAGCTTGCTTTCAAAGGAAATAAAGTCACTATTGTTTAAAAATCATGTATTCTTTATTAATTGATTATAAACATAGGGAGAGAACCGACAAGGTAATCTGGGTGAGGTTTGGGAAGAGGATAGGAGGGAAGTAAAAGGCCACTGAAAAAATTCAATATAATGACAGCCTTTTGGTTGGGCTGTCCACTGGGGTGGAGTGGGAGGGTGCACGGAGCCTCCCCCCCCGCGTTCTTACACGTCTGGGTGAGGAGGATATGGAACATGGTCAGGGGGGAGGGAGGTTATACAGCGGCTGCAGCTGCAGTCTGTTATCATGCTGCTGTTCCTGAAGCTCCACCAGACGCCGGAGCATGTCCATTTGATCACGCAGCAGCCCCAGCATTGCAGCCTGCCACCTCTCATCTCGAGCATCCCTCATGACCTCACGTTCACTGGCATCTTTCCTAAATTTAGATACCGTGTCCTTCCACTCATTCAAATGAGCTCTTTCATTGTGGGTGCATCCCATTATTTCCGTGAACATCTCGTCTTGCGTCCTCTTTCTCCTCCGCCTTATCTGAGATAGCCTTTGGGACAGAGGAGGGAGGCTTGAAAAATTTGCAGCTGCTGGAGGGAGGGTTGAAAAAAAGGAGAGAAGTTTTTCAAATGATACATTTTACAGAACAATGCTTATACTCTTTCATGATGAACAACACTATTCACATTACATAGCACATGTGATTTCAGTACAAGGTCGCATTTTCCATCTTAATATTGAGTGCCTGTGGCTTTGGTGTTAGAGATCACAGACGCAGGTCCGGGCAACAGAATTCAGCTTGCATGCGGCCATGGTAAGCCATTGTCTTTCGGCTTCTGCGCCCTCCTTTCCCACATACCAGGCAAAGCCCGTTGACTGCTGCGGTTTTCCTGTTAACCTTCAGCAGCAGAAAACAAACTAACCCCCCCCATCCAATTCTCTGGGATGATCGCTTTATCCCTCCCCCCACCGCGTGGCTGGTATCAGGGAAGATCCCTGCAGAAACCAAACTAACCCCCCCGCCCTCCCTCCCGCCATGAATTAACTGGGATGATCGCTGTACCCCTCCCCCCACCGCGTGGCTGGTAACAGGGAAGATCCCTGCTAGCCAAACACGAAAAGCTCAGGGCCAATTCCCCCCCCCCCCCGCGCTTGGCTAACTGCAGGGAAGGATTTCTTTTCAACCACAGGCAAACAGCCCAGTAGGAACGGCCACCTCTGTCCCCTTAATTAAATTCCCGTATTTCAACCAGGTTACCATGAGCGATATCACTCTCCTGAGGATTACACAGCGAGATAAAGAACGGATGTTGCTTGAATGCCAGCAAACAGCGGGACCATACGCTGCCAGGCTTTGTCATGCAATGATACCAGATTACTTGCTGCAAGCATGGCGCGGTCAAGTGTCCTACCATGGAGGACAGAATAAGGCTGCACTGCCCAGAAACCTTGTGGCAAGGCTTTTGGAGTACCTCCAGGAGAGCTTCATGGAGATGTCCCTGGAGGATTTCCGCTCCATCCCCAGACACGTTAACAGACTTTTCCAGTAGCTGCACTGGCCGCAAATGCATCCCAAGTCCTCAGGGCAAAGTAATCATTAAAAAACGCTTGCTTTTAAACCATGTTTTATATTTTAAAAGGTAAACTCACCTGAGGTCCCTTCCATGGGGTCATGGTCTTGGGTACTGGCTTGGGAGGGTACTTCAGTCAGGCTGAGAAAAAGATCCTGGCTGTTGGGGAGAACGGAGTGCTGGGTGGTCTCCACAAGCTCGTCCTCCTCCTCTTCCCTGTCCGCAGAATCCTCAGGTGTAGCTGATGAGATTATCCCCGCCTCGGAATCCATGGTCAGAGGTGGGGTAGTGGTGGCGGCCCCCCCTAGAACTGCATGCAGCTCGGCGTAGAAGCGGCATGTCCGCGGCTTTGACCCGGAGCGACTGTTTGCCTCCTTTGTTTTTTGATAGGCTTGTCTGAGCTCCTTGACTTTCACGCGACACTGATCTGAGTCCCTATTGTGGCCTCTCTCCATCATGCCCTTGGAGATTTTTTCAAAAGTTTTGGCATTTCGTCTTTTCGAACGAAGTTCTGCTAGCACTGAATCCTCTCCCCATATAGCGATCAGATCCAGTACCTCCCGTACGGTCCATGCTGGTGCTCTTTTTCGATTATCGACCTGCATGGTTACCTGTGCTGATGAGCTGAGCTATCTGTGGTCACCTGTGCTCTCCACGCTGGGCAAACAGGAAATGAAATTCAAATGTTCGCGGGGCTTTTCCTGTCTACCTGGCCAGTGCATCCGAGTTCAGATTGCTGTCCAGAGCGGTCACAATGGTGCACTGTGGGACAGCTCCCGGAGGCCAATACCATCGAATTGCGGCCACACTAACCCTAATTCGAAATAACAATATCGATTTTGGCACTACTCCGCTCGTCGGGGAGGAGTACAGAAATAGATTTTAAGAGCCCTTTATTTTGAAATAAATGGCTTCGTTGCGTGGACGGGTGCAGGGTTAATTCGATTTAATGCTGCTAAATCCGAATTAAAGTCATAGTGTAGACCAGGCCTATGGGACAAAGATGTAAAGTCTGTAGATGAGGTGGCTTTTTTAGCTGATGCCTTCGAACAAACTCAGGTGTCTATTGAGGGCAGGCCACAGAAAGAGGGATTTAAAACTGGTGGGAAGGGAGGATCCCATTTTTTTCCCTGGGAAGAGAGAGGGGGTTGGGAGCCTAAACATTTTCTTACCCAAAAATATCCCTCTACTGCTAACCATCATCCCAAATCTCCCATAAAAGCAGAAGAGCCCAAAAGGTGCTATCAGTGTAATTCCACTGATCACCTGAGGAATAAATGCCCTGTGCTAGGAGGAAGCAGGCAACCAATAGCCCATGTTAATTCTGCTGTCCTCAACACAGAACCCCCTCAGGCAATTGAAACCTATCATATTGGTTCTTTGAGGCTAGCTTCTGCAGAACCAGATATGGAGCATGTTAAGGCTGTCCAACTTGATGGCAGGGAATACTTGGGGCAGAGGGATACAGGGGCCCTGATCTCTCTGGTTAAGCAGAGTGTGGTTCCAAAGGCCAGTACGCTACCTGGCCAAATGGCAGAGATTGTGGGGTGGGCGAAAGCAGATTCCTTGTACCACTAGCTAGAATCCGTGTGGTTTGGGAAGGTTTGGAAAGTGTTTTGACTGTGGGGGTAATAGAACACCTCTAGTCAACCTGCTCCTTGGTAATGATTTTTTCCATGTAGCTCAGGTTAAAGTATTTGCCTGCAGCAGGAGGGAATTTTATGCTGGGACCCTCGAGGGAAAGGGTAAGGTCTCAGAAACTGCTGAGAGAATGGGAGAGAGTCTCCTTGATTCTTCAGCAGCTGGGAGAAGCCACATGCTTCCAGGTGGGAGGGTGGTTGAGACCAACTCCTGCACTGCAGCTGGAGGCAACACCACATCAGGAAGGGATGGGGGTGTAATGCCGGCCAGGGAGAGAACTGACCAGGTTGTTAGCTGCCAGCAGGTTGCAGCTGAACCAGAGGCAAACCTGGCTCTAGGGAACATAGAGCAATGTGTCCCAGAGGGGAGCCCAGAGAAGGGGCAGGGAATCTCTGAAACCACCGAGGTGGGTGAGGATTCCTGTGACTCTGTAACCCAGGGAAGCAGGGTGCTTCCAAGTAAGGGAGGGGCTGAGACTAGCTCCTTTCCAGCAGAAGGCAACATGCCCTCAGGTGCAGGGGCAGGAGAGGTGTGGTCAGTGATTAAGGAAACTGTCTCAGTTGTTAGCTGGCAGAGTTTTGAAGCTGAAGATGAGAAAGACCCTTCCTAGGGAGCACAGAGAAATGTGTCTTAGGAGGGGGCCCAGAGGAGGAAACTGGGGAAGGAATAGTGGGGGTACTGTAAGTGTAAGCAGAGTCAGGATGAGCTCTACCCTGACATCTGGTGGTGAATTATGGCGAGTGTGGAAAAGAACTCCAGGGGCTGATCTTGTTTGCATAGGCACACCCACTCGCCTGGCATGAAACAACAGCAACTGAAAGTGGTTACTTTGGCTGGTGTGGGATCCCCAGTTTCTCTGTTATTGGGGCAGGAAGAATAAAGTTTTGTTACCCTGATTCTGTGAATCAAGGCCAGTGGAACTGTTGTATGACAGAAGGACTGAGTGAGTCCTTCACCATTACCTAAGTAGCACTTGCTTGACAAGGGGCATGGGTTACAAAACCCAGTGAATTGAGAGAGGTTGGGAGCAGGTATTTGTACCTGGTGGGGTGGTCCCCTTTTGTGAGCCTGAAACACCAATTGCACCTTCTTCTCTCTCCACTGTTGAATGTCAGAGCTAACTTTGATTCCATTAGGAGTTTAGTTACCGGCTGCTGAGCTGAATTCACTTTGGGCCAATAGTGCACCAGCACTGGGGCTCCCCTACTACTAGCTGAAATCACAAAAGAGCTAAAGTTACTAAGAGTTGAGATCACTGAGGCTGTGTTAACTAGTGGGGGAGCCTGAAGCTATATTGCTAAGCGTCTGGCGGAGCAGTTGTGGGGACAGCTGGAGGAGCAGAGCGGAGCCTTGCGGGGGCGGTTGGAGCGGCCCAAGGGACGGGTGGGGCGGAGCCGAGCGGCTCACAGGTCGGTGAGCAGAGCGGAGCAGCTGGTAGAGCAGAGTAGTTTGTGGGATGGCAGGAGCGGCTCACGGGACGGCGAGTGGAGTGGAGTGGAGTGGCTCGTGGTGAAGGCTGCGGCGGAACCCCACGGAGAGGCGGCCGGTCAGCCTCGGATCACGCCTTAACACCCTGCGTGCCCCCCCCTTTTGAACTCTGGGGCTGCACTGACCAGGGACAGAGACTTTGGGGGTTGTTGGACTTTTGGGACTTTGGTGATTCTTGGGTTGCTGGACCCAAGAGACTTTGGGGTTGTTGGACTTTTGGGACTCTGGTGATTCTTGGGTTGCTGGTTTCAAGAACCAACGGGAAAGGACACGGCCCAATTTGCTGGGGTGGGTCTTCGCTCATGGTTTGGTCTATGAACTCTAGTTGTGGTGTTTTCCCAATTTAATGCTATGTCGTTTACCTCATGTTATTAAAACATTTTCTGCTACACCGAGGCTCTGTGCTTGCGAGAGGGGAAGTATTGCCTCTTCGAGGCACCTAGGGGTGTGTGTAAGATTTTCCCAGGTCACTGGGTGGGGGCTCGAGCTGGTTTTGTGTCACGCTGTTGGGAGGGGACCCCTATGTACTGAACCCAGCCCTTGCTGCTATCAACTTGGCCTGGCAGAAGGGTTACATTTTTGGGGGCTCGTCCGGGATAACTGGGTCAGTACCCCTCGCAAGCACATCTTGGGTGATTCATTAACTTGGGAAAACCCAAAAAATCTTCTTGTTGTTGTTTTGATCTGTTATATTTGTAAAAAATTACAGTTTGTATAATGGCCCTACACTTGCTAGAGGACTGGTGCAAGGGGATGAATATTAACCCTAGGAACTGTCTTCTGGTAACGGGGGTGCTGGAGGCGTTTTATGAGGGTGCAATAGAACCTATCTTAAGGGCATCCGCTGAGTACCTGAGTAAGTGCACAATGCGTGGGCGCATGTTTGTGAGGGAGGAGGGGGCTTTTGCTGTACTGTGTGAGCTGCCATCGGCTGTGGACCCTCTACAGGTTCCAGGCACGATAACAGTGGAAGATGGTGAGTGGACGGTAATAACCACTGCGAGCCAGCCCTCACCAGTCCCTGCCTCTGATGTAGAGTTTTTAAAGAAAATGTCAGCCTTTTTGGGGAAAGAGGGAAAGACTTTGGCTGATATGCCAGGTCTGCTGGGCCTTGACCCAGGAGTCCCACACCGGGAGACTGCTCCTTCACCTGATGAGTGGGTGAAGGCTTTGGGGCAAGCATTAGAGGAGGTTATGCCACCCCACCCTGAGTCAAGCCCCTATCATAAACTGAGGTTGTTTTCTGGCGGTCCCACCCCAATACCTGGGGAGGAAGCATTTGAACCCTGGCTGGAACACACCACTGAAATGCTGCAGGAGTGGGCGGTGCCTGATGCTGAAAAGAGAAGACGACTAGTAGAGTGCCTCAGGGGGCCAGCCCTAGATGTGATTCGCACCCTGAAGCTCAGTAACCCTGGGGTCAAGGTGAAGGACTGCCTAGAGGCCCTTGATCATGCCTTTGGGAGAACCGAGGGCTCAGATGATGTCTATTGCAAGTTCCTCAATGCCAGGCAACAAAAGGGAGAGAAGGTTTCTGCCTATATCCACAGGTTGGAGAAATTATTGCAGAGCGCCATCATGAGGGGAGCAGTGGCAGTTGGGTAAATGGACCGGACTAGATTGGCTCAGATTGTGAGAGGAATTCAATATCAGAACCCAATCCTTCTCCACCTCCGATTAAGAGAACGGCAAGACAATCCACCGAGTTACTCTCAGCTGATAAAAGAGGTCTGAGAGGAAGAAGAGAGGCAGGCAGCGGGCGAGATTTGGGAGGTGCAGCCACACCAGGCGACTGGCACAACATCCATACGAACGCCCAAGGCACTGATGGTGAATCCTCAAGAGGAACTTACCCAACGAGTGCAGGTCCTGACACAGAAAGTGGCTGAATTAGAGAATACCATCGATTCAGCAAATACTTCAAGGTACAAGGAACCCTCCACTACCACGGTCCAGAAGACTACATTTAGAACCTCTGCCCCACCGAGGCAACAAGGGAAAGGACAATCCTTCTTCTGCTACCGGTGTGGCCAGGGTGGGCACATTGCTGCAAGGTGTCAGAATGCAGAGAATCCCATGCTAGTATATCAAAAGCTGAGGACCACCTGGGGAAAGTCGGGAAACGGCCCCAGGGCCTGGGAAGGGAGCTGCCTAGGCCTGCAGGGTGTGGAGGCTCCCCTGGAAAGAACCATGCAGCCCGAATCCCACCAGGATTGATAGGACCCCGAGCGGAGGTAACTGTAAAGGTTGAAGGGACAGAATGTAGAGCAGTGCTTGACACAGGATCCCAAGTGACTATCATATTCCAGTCTTTCTACCAGCAGATGCTTAGGCATCTGCCTATACGGCCCCTGACAGGGTTTGGCTTGTGTGGCCTCAGCATGGATGAATACCCCTATCAGGGGTATGTCATAGTACACCTGGAATTCCCAGAAGAGATTGCTGGGGTAAGACAGGAGGTGGGCACTGCTGCTTTAATATGCCCTGACCCTAAAGGAGCCTCTGATGTGTCCATGCTAATAGGGACCAACTCCAGCCTCTTTAAGGTACTTGCAGATTACTGCAGACAGCGAGCAGGGGACCAATATCTGAACACCTTGGTGATACACACACACTGTGCTGCAGCCTACAGAAAAATTGAGGACACAAGAAAAGTGATGCCTGATTTGCCAGTGGGAGCATTGAGGTACGCGGGCCCGGTCCCCTTAGTGATTCCTGCAATGACAGAAAAGGAAGTGATTGTCATGAGTACCTGCCTAAAAGACAGTAAGGGAACATTAGCAGTGGTAGAGCAGCCGACCGAGGGAGGACTCCCAGAAGGAGTGCTGGTTCTCAGTGGAGTCATAACCCTACCGGCTGAAGCCCAGGAAGAGGTGACTATACTGATTGCTAATGAAACACGCCGTGACGTGTTTGTAAAACCAGGGCAGAAGATTGCAGACATCTTTGAGCCTGAAACCATTGTGAGACCCCAGTGTGAAGCTGAAGTTCCAGTGATGGATCCCGCAAAGTTTGACTTTGGGGACTCACCATTGTCTGAGGAGTGGAAGGATCGCCTGCGGAAGAAGCTTTGAGAGAGATCCAAGGTATTCTCACTGCATGAGTGGGACGTGGGATGTGCCAAAGGAGTGGAACACCACATCAGGCTACAAGATCCCCGACCCTTCAGGGAGAGATCTAGGAGGATTGCTCTCTCTGAGATGGAAGATGTACGCCATCATCTTCAAGAGCTGATCGCGAATGGTATCATTACAGAGTCCCGAAGCCCCTACGCCTCTCCCATTGTGGTGGTTCGTAACAAGAGTGGGAAAATCCGGATGTGTATTGACTATTGCACTCTAAACAGGCGCACTACAGTTGACCAATACACCATGCCTCGAGTACAAGATGCCTTGGACTGTTTGCTGGGTAGCCAGTGGTTCTCTGTGTTGGATCTTCGGAGTGGATACTACCAGATCCCTCTGGGAGAAGAAGATAAGGAGAAGACAGCCTTCATCTGCCCGCTAGGGTTCTACCAGTTTGAACGCATGCCACAAGGGATTTCTGTGGCACCTGCCACATTTCAACATCTTATGGAGAAAGTCGTGGGAGACATGAACTTACTGCAAGTGTTAGTTTACTTGGATGACCTGATTGTGTTTGGAAGAACCTTGGAGGAGCATGAAGAAAGACTTCTTAAAGTGCTTGATAGGTTGGAGGCGTATGGTTTGAAGCTTTCAATTGACAAATGCCAGTTCTGCCGAACCTCAGTGAAGTATGTGGGTCACATCGTGTCCCAGGAGGGTGTGAGTACTGATCCCGACAAAATAGAAGCACTCACTACCTGGCCACGTCCAAGTAACTACAAAAACAACAAGGAGTCTGGTGGTACAGAGAACTCAAGACCTTTCTTGGATTTAGTGGCTACTACCGCAGATTTGTGAAGAACTACGCTACGATTGTAAAACCCCTGAATGATCTTACCAGGGGATACCAGTCCAACAAGAACAAATCTAAGACCAAGAATAAGAGGAGGCCTCCAAAGCCTCCTGTGCAGAGACACTATGGCCCCTTCGAACCGTTTGGGCCACGGTGGGATGAGAGATGTGAGAGGGCTTTTCAGGAAATCATTACTCGCCTAACTCATGCCCCTGTCCTAGTCTTTGCTGACCCAAGCAAACCATTTATCCTGCATACTGATGCCAGTTTGGAGGGTCTGGGAGCAGTCCTATACCAGGAAGTGGAAGGCAAACGTAAACCTGTAGCCTTTGCCAGCCGAGGACTGTCTGACAGTGAAACTCGCTATCCCATCCACAAGCTGGAGTTCTTGGCCTTGAAATGGGCCATCACTGAGAAATTTCGAGACTACTTATATGGTGCTCAGTTCCAGGTGTGGACAGACAACAACCCATTGACTTATGTGTTAACAAGTGCTAAGTTGGATGCTACAGGGCAGAGATGGGTGGCCGCCTTGGCTAGCTATGAGTTCAGCATTCAATACCAATCAGGGAGAAGCAATGTAGATGCAGATGCATTGTCCAGGCGTCCGCAGGCACCTGAAGTTGCTATGATACCCATGGATGGAGTGAGGGCTATTTGCAGTGTGAGTCGCCGAGAGCCAGAGGCCCATGAGAGTCTTCATGGATGTGTTGCTGAAGCTTTGGGCCTGCCCCCTGACTGCGTGCCTTCTGCTTCCGTGAACTATATTGCATTGGACCAATCTCCTTTGCCCGTGCTCAATGCGGCTGACTGGCAAGAAGCCCAGCTGCAAGATATTGACATTCGTGATACACTACTTGCCAAAAGGGAGGGGCGAAGCCCAGCTGCGGTTGTCCCACCTAACCCGGAGGGTAAACTATTATTGAGAGAATGGACCAAACTAAAACTGATCCAGGGAGTGTTACATCGAATGACCACCGACCCTTTACAAAAGCAACGAGCACAACTAGTGCTGCCAAAAGAGTACAGAGCCCTGGCCATGAGGGCCCTGCATGATGACTTTGGACATTTAGGGATGGAGAGGACCCTGGAACTTCTTCGTAGTAGATTCTATTGGCCCCGGATGGCTGAAGATGTTCGTAGGAAATGTGAGACTTGCGCTCGATGTGTTCAAAGGAAAACTCTGCCCACGAGGGCTGCATATCTCAAGAACATCACCAGCACCAAACCTTTGGAGCTGGTATGCATTGATTTCTTGTCTTTAGAAGTAGACAAGAGGAATATTGGGAACATTCTAGTAGTGACTGACCATTATACGCGATATGCGCAGGCATATCCCACGCGTGATCAGAGGGCCACCACTGTCGCTCGAGTACTGTGGGAAAAATATTTCTCAGTTTATGGATTCCCAGCCCGGATACACACGGATCGGGGCAGAACTTTGAGAGTCACCTTCTGAAGGAGGTGCTGAGGATAGCGGGAATTAAGAAGTCAAGAACAACGCCTTATCACCCTCAAGGTGATCCTCAGCCAGAGAGGTTCAACCGAACCCTATTAGATATGTTGGGGACTTTGCGACCAGAGCAGAAAGCAACCTGGAGCCAACATGTCGCATTTCTGGTGCACGCCTACAACGCCACAAAGAACGATGCTACGGGAGTCACCCCATATCTCTTAATGTTTGGGCGAGAACCAAGATTACCCATAGACCTGTGCTTTGGTGTATCAGAGGATGGAGATAGCTATGAAACTCATCAGCAATATGTATCCCGACTAAGAGAAAAGCTGCAGGATGCTTATCACTTAGCTACATCTGCGGCTCGGAAGAACGCAGACCGCAACAAACATCAATATGATGCTAGGGTACGTCTGCAAGAACTCCAGCCGGGGGACAGAGTCCTGCTGCGAAATTTGGGTATTGCTGGCAAACACAAGATAGCTGATAGATGGAAGGCAATACCTTACTTGGTGATGGAAAAGCTAGGAGACCTGCCGGTCTACAAGATCAAACCTGAAGAGGGTCCAGGGCAGACAAAGACAGTGCATAGAAACCTTTTGCTCCCTGTGGGGGAATTGGTAGGCACCCCTTATGAGATGGGCCACAACAGGGCAACCGGGCAGAACGAAGGTGCTGGACCAAAGCTGCCCTCCAACGTGGACAGCCAGCCCCCTGCAGCTAACCTACCCCTATGCAGCACATCCAAGTGTGAGTCTGAGGAGGAAGACACAACCATGGTGTATCCTGGGATGGAGACAAGATTTCAGTCTCAATCAGCTGAATCAAAAGAGAGCTCCTCCTCTTCCACCCTAAACCCCATGGAAGAAGTATTTAGACCCATTCCTGACACCCCTGGGCCACTGGTGGGACCCCCATGTCATGACACACACAGGTTATTGGACAGTGGAGACATACAGGTGGAGGATGTCCTGGGCACCTTGGACCCTCCACTGTTAGAACTAGAAATGCAGGGGCCTATGCCAGTAGCCGAGGGGCCCTCAAAGGAAACCTCTCCATCTGTCGTTCAAGAGGCTGTCCCACATACCACGGCAACAGAGAGTCTCAATAGACGAGACAGGGTAATAAGACCAGTAAAACGGTTGACTTATGATGCACCTGGGGTGACTAGTGAGGAACCAATATGTTTAGCACACAGGCTTGTGGAAGCTAAAGTGGGCTATCTGAGGCCCTTTGGAGGGAACCAGTGAGTTGGTATAATAGGGAGTGTGATTTGTCGGGATGACAAATTCTCGGCTGGGGGGAGGATGTAAGCAGAGTCAGGATGAGCTCTACCCTGACATCTGGTGGTGAATTATGGCGAGTGTGGAAAAGAACTCCAGGGGCTGATCTTGTTTGCATAGGCACACCACTCGCCTGGCATGAAACAACAGCAACTGAAAGTGGTTACTTTGGCTGGTGTGGGATCCCCAGTTTCTCTGTTATTGGGGCAGGAAGAATAAAGTTTTGTTACCCTGATTCTGTGAATCAAGGCCAGTGGAACTGTTGTATGACAGAAGGACTGAGTGAGTCCTTCACCATTACCTGAGTAGCACTTGCTTGACAAGGGGCATGGGTTACAAAACCCAGTGAATTGAGAGAGGTTGGGAGCAGGTATTTGTACCTGGTGGGGTGGTCCCCTTTTGTGAGCCTGAAACACCAATTGCTCCTCCTCCTCCTCTCTCCACTGTTGAATGTCAGAGCTAACTTTGAATCCATTAGGAGTTTAGTTACCGGCTGCTGAGCTGAATTCACTTTGGGCCAATAGTGCACCAGCACTGGGGCTCCCCTACTACTAGCTGAAATCACAAAAGAGCTAAAGTTACTAAGAGCTGAGATCACTGAGGCTGTGTTAACTAGTGGGGGAGCCTGAAGCTATATTGCTAAGCGTCTGGCGGAGCAGTTGCGGGGACAGCTGGAGGAGCAGAGCGGAGCCTTGCGGGGGCGGTTGGAGCGGCCCAAGGGACAGTTGGAGCGGAGCGGCGTGGCTCACAGGTCGGTGAGCAGAGCGGAGCAGCTGGTAGAGCAGAGTAGTTTGTGGGACGGCAGGAGCGGCTCACGGGATGGCTGGTGGAGTGGAGTGGAGTGGCTCGTGGTGAAGGCTGCGGCGGAACCCCACGGAGAGGCAGCCGGTTGGCCTCGGATCACGTAAAGTGCCCCTTAACACCCTGCGTGCCCTTTTGAACTCTGGGGCTGCACTGACCAGGGACAGAGACTTTGGGGGTTGTTGGACTTTTGGGACTTTGGTGATTCTTGGGTTGCTGGACCCAAGAGACTTTGGGGTTGTTGGACTTTTGGGACTCTGGTGATTCTTGGGTTGCTGGTTTCAAGAACCAACGGGAAAGGACACGGTCCAATTTGCTGGGGTGGGTCTTCGCTCATGGTTTGGTCTATGAACTCTAGTTGTGGTGTTTTCCCAATTTAATGCTATGTCGTTTACCTCATGTTATTAAAACATTTTCTGCTACACCGAGGCTCTGTGCTTGCGAGAGGGGAAGTATTGCCTCTTCGAGGCGCCGAGGGGTGTGTGTAAGATTTTCCCAGGTCACTGGGTGGGGGCTCGAGCTGGTTTTGTGTCACGCTGTTGGGAGCAGGACCGGCTCTACCTTTTTTGCTGCCCCAAGCAGCAAAAAAAAGCGCCACCCCCCCCGCCGAGCGCCGCACCGTGCTCCCCCCGCCAAGCGCCGCGCTGCCCCCCCACAAGCGCCGCGCCGCCGGAGCCGGCCCCCCCCGCCGAGCACCGCCAGTACCCCCCCTCGAGCGCCGCGCCCCGCGCCGCCCCCCCGCCGAGCGCCACGCCGCCGGAGACCGCCCCCCCCGCCGACCGCCGCCGGAACCTCCCCGCGCGCCGAGCCCTGCGCGGCCCCCCCGCCGAGCGCCGCCGGAAAACCCCCCCCGAGCGCCGAGCCCCGCGCTGCCCCCCCGCCGAGCGCCGCCGGAAACCCCCCCCCAGCGCCGCGCCCGCGCCGCCCCCCCCCGCCGAGCGCCGCGCCGCCGGAGCCCGCCCCCCCCCGCGGAATGCCGCGCCGCGCTCCCCCCGCCGCCCCTTACCAGGTGCCGCCCCAAGCATGTGCTTGGTTGCCTGGTGCCTGGAGCCGGCCCTGGTTGGGAGGGGACCCCTATGTACTGAACCCAGCCCTTGCTGCTATCAACTTGGCCTGGCAGAAGGGTTACATAAGGATAAGGCCTTCAACTGCAGCCAGGTTAAAAGAACAGCCAAGCAGCAGCCATTAGCTGAGAAGCAGGAAGTCACATCCTCACATTCCATCTAAATTACATTAAAACAATTTAATATCAGGCTGTTAAGAAGGAGACCCCGTCCTAATGCACCCACTATCACCAGATAACGAAACAGATCTTAAGATGGTTAAAGAAAACTTAGTTTGATAGCATCCTGTCTGTCAAGAAATCACTTATCAATAGTTGTGATTGTGAAATCCTCATTTCTTTATTGTCTTGTCATTATGGTCCCCAGTTCCCTATTGTTTATCTGTATGGTCTCTGTCTAGTTCTTTAATTGTTTCTATCTGCTGTATAATTAATTTTGCTAGGTGTAAGTTAATTAGGGTAGTGGGATATAATTGTTTAGAGAATTATGTTACAATATCTTAGGATTGGTTAGATAGATTTCAGTAAAATGATTGGTTAAGGTATAGCTAAGCAAGACTCAAGTTTCACTATATAAACTGGGATCCAAGAAGGAGACCAGCTGGAAAGAGAAGAATAAGAAGAAGGAAAGACCTGGAAGAAGAAGAAGAATTCACCCCGAAGACTCAGCCTAAGATCAGAGCTGTTAATAATCCTCTGCATGATGGTGACATGCAGCAACTAGGACCCAGACGAGACCAACCTTGCCTGGCCAACAGGGAAAGTCCGCCTGCCTGATCAGGATTGGTGAGCATGGCATTGTATGGTTAATGTGTATTCTGCTTGGTAATTGTTAATAAATAGGATATTACTGTGTAAGACATTTTCACTGGCAAAAGGTCCTGCACACCTGCAGAAGTAGTATACACCTACGTATTGGGAAAGGGTGTGAGTATTTAAATTGACCTGGTTAGTTACACCCTGAGCCCTATGAATTGGGTACAGGTGGCCCTGAGGCCTAGGGATTGGGTAAGGGTAGGTGCTTTTCACCTGGAGCCCTACGAATTGGGAAAAGGTGGGGGTGCCTAAATTAACAGGGTTACGCCTGGAGCCCTACAGACTAGGAAAAGGTGGGGTGCTGTAATGTGTGCAGCTAACATATTGGTAGAGAGAATGCGGGCAGCGTAAGGTCGTTTGGACAGAATCAATCGAGCCTCACACAGTGAATACATAGGTAATAACAGCAGAACACAGGTGCCATTTTGTCAAAAAGGGCTGCTACCTGCTTGAGAGAATGAACACTCTGTAGCTTCAGGAGGGAATAAAGAAAAGGACCCAGGAGGGATGGGGGTTAGTTGAGGAGCCCACCCTCCTTGCTAAATGGGTAGCCCAATGGGGTCCATGCCCATGGGAACAAGATTCTTTCCAGGGGAAGGATGCCCTTGAGTCCCCCTGTAAGGGGTTTGAAGCTTTCTGTAAGTGCAAAACCAAAGAAAGCCAAAGAAAAAGGCTATAAAAGCAGCTGCTGGTTGGGCATTATAGAAAGCCGTCACTAATCTCTCCAGCCTGGCAGTACTCCAGGAAAGGCAACTGGAGGATTACAAATTGGAGTGGGATATAGTTAAGGATAATTTGGCTCAGGATAAGGCATCTCAGTGTGCCAGGGCAGCTTCAGCGTTACAGAATGCAATAGCTCTACAGGCAAAAGCAGGAGAGTGTGAACAACTGAAACTGAGGGTATGTCTACACTACGAAATTAGGTCGAATTTATAGAAGCCGGTTTTATAGAAATCGGTTGTATACAGCCGATTGTGTGTGTCCCCACATAAAATGCTCTAAGTGCTCTAGTCGGCGGACCGCGTCCACAGTACCGAGGCTAGCGTCGACTTCCGGAGCATTGCACTATGGGTAGCTATCCCACAGTTCCCGCAGTCTCTGCCGCCCATTGGAATTCTGGGTTGAGATCCAAATGCCCGAATGATGCAAAACAGTGTCGCGGGGGGTTCTGGGTACATGTCATCAGGCCCCTCCCCCTCCGTCAGAGCAACGGCAGACAATAGATTTGCGCCTTTTTACCTGGGTTACCTGTGGAGACAACATACCACGGCAAGCATGGAGCCCGCTCAGCTCAGCTCACCGTCACCATATGTCATCTGGGTGCCGGCAGACGTGGGACTGCATTGCTACACAGCAGCAGCAGCAGCTAACTGCCTTTTGGCGGTAGACGGTGCAGCATGACTGGTAGCCTTCATCGGCGATCTGGGTGCTGGCAGCCGTAGGGCTGCATTGCACCAGCCCCTTGCCTTTTGGCAGTAGATGGTTTATTACGACTGGTATCCGTCATCATCGTACTGCAGTGGTTGTTGATCATGGGCACCTGGGCAGACATGCTCAGTCCTATCGAACTGTCTTGACGCTGATGGCTATCAGTCGTAGTACGCTATTTTCTGCCAAGCGCCCAGTATTTTCTGCTAAGCACCCAGAAGATGCCGAGGGCTATCAGTCATGCTGCACCGTCTGACCGGTAGCCGAGGGCGAGGGCGATCTGGGTGCTGGCAGACGTGGGGCTGGCAGACGTGGGGCTGCATTGCTACACAGCAGCAGCCCCTTGCCTTTTGGCAGTAGATAGTATATTACGACTGGTATCCATCGTTGTCATACTGCAGTGGCTATCAGTCTTAGTACACTAACTGCCAAGCGCCCAGTATTTGCTGCCAAGCACCCAGAAGATGCCGAGGGCTATCAGTCATGCTGCACCGTCATCTGCCAGCTTAAGATGTAAAAAATAGATTTGTTCTGTATTCATTTGCTTCCCCCTCCCTCCGTGAAATCAACGGCCTGCTAAACCCAGGGTTTTGAGTTCAGTCTTTGGGGGGGGCCATTCTGTGTGACAGTTGTTTGTGTTTCTCCCTGATGCACAGCCACCTTTGTTGATTTTAATTCCCTGTACCTGCACGCCATGTCGTCACTCGCCCCTCCCTCCCTCCCTCCGTCCGTCAGATACTAGTTTCACGCCTTTTTTCAGACCAGACACCATAGCTAGCACTGGGATCATGGAGCCCGCTCAGATCACCGCGGCAATTATGAGCACTATGAACACCACGCGCATTGTCCTGGAGTATATGCAGAGCCAGGACATGCCAAAGCAAAACCAGGACCAGCCGAGGAGGCGATTGCAGCGCGGCAACGAGAGTGATGAGGAAATTGACATGGACATAGACCTCTCACAAGGCACAGGCCCCAGCAATGTGGAAATCATGGTGTTACTGGGGCAGGTTCATGCCGTGGAACGCCGATTCTGGGCCCGGGAAACAAGCACAGACTGGTGGGACCGCATCGTGCTGCAGGTGTGGGACGATTCCCAGTGGCTGCGAAACTTTCGCATGCATAAGGGCACTTTCATGGAACTTTGTGACTTGCTTTCCCCTGCCCTGAAGCGCCAGAATACCAGGATGAGAGCAGCCCTCACAGTTGAGAAGCGAGTGGCGATAGCCCTGTGGAAGCTTGCAATGCCAGACAGCTACCGGTCAGTCGGGAATCAATTTGGAGTGGGCAAAGCTGGAAGATTCTCTGCGACTTGAAGTCTTTAGATCACGATCTGGAGACTTCAACGGCAGAGTAAGGGATAGTGGGGGGGTCGGCTTCCGTGGCCTGCATCATGCGGGAGGTCAGACTAGATGACCATATTGGTCCCTTCTGACCTTAAAGTCTATGAGTCTATAAATCTACTGTGGGGGCTGCTGTGATCCAAGTTGCCAGGGCAATGAAAGACCTGGTGATATCAAGGGTAGTGACTCTGGGAAACGTGCAGGCCATAGTGGATGGCTTTGCTGCAATGGGATTCCCAAACTGTGGTGGGGCCATAGACGGAACCCATATCCCTATCTTGGCACCGGAGCACCAAGCCACCGAGTACATAAACCGCAAGGGGTACTTTTCAATGCTGCTGCAAGCCCTGGTGGATGACAAGGGACGTTTCACCAACATCAACGTGGGATGGCCGGGAAAGGTACATGATGCTCGCGTCTTCAGGCACTCTGCTCTGTTTCGAAAGCTGGAGGAAGGGACTTTCTTCCCGGACCAGAAAATAACCGTTGGGGATGTTGAAATGCCTATCGTGATCCTTGGGGACCCAGCCTACCCCTTAATGCCATGCCTCATGAAGCCGTACACAGGCAGCCTGGACAGGAGTCAGGACCTGTTCAACTACAGGCTAAGCAAGTGCCGAATGGTGGTGGAATGTTCATTTGGACGTTTAAAAGCGCGCTGGTGCAGCTTACTGACTCGCTCAGACCTCAGCGAAAAGAATATCCCCATTGTTATTGCTGCTTGCTGTGCGCTCCACAATATCTGTGAGAGTAAGGGGGAGACATTTATGGCGGGGTGGGAGGTTGAGGCAAATCGCCTGGCCGCTGATTACGCGCAGCCAGACACCAGGGCAGTTAGAGGAGCACAGCAGGGCGCGGTGCGCATCAGAGAAGCTTTGAAAACCAGTTTTGTGACTGGCCAGGCTATGGTGTGAAACTTCTGTTTGTTTCTCCTTGATGAACCCTCCGCCCCCCCCCCACCCGGTTCACTCTACTTCCCTGTACACCAACCACCCCACCCTCCCCTCCCCCCTTCGAGCACCGCTTGCAGAGGCAATAAAGTCATTGTTACTTCTCATTCATGCATTCTTTATTAATTCATCACACAACTAGGGGGATAATTGCCAAGGTAGCCCGGGATGGGCGGGGGGAGGAGGGAAGGAAAAGGACACACTGCAGTTTAAAACTTTAACTCTTATTGAAGGCCAGCCTTCTGATGCTCGGGCAATCATCTGGGGTGGAGTGACTGGGTGGCCGGAGGCCCCCCCACCGTGTTCTTGGGCGTCTGGGTGAGGAGGCTATGGAACTTGGGGAGGAGGGCTGTTGGTTACACAGGGGCTGTAGCGGCGGTCTCTGCTCCTGCTGCCTTTCCTGCAGCTCAACCATACGCTGGAGCATATCAGTTTGATGCTCCAGCAGCCGGAGCATCGACTCTTGCCTTCTGTCTGCAAGCTGACGCCACCTATCATCTTCAGCCCGCAACTTGCTCTGTTCATCCCGCGATTCAGCCCGCCACCTCTCCTCTCGTTCATATTGTGCTTTTCTGTAGTCTGACATTGACTGCCTCCACGCATTCTGCTGTGCTCTGTCAGCGTGGGAGAACATCTGGAGTTCCGTGAACATATCGTCCCGCGTCCTCCGTTTTCTCTTTCTAATCTTCACTAGCCTCTGTGAAGGAGAAACATTTGCAGCTGGTGGAGGAGAAGGGAGAGGTGGTTAAAAAAGACATATTTTAGAGAACAATGGGTACACTCTTTCACGTTAAATTTTGCTGTTCACATTACACAGCACATGTGCTTTCGTTACAAGATCGCATTTTTCCTCTTATATTGAGGGCCTGCCAGTTTGGTGTGAGAGATCACTCACGCAGTGCCAGGCAACAGATTTCGGCTTGCAGGCAGCCATGGTAAGCCACAGTCTTTTGGCTTTTTTAACCCTCATAACATGTGGGAATGGTTTCAAACAGCAGCGCCCTCATTTCCCAGATCAAGCACCCATTGGGTTGGCCATTTAAAATGGGTTTGCAATGTAAAAGGAGGGGCTGCAGTTTCCGGGTTAACATGCAGCACAAACCCAACTAACCCCCCTCCCCCCCCACACCCAATTCTCTGGGATGATCACTTCACCCCTCCCCCCACCGCGTGGCTAACAGCGGGGAACATTTCTGTTCAGCAGAGCAGGAACGGGCACCTCTGAATGTCCCCTTAATAAAATCGCCCCATTTCAACCAGGTGACCGTGAATGATATCTCTCTCCTGAGGATAACAAAGAGTGATAAGGAATGGATGTTGTCTGCATGCCAGCAAACACCGGGACCATATGCTGCCATGCTTTGTTATGCAATGATTCCAGACTACGTGCTACTGGCCTGGTAAAGTGTCCTACCATGGCGGACGGGATAAGGCAGCCCTCCCCAGAAACCTTTTGCAAAGGCTTTGGGAGTACATGAAGGAGAGCTTTCTGGAGATGTCCCTGGAGGATTTCCGCTCCATCCCCATACACGTTAACAGACTTTTCCAGTAGCTGTACTGGCTGCGATTGTCAGGGCAAATTAATCATTAATCATTAAACACGCTTGCTTTTAAACCATGTGTAATATTTACAAAGGTACAATCACCAGAGGTCCCCTGTGTGCCCTCAGGGTCTGGGAGCACGCCTTGGGTGAGTTCGGGGGTTACTGGTTCCAGGTCCAGGGTGATAAACATATCCTGGCTGTTGGGGAAACCGGTTTCTCCGCTTCCTTGCTGCTGTGAGCTATCTACATTATCTCCAGCCTCATCTTCCTCGTACCCCGAACGCGCTTCCCTGTGTGTTTCTCCAGTGAGGGAGTCATAGCACACGGTTGGGGTAGTGGTGGCTGCACCCCCTAGAATGGCATGCAGCTCCGCGTAGAAGCGGCATGTTTGCGGCTCTGCCCCGGACCTTCCATTTGCTTCTCTGGCTTTGTGGTAGGCTTGCCTTAGCTCCTTAATTTTCACGCGGCACTGCTGTGCATCCCTGTTATGGCCTCTGTCCTTCATGGCCTTGGAGACCTTTTCTAATATTTTGCCATTTTGTTTACTGCTACGGAGTTCAGCTAGCACTGATTCATCTCCCCATATGGCGAGCAGATCCCGTACCTCCAGTTCTGTCCATGCTGGAGCTCTTTTGCGATCCTGGGACTCCATCACGGTTACCTGTGCTGATGAGCTCTGCGTGGTCACCTGTGCTCTCCATGCTGAGCAAACAGGAAATGAAATTCAAATGTTCGCGGGGCTTTTCCTGTCTACCTGGTCAGTGCATCTGAGTTGAGAGTGCTGTCCAGAGCGGTCACAATGAAGCACTGTGGGATAGCTCCCGGAGGCCAATAACGTCGAATTCCATCCACACTACCCCAATTCCGACCCGCTAAGGCCGATTTTATCGCTAATCCCCTCGTCAGAGGTGGAGTAAAGAAACCGGTTTAAAGGGCCCTTTAAGTCGAAAGAAAGGGCTTCGTCGTGTGAACGTGTCCAGGCTTAATTCGATTTAACGCTGCTAAAGTCGACCTAAACTCGTAGTGTAGACCAGGCCTGAAAGTAGAAAACCTGAATGGGGAAGTATCTACATTGCAAATGAAGCTGAGGGATGCTCCTGCTGCTGTTAGAACAGTGCTGCTGTTAGAACAGTGTGACATTGTCTTTGAAAACTCATGGCGATCGGGGGAGGTCCCGGACGATTGGAAAAAGGCTAATGTAGTGCCCATCCTTAAAAAAGGGAAGAAGAAGAACCTGGGGAATTACAGACCGGTCAGCCTCACCTCAGTCCCTGGAAAAATCATGGAGCAGGTCCTCAAGGAAACCATTTTGAAGCACTTGGAGGAGAGGAAGGTGATCAGGAACAGTCAACATGGATTCACCAAGGGCAAGTCATGCCTGAACAACCTGATCGCCTTCTACGATGAGATAACTGGCTCTGTGGATATGGGGAAAGCAGTGGACATGATATATCTTGACTTTAGCAAAGCTTTTGATATGGTCTCACACAGTATTCTTGCTAGCAAGTTAAAAAAGTCTGGATTGGATGAATGGACTATAAGGTGGATAGAAAGCTGGCTAGATTGTCGGGCTCAAGGGGTAGTGATCTACGGCTCGATGTCTAGTTGGCAGCTGGTATCAAGCGGAGTGCCCCAGGGGTCGGTCCTGGAGCCAGTTTTGTTCAACATCTTTATTAATGATCTGGAGGATGGGATGTATTGCATCCTCAGCAAGTTCACAGATGACACTAAACTGGGGGGAGAGGTAGATATGCTGGAGGGTAGGGATAGGGTCCAGAGTGACCTAGACACATTGGAGGATTGGGCCAAAAGAAATCTGATGATGTTCAACAAGGACAAGTGCAGAGTCCTGCGCTTAGGACCGAAGAATCCCATACACCACTACAGACTGGGGACCGACTGGCTAAGCAGCAGTTCTGCAGAAAAGGACCTGGATATTACAGTGGATGAGAAGCTGGATATGAGTCAACAGTGTGCGCTTGTTGCCAAGAAGGCTAATGGTATATTGGGCTGCATTAGTAGGACCATTGCCAGCAGATTGAGGGAAGTGATTATTCCCCTCTATTTGGCACTGGTGAGGCCATATCTGGAGTATTGCGTCCAGTTTTGGGCCCACCACTACAGAAAGGATGTGGACAAATTGGAGAGAGTCCAGCGGAGGGCAACAAAAATGATCAAGGGGCTTGACTTACAAGGAGAGGCTGAGGGAACTGGGCTTGTTTAATCTGCAGAAGAGAAGAGTGAGGGGAGATTTGATAGCAGACTTCAACTACTTGAAGGGGGGTCCAAAAGAGGATGGAGCTCGGCTGTTCTCAGTGATGGCAGAACAAGGAGCAATGGTCTCAAGTTGCAGTTGGGGAGGTCTAAATTGGATACTAGGAAACACTATTTCACTAGGAGGGTGGTGAAGCACTGGAATGGGTTACCTAGGGAGATCGTGGAATCTCCATCCTTAGAGGTTTTTAAGGCCCAGCTTGACAAATCATAGAATATCAGGATTGGAAGGCCCCAATCCCCTGCTCAAAGCAGGACCAATCCCCAGACTGATTTTTGCCCCAGATCCCTAAATGGCCCCTTCAAGGATTAAACTCACAACCTTGGGTTTAACAGGCCAATGCTCAAACCACTGAGCTATTCCTCCCCCCGTGGCTGGGATGATTTAGTTGGGGTTGGTCCTGCTTTGAGCAGGGGGTTGGCCTAGATGACCTCCCAAGGTCTCTTCCAATCCTAATCTGTGATTCTATGATTCTATGAAAGGAAAGGTTGGGCCAAGACAAGCAGCGACCATGCAGCCTGCCGACAGCAAATAGAGAGACTGGAAAATATGTTGGGAGCCCAGAGGGGCATAGTTGCAGCAGTAAGGGGAGGAGTAAGTGCAGGCACTGGGGATACAGACACCTGGGATGATACTTGGAATGGGAATAGTTGGATCAATCCCAAATGGAAAAATCCTGGATGGTCATACTCCCCGGTGCCTTTCCTGAAGGGTCCTATGCCCCTGTGCAAAGGGAATTGCAGGATTTGAAATTAAAGGCACAACAAGTCAATCCTGTGGCTCCAGTTCCCACGAGTGTGATAACCAAAACAGAACCTAACCCAGATGATGCACAGTAAAAAAGGGAAACAAGGCAAAATATTACAGAGGTTTCCGATTTTACTCCAGATCAGGTGCGGGCGACTGCTCAGTTATTGGGACCCCTAGATAAAGATACATGTCCGGACTGGATGGTGAAGGTGCTGGCGCGAACTGGGTGGAGGCCAGCAGATTATAAAGTTTTAGCCCAGGCCTGTACTAATGCTTCTGACTGGGCAGTATTATAGGATGCTGAGGAGTGGTTATTTGCAGACAATGCTGCTGCCAGCGTGTGGGACTGGGCAAAGGAAATAATGACGGTATTGATGTCGGCCCGACAACTGGGCAGGTTGTTCTCTGCAACAGAACAGGGCCCCCAGGAGTCCCCAGAACTGTATCTGAAGGAACAAAAATGGACACCGTATAGAATCAAGCACGTGGGTTTATTACTCACAGCGCTGGCGGAGTGTCACTTTGCTTATTAGGCTCAGAGACACTGACAATCAATTGATTACAATAGATGATATAGGTTAATCCGTGGGCGGAGGGAAGCAATGGGGTGGGATGTCCCGAGCCCCCGGATAGGTCTAGCAGCAAGACAAGATAAGCACAATAAGCCAATAGTCTAAAAGATTACGTAATGGCTCCGCCCATGGTTTCAGGTTAACATATAACATACTGTTAGTACACAGGTGTTTTCCTTTAAACAATGTATAAAGTGTATAAATATAAAATATATATGTTGAATTCTGATTTGGGGTCCATAGGAATGAGGTAGCTCCTCTGATTGTTCAACAGGTACATTCCTGGGGGTTAAAGCAAAAAAGACATTGAAAAGTACACGGCAATAGAAATTGTTTTTCAGGTTGCCCCATTGTGTTTCTAAAGGCAGACACTGGCATCTGGGAGGGAGGGGGTGCATCAATGAGGAGGGAGGATGTCATAGCTCATACTGACATGCTTGAACTTCTCCATGAACCCAAGGTTGGTATATAGGGAGGATATTGGTTATCTTTTCCTGCAGAAGGAGTGGACATGTAGGCCCCTTCCCATACTTTGGTATGTCTGCAGCTTCTGATAAGGATGCCAATTACTGCTCCCCATCTAGAGTTTTGCTGACCATGCTTATCTTGTCTCTTGTTTGTTCACCTTTTTTTAGCCAATATTGTTCTCTGTTTGCTAGGTTTGACCAGGTTTTGGGCTTTGGCCTATGTGAAAAGTTGCTGACAGAGCCTGTGTCAGGGTTTTACATACACAGCACATGGATTTTGGCCCTTCAGTATCTTACTAAAAAGGAGATACTGGCCATGTATGCTGGGATTGTGCCAACGGTAATTGGGACTCCCCCGCTTACAATGTGTTAGGGTTTAAGACTGCAGTGTTGTTTTGAATTCAAAAATGAAAGTAATTTTAGGACCCAGCTAGGGGATACCCCGAGTTAGAACAGGAAATTTCTCTAACAGCTGTAATTTTTCGAGACACACAGGGACAAGTGGGAAAAAGAAATAAGGACAGGAAAACAGAACCGGTCCAGGCAGTAACTTTTGCCAACAGTGGGCTCCCATTTGACCAAGGGACTCTGGGGACAGAAGGGCCAGATGCTCAATATTATGTTAGAGGAAGAGGACGGGGAGGAGCTCCAGGCAGCAGGGGAGCAAGAAGGGGAAATGGGTCTGGATATGGATATCAGATGCAAAGCAAAGGAGGTGAGGAGGGATTAAGAATGATAGTATGGAAAAAACTCATGATAGCAGGAGAACCAAAAGAGAACTGGAAAGGGAAACTCACAAGTGAGTTACTGCAGAGGGTTGCTCAATTAAAGAGGCAAGAGGAATTGGCTAACAGGGCTCCGGTAACTCCCATAACGGATTTGGAACCACCGGAGTCAACCCAATAGAGGTGCCTGTCTCCCCGGACTCCCCCTGAAGTAATAGCCCAACTATGTTATGACAAATGGGGGCATCCCATTGTAGGGGCAATAATGGGGAGATTAGGGAAACAAACATTCCCCGCAATGTTAATTGACACCAGTGCTTCGGTATGTGTGCTTGGAGAGAAGTGGCTTCCCGAGGACACTGTGGGAACAAAAAATTCAACACAACTAGTATCATAAACAGGGAAGACAGTGGAAGCATTTATCATGAGACCGATCCTGATCCGTGTAAGAAATTGGGACTCATGGGTAGAATATTGTATTCAGAAGTGGGATCGAACTGGAGATGTGGATAAGGAGGATGGAATATTGGGCATGCCTTACCTTAATGGTGGGGGGCTCATTGTGGATTTAGCCAACAGGTTCCTATGGGCAAATAGTGAACAGCCACCAGAAACATCCACCCCCTTCATTAATGCTATACATAGGTGTGTGGCCGTAAAGGCCCCAGAAGGTGGGCAAGCAGAAGAAGGGGACCTATGGGTGGAAAAGTTTCCCAGGGTATGGGCTGAAAATAAATTAGAATGTGGAAAAATTGACGCTGAGGTTTTAATCCGAGGACCTGACCCCCATCCACAGTGCCAATACAAGTATCCTTTAGAAGCAGAGGAAGGAATAAATTCTACCATTAAAAGGTTTTTAGAACATGGTATTATTGTGCAAATGGCTAGTACTAATAATGCCCCGATTTGGCCTGTACTAAAAGGGGATGGGAAGACCTGGAGAATGAGAGTGGATTTTAGAGCATTAAACGCAGTAACCCCTGCCACTGTCCCGGGAGTGGCCAAGTGCCAAGAAGTAGTTGCTGCAGTAGCAGCAGGAGCACAGTGGTTCTCAGTAACAGACTTGGCAAATGCTTTCTTTGCCATTTCCTTACACCCTGAGTCTTGGTACAAATTTGCTTTCACTTCCAGGGGACAACAGTTCTGTTTTACAAGGGTCCCCCGGGGTTTTCATAATGCCCCCGCAATTTGTCACTCCCATGTGGTCAAGATGTGGGGAAAATTGACACCTGAAGACCAAAAAAGAGTAATTTCCTATGTTGATGATAGACTGGTGCTAGGGGACAATAGAGAGGAGGTTGGTAGAATCACTGAGAATGTGTTACAAATCATTCAGGATACTGGATTAAAAGCTAGTAGACCCAAGGCCCAGCTGGTACAGCAAGAGATAAAATATTTAGGGTTCATATTGGGAAAGGAAGGACGAACCCCAGATGCACAATGGGTGGAACTGATTGGAAAACTTCCCACCCCTATTGATGTGGCATCCTTAGGAGCCCTTTTGGGAACCCTGAACTTTGAGGGATTTCATTGAGATGCCTGCGGAGAAGAGTCGCTCACTGTGTTTTCTCCTAAAGAAAGGGAAGAAGTGCGGGGCCTGATCAAGCATGGCATTGCTGACCCTGAAACAGGCCCTGGCTCAGACCTCGGCCCTAGCATACCCAAAGGTAGGAGAACCATTTATCCTGCAATTGACTAGTACTGATATAGCACTGGGAGCAGCGCTACTGCAGAAACAAAGCATGGGGAAGTTACAACTTGTGGCTTATGGATCCAAAACACTTAATTATAGGGAGCAAAATTTTACCCCCTCTGAGAAAGAGTTTGGCCTTAGTGTGGGCCTTACAGCATTGGGAATATATCATTGGAGGATCCAAAGTCATAGTACAAACAATACATTCCCCATTGAGATACATAATATCAGGAAAAGCGCAGGAAGGGCAGATATCTAATCCTAGGTTGGCACAATGGACTCTGGCCCTTGTAAATCGAGGGATAACTATAGAAAAGGGAAAGGTTCTATCCCCTGCACCATATGGCCTTGTAGTGCAAGGACAAGAGCGTGAGTGTCCTCTCCCAGAGTAGAACAAGGTGGAGTGGCCAGTGAAATCAGGACTCACCCTACAGAAAGCCCAGGAGAAAAACGCACAAATCTGGTTTGTGGATGGGTCTAGCTATTATAGTGCTGGGAGAGCTAAGACAGGATTTGGAGCTGAAAAGGTAAATCCTGACCAGGAACTAAAGGGACCAGTAAAGCCATACTCGGCACAAGCTGCAGAAGTGGTGGCGGTACTAAAGGTGTTGCAGGTGGAGGATCAGGAAGCCACACTGGCAATATTTACCGATTCGGACTGGGTGTGCAGAGCGCTAGTGATGTGGCTACCCATTTGGACAGCTAGGGACATGTACATGGGAGATGGAAAGCTAGTCACTCATGCCCAGTACTGGGAGCAAGTGGTGGCTTTAATAAAGGGTAGAAAGGGGGATACTTACGTAACACATGTGAAAGCACATCAGAAACCAGGGAGTGAGGAAGGACTTTGGAACAACAAGGCAGATGTGTTAGCCAAACAAGGGGCACTGTTAACACAAAGCAAGGAAGAGGAGGTAATCAGTGTAGTAACCAGAACATGAAAACAGGTGACAAGCCCAGAGATGTTGGAGTTGCAAACCCTGCAAGAAGGGGATGAAGAAATTAAACAATTACTGAAGCAAGAAACAATGAGAGGAAAATGGCATGTACAAAAAGACACACAAGGGATGATGTGGGTCATGAAGCATGACTCAGACCTTGGGGAACAGCCTAAAAGATGGCTAGTGCCTAAGAAAGTTAGGACTGAATTGATTCAATATGTGCATGAGAAAGGGCATTTTGGGATGGACAAAACTTTGGAGAGTCAGAGACACAGGGTGGTGGCCCACCCTAAAGGAAGATGTAAAGTGATGGTGTAATAATTGTTTGCAATGTGCTCTGTTCAATGCAGATCCACAGGTACAAAAGGGTCCCATTGCTCACCAACGGATTGAGCAAAGGTCTGTGATGCTCTGTACCTCGGGGGAACACCCAGCACCCCCATGTTCACCCTTGTAAAATGATTGTGTGGTATCCAATGCAAAGTTTGTCATGTCGGGTGTCTTCGGAAGGCTCATGATGCACTGAGCATGGTTGTTAAAGTGATGTTATAGGTTAAAATTTCATGTATGTAGTTATGAGGCTGAAAATGTATCCTCATGGCCTAAAATAAGCCCAGGCAAAAACTCTCCAAGAGCAGAGAGGCTGTTCACACCTGATCAGGGCATGCATGGGACAAACCCAGCCCAGCCTCACAGGAACAAAGGACGTTGGCTTAGGCAGCAACAAAAGGATCTGTTGGACTCTTGAGTGAGTCACCCCCACTTCCTTTGGCCAGTTTGGGACTGTGATGAGGTAATGCTCACCTGTCTCTGAAGGGGGGAAGGAAAAAGCCAAGAGGGAAGAAAGGACATGATAAAAGGAAGAGACATTTGCCATAATCTCTCTCTCTTCCACCTACATCTATAGACAAAGTGACTGAAACGCTGATCAAAGGGGAGAGCCTGGCTGAAGAGCAACCAGCCAGCCTGTCGTGAGAAGCATCTAAATTTGTAAGGGCACTGAAAGTGTTAAGATGAGCTTAGAATGTGTTTTGCTTTTATTTCATTTGACCAAATCTGACTTGTTATGCTTTGACTTATAATCACTTAAAATTTATCTTTGTAGTTAATAAATCTGTTTATTCTACCTGAAGCAGCGCATTTGGTTTAAAGTGTGTCAGAGACTCCCATTGGGATAACAAGACTGGTACATAACAATTTCTCTGTTAAATTGATGAACTCATATAAGCTTGCAGCGTCCAGCGGGCATAACTGGGCACTGCAAGACAGAGGTTCATAGGCTTGTGGCTGGGACCGGAGATATTGGTTAGTGTCATTTGGTTGCACAATCAAAGGAGCAGCTTACATGCCAGAGGCTGTGCATGAACACCCCAGGAGTGGGTGTTCTCATATAGTACTAGGTTTTTTTATAATTTAGAATGAAGGATAAAGAATAATAATGTAGCATGTATTAAATGTATTGATGTATGATATGATTCTATCATATTTTGCCAGCCACCCTTTCTGAAAGCAGAAAGGGACGGCCTAGTGTGCCATTGAAGGAAAATCACTATATAAACAGGGGGCTTTGCCATGAAACTTTGGGTTCGTCCTGCCAAGACTTCCCCGGAGCATCGTGTCGCGATCATCAGAACCCGGCCCCTCCCTACCTATCATCAACCTAACTGGCCACTAGGTTGATCCGGACTCTGGACTGGGAACTATAACATTGACTGGCAGGACAGTGTGTGTGTGTGTGTTTTTAGATGCATATGCTAATTGTTGTATCTCCAATAAAAGCGGAGTATTGCCTTTTCCCCTGAAAAAGATCCCGTGTGCTTCTTATAAGCATAACATTTTTTGGTGGAGTATTGCAAAAGGGGGAAGACATGCACCAGGCAATAGGGGGCAATAGGGAGAGGATTAGAATCCTCAGTTCTCCTACCCATCTGTTGGGGAAAACTATACAGACATATATATATATATATATAAACTGTTTGTACAAACTATCTAGGTATATACACCCCCGATCATAGAGATACCGGGCCATAAGGGGGAGGATTAGATCCTTGCTGCTCCTATCCGTCTGTTGGGGAAAAATTGCACAGGTGAATATATTCTCGGTCGTAGCAGGATTGAGCCCCAAAGGTAAGGGGCTTAGCGTTCCCCCCCCGCTCTGTTAGTCAGGGTTTTTAGTGGATATGGACTTTTTGTGTTGTGTAAGTCCCAGCACAAGCGTGGGCACAGAAAAGTCATAAGAGTAAAAGAGATTCATAAAGAAAATATGCTCAGGTGAAAAGAGTCCCCTAAGGACAACGCTCAAGAAAAGAAGAAAAAATTACCATTCGTACAGGAAACTACTCCTTTGAAGAACATTTTTCAAAAGTTTGGCCATGCCCATGGACTGAACAAGCATTAGCTGATGTCCATACTATAGCTGATTTGGAAAATAGATTGGCAAAATATCTGTTGGTCTACAGGCCATCGACCCTGATAAAAAGGGACTCGGCTGCAATTTGGCTATTGTGGGAAGCTTGCAATGAGGCATTCCTCCGCTTGGCTAGCTGCCGAGAGGAGAATGCTGCACGGCATGAGAAACTTGGTGTATCTGAACGAGAAACTGATAGATGGAAAATACTGGCCACTGGGATCCGAAGCCAGTTGGACAGTCTCAAAAATACCCTAAAAGAAGTTAAAGTAAAAGAGATGGGATTATCTGAACAGATCGAGGAAAAAAATAAAATACAAAAAGAGAACCAGGTTTTGCAGGGAATGGTAAAGAAACTAACGTTGGAACAAGGTAGAGCCCCTGCCAATCATAACCACTGTGAATCAATTAAACATCTCCAAACAAGGTTGGGGTTTGCCACCCGCCAAGTAGTGGCTGTGACAGCAGGAGAATGGGGCCACGTACAATACGGCGAGATCCCCGAATGGGAGGGAGAATGGGACCTTAGTGAAGCTTGGAATGGAGATATATGGGTTGAGCCCCAGGGATTGGAACCTATTGAAGAAAACCCTATCGCAGCCAAACGACGAACTACAGTCACAACACCCACAGAGGGTGGGGGAAATACAACTGTCACCACTGTCCCTGTATCAGCCGCCGACCTAAAAGCCATGCCAATACTTTGGGACCCCTAAAGAGAGACAGTTTCTCCAAATGGTGTTCTAATGCGTCTTTGCTCGCAGTAAGGGAAGAGCTGAATGCAATTGAAGTCCGCCGCTTGATGAGCGTCTGCGTGGCTTCAGAGATTCAGGGGGCCCTAAATAGGATTAGAGTCAGTGCGAACAGCAGTATACTGACTTTAATGGGACTTTTTGGGGAGCAAATAGGCAGGCGCAATTTTATAGCACAAGCTCTAGCCAGAACCCAAGAGCCCAGTGAGGACCCCGAGAATTATTTAACCCGATGGGGTTTGATGCAGGCAATGGCCGGCTTAACACCATTGGGCAACGCCACCACACTAGATACAGTAGTATTCAACGTACAATCCTTAGGAGACTGTGCTGCTTCTCTAACCCCCTAATACTCCGGAAGACTTGGAATTTGGCAAGAGGGTCACCCAGCTACGCTAGGGGATCTAAGAGGTTTGGTCCAACAAGTAACTACCCATTCGGGACCCCAGCCCACTATAAAAAAGGAAAAAAACTGCCTCTCTAGCTGCATTAGAACCAGCCGTTACATACACCAATGAGAGCAGCACCGTGGACGGGGAAACCGGGGGTAATAAGGAGATTGGTTGTACCCAGACCTCCGTCAATATCAGACAGCCTCCTCCCAGCAATTAAAAGCGGGAGGTGGGTTCACAGAAAATGAGATTCGCCGGCTAGCCTGGCGAACACTAATGCAGCATGGGGCAAACCAAGAACAGTGGAATGGGGCCCCCCCACAAGAACTAGTCAGGGAAGCCATGAGGTTGCAAACCCCATCAAAAGAGGCGGCTAGCTTAACTCCTAGTGCACCACCCCCTTCTTCCTCGCTGCAATGCATCCTGGACCCGGTCCCTTTTTTGGGACAAGATTAGAGGGGCCTGCTGAATGATGAACCCCCACCACCAGTAGTGGGACAGAGGCAGAGGTTCATAGGCAGAGTCTCCTGGGATCCTGGGGGACGGCCGTGTGTGTACATTCAGCAGGGTGGCTATACCCCTACACTAGCTTTAATAGATACAGTATCCTTAATCAAAACAGCCCCAAACGGAAAAAAAAAATTAAAAGAAGTAGCTTTGAAATCCTTTCAAGGGAAACCTAGTCTCGGTGGGAATGGACCCAAGTCCCTTTTATGGCACAAGGGTTTAAGACATTAGGGGATTTAATCCACACTCCCGATATGGTTGATGAAATTATTCTGGGATCCGACTGTTCAAAAACAATGTGGTGTTTGATATTCCTAGAGGTACCCTTTGGAAGTTAGAAATTCCCCCTCCCCATTCAGGAAAAATTGGGTAGGATGTTATGTTAACAAAAGGGGGAGAGAGACCAGTAGCCGCACTTACAGGCCAACAAGATGAAAAGTGGCGCTTGAAATTCCCCTCAGTATGGACTCAAAAGAAAACAGATTGCGGTAAAATTAATGCTTGTGTTAAGATTGTTGGGGAATTTGTGCCTCCCCCAGAACAATACTCGTACCCGAGAGTGGCAGAGGCCCAATTGGTGCAATCCATCCAGGAATTAAAGCAACAAGGGGTCATTCGAAAAACAAATTCACCCTTTAACTTCCCTGTGTGGCCAGTGCTAAAGGCAGATGGCCAATCCTGGCGTCTAACAAGTGATTATAGAAGAATCAATAAGGGCACCATCCCTATGGCCCCTATTAAGGCTGATATGACACAGGTCATACAAACAGTGCAAGCCACATCTAAATATTTCTCAGTTATTCATTTGGCCAACAGTTTATTTTCCACACCCCTACATCCGGACTCACAAGATCGGTTTGCCTTTACAATAAAGGAGCAACAATGGACCTTTTGTTGGTTACCCCAGGGCCGGCTATTGCCCATCGGCATGTTGTGGATATGTTAGACTGGTTGAGTCCACAGGAAAGATCTTTTGTCTTTTCATATGTAGATAACATTTTGATATTTGGGGAAACTGAGGCACAAACTCAAATACTAACGGAAAAAGTTTTGGCATGAATTCAGGAAACAGGGTTCAAAGTAGCCTTAGACAAGGCTCAGTTGGTACTACCTCAGGCTACATACCTGGGCATAGTCGTTGGACAAGAAGGGAGACAGGTAAATCAGCGAAAGGTAATAGCACTAACAAAAATGCCGGCCCCTAGTAACGCCCACTCTTTAAGAATACTGCTAGGAGGATTCAATTTTCTCAGATCACACATTTATAAATATGCTGAAATAACTCACCCATTGTGGAAATTGCTAAAAAATAAAGACAGAATGGGAAGGGGAAAAAGAGCAGGACTCCACTTTGAACCTTTTAAAACAGCCCCAGCCCTGCGTTTCCCTGATGAATCACAGCCTTTTGTTATTCGTTTGGCAGCCAATAACATGGCCTCGACTGCCACACTATTACAAAATAATGAAGAGGGAAAGGTAGTGCCAGTAGCATATGAATCTAGGAAATTACAAGGAGCAGAAATAAATTTTGATCCTTGCGAATGTGAGCGCCTAGCAGCCGTCTGGGCAGTACAATCTTTTGAGCCACTCAGAGGAACAGCCCCTATTACTATCCAAAGCACCCACACTCCCCTCAAGTACATTTTGTCAGGGAGATTGATGGGCTGTAAAGTCTCAAACACCCAAATGGCTCAATGGACGCTTATCTTAGTCAACAGAGGGATGACTACAGAAACGGTTTCCAAGCCGGACTTGCTAACTCATGCCCTGATTAAAAAAGGAAACCGACATGCATGTCCAGAGGTCACTCTGGAGCAAAAAATTGCCTTGGTAGAGGCATCCCAACTGGAAAAATTAGATACCGTAGGTCAAAAAAAGCACGTCTGGTTTACTGACGGGAGTGCAATGGTAGTAAAAGGGAAAAGATGTGTAAAATACGCTGCCATTAATTTAAAAGAGGAAGTCATTCAGGGATGTCTAGATCCGCGCAGCATGGTGAGCTTCACGGAATTTATCAGGTTTTAAGGCAATATGAAAATTCCCCACGGCCTGTGTATATTTATGCTGACAGTGATTTTTGTGTAAAAGGGATACAGTTTTGAATACATGACTGGTATCAGAACGAGAGGAAAGCAGCAGATGAAAAGGATATTGCATATTCAAAGGAATGGAAATAAATTTACCAGTGGGTAACACAGAACCCTAAACAGTTAAAGGTGTGACATGTAAAGGCACACAGTAAAGGAACGGGTATGGACGCCACCTGGAATAATCGGGTAAATACAATAGCCCAACAGCATGACATAGCAGTTGTAACCAGAAGTCAGAAAAGAAATGTCTGTGCTAACACATCTGAACCAACAGATGGCACTACAGACCACCCTAACGAAGTTCCAGAAAAAATAGAAAGACAGAAGTTACTTAATGTAGCCATCAGTTTATGCATAAAGGAGTGGAAGGGACTTTAAAAAGGTTAAAGCAAGTAGCAGAATGGGAGTGTATGGAAGAGGATGTTAAAACATGGGTGCAAAGTTGTATGTGGTGCGCTCGGGACAAGGCTCGTCCTCCACACTGGTAACCCGTGATGCACCAACAAAGGCTTGGGCCGTGGCACAAGGTTTGAATTGATTTTATTAATAAATTACCAAAGAGTAAGAAAGGATCCCAGTATTTATTGGTGATAACTTATTCCTTTTCAGGATGGGTGGAGGCATTCCCACTAAAAACAACAGCACTAGAGTGGTAGCCAAAAAGTTCTTTAATGAGGTAATGTGTAGATATGGCACCCCCGAAATAATAAATTCTGACAATGGGGGAGCCTTTGTAGGAGAGATCTTTACAACACTGATACAAGCCTTGGGAATTAAACAAAAGCTCCATATACCATACCAGCCTCAGTCCTCAGGCCAAGTAGAGCGCATGAACCACACTATTAAGGAAGCGCTCCGGAAGGTAGTAAGTCACACAGGAAAAGATGGGCTGGATAAACTGCCTCTGATTTTGGCTGCCATCCGCAGCAGTAATAGACTAAGAACAAAAATTCAACTCTTTCAAATTCTGTTTGGACGTCCAATGCGCCTAATGATTGATCCTACTTACCTGGTACAGGGTGTCACGGAGTGTAGGGGAGTCAGGGCCCTGCACCCCCCACTTCCTGTGATTCACCGTGACTCTCAGCCAGCCAGAAAAACAGAAGGTTTATTAGATGACAGGAACACAGTCCAAAACAGAGCTTGTAGGTACAGACAACAGGACCCCCTCAGTCAGGTCCATCTTGGGGGACAGGGAGCCCAGACTCTGGCCCTGGGTCTCCCTCCCTTTCCCCAGCCAGCTCCAAACTGAAACCCCCTCCAGCAGTCTCACCAAGCCACACCCCCCCGGCTCCTCCTCCAGCCTTTGTCCAGTTTCCCGGGCAGAAGGTGTCACCTGGCCCCAGCCCCCTCCTGGCTCAGGTTACATGCTCAGGTCTCCTCCCTCAAGTGAAGTCACACCCTGATATCCCACCACCAATGCAGACAGTCCCAGTAAAACTTCCACGCAACATTCCCAGGTCAATCCTCCCCACTCCCTACTCCATCACACAGAGTCAAGAAGAGAGCTCTAATATAACCCAGCATGATTATTTTCAATGGCTCAAACAGTTACAAGAAGATAAAACCACCCTCCAGTATAGTGTTAATCAGTCCATCAAACACATGAACAACAAAATTCAGAACCAAAGGCCCACAAAGGCAGCCCTGTGGGAAACGGGACCAAGTCATGTACCTTAAAATGGGAAAACGGGGTCACTCACTGGAATCAAAGTGGATAGGCCCTTACTCCATAGTGGACTGCCTTAGCCCACTGGTATACCGCACTGAAAAAGATGGAAAACTGAAATGGGTCCATGTTTCACAAATTAAACTGTTTACATAAATAATGATGTTTGAGTTCTTTTCAGAAAAGGACTTCCTGGAACCTGAGCACGAGGCGCTGCTTAACCACCACAATTTTAATCCACAGAAAAAGAGACTCCAGTGTAGGTCTTGCTTTACCTGTTTCTGGGAACGTTTACTGCTTAGATAATTAGAGCAATCATAAAAAAAAATGCAGCCCTCCTTATAAGCCAATATTTAAGGAATAATTCACTCCCCGCTAACCAATCATGGATTCCTACCCGTGATCCGGTAATCCTCATAAAATAGTATAATAAGAACACTAGCCAAATCTTAAAACCCTTAAAAAATACCAGTGTGTATATCTAGTAAAAAAAAAGTGGAACTTAAGGTTTACCTTATAAACACCACAGGAATACCGAACCACTGGGAAATAGGGGTTAAAATAAAAGTCCCTATAAAAATACCACCTAAAGTTCCAGCTACCCACAATTAGCATATCAATGGAATGAGCCTACTAAAACACAAACAATACCAGCAGTTATTGTGGGGTACTGTCCAATACCCCATAGTAAATTGAACCTATGGTTCCCGGACACATGCACCAGAACCTGGACCAGAGACTATGCATTCAAAAAAGGTCCCCCAATTAAAATAAGGAAACCAAAATTGTTTGTGACTCAAAGTAATCCAGTAAAAGGCTTGGTAAATCCACTATTAGTAAAAATAAAAAATATTATGAATTGGATGCAGTTAAACATGTCTAAATTAAAACCCAAATGTTCACCCTACTCCCTTCCTATTAAAACAGCCTGAATAAAAACACATCAACACTCCAATGGCCAAGCAAAGCAAGATAGCCATATTAGTGCATCCTGCCCATGGTGGATCAGTGAAATTTTACGGCTCACGTCTCTCAAGTCCAGCTCACAAAGTCATGGCTGCATTGTGCCTGGGGCATCTATGACAGGCTCTCTCAGAGAGTGCTCAAAGCTTCCATGCACAGAAACTCATACAATCGCACACACACCAATTTTATGCTTACGGATTGGCACTGGCTCAGTTAGATCAATGCTAAATTCCTCCCACAATGTTAGTTAATCCATGTCTGTGGAATTAGCACCATCTTTTCAAGTGACTGGGCTCAGAATTGACAGTGCTACTCACATGCTAGGGGAGAATGATTCCTTCCCCTTAAAGAGTCACAGGGTGGAGATCTCTGTCTTGGATCATAATGGGTGATCGTAATGGTCCCTTCTGGCCTTAGAATCTAGGACTCTACTAAATTCTTGGAGTAACTTAGATCAAGTCAGAAACAGACCACGTGACCTATAGATCCTGTCAAGCCCCTTTTAATTTCAAATATTGAATAGTCATAATAAACGTGTCACGAATGAACCTCAGCCTAGAATTATTGGCCTATATTATTCAGCGGGTAATTTAAAATAATGACGCAGGCTAAAAGCTCACCGGAGTTCACCCATCAGTCTCATGAGGCCCTAGTACATCAAAGGCTTTCCGACCGCCCCGCAAGTGTTGGGGCCCCTCCCCTTGGCCAGAAGGTTCTGACAGTTTCCTGGATCAGAGAAAAGGTCCCGAGACAGTTTAGATGCAGCCTTTTTCAACCACATGCCCTTTCTTTGTTTGCCAAGGCTCTAGAAATCCAGTTTGAATCAGTATATGAGAACCTTCCTGGGATGTGGTACCTCTCAGGAGGTGTTTGTAATGGGAGTGATTCACCACCCAGTTTTAGTTCCTGAAGTAGCTGTGGTAACCCTATCCAACTGAGCAGAACACAATCATTCATACAATCCCTGGTTCACAGTGATACCTAAACTTACTACTATATAATATGTCCCCCCAAAGATTCTGCGTGCGGTTGCAATGTCTGTCTCAAAGGTATCTCATTAGTCTTTTAGAAATTGAGATGCCCAGAATGGCTTGCCACTTTCTAAAATCTTGACCTTGATCTTTAATTTTGTAACTACCATGGAGGCAGAAAATACCCTTCTGAGGATAACTTGGTTTGCGATGCACTCTTCTCAGTACTGTTATCAACTGGAGATTGGGTTCAAGATTAGGATACATGTCTGCTACTCTGAAACCTGTTATTAGGATTCGAGATTACTTTAGAATTTACATAAACCTTTAGAAAAAAGTATATAACAGTGCAGTGATGCATTGACAGGTGGTGTGATTCGCCTTCTAGTTTACATGGCAGTTTAAACACCTCCCTATCCCTCCCCCCCCGGGGTAATTCTATATTACACCTCATTCTGATGGATAAAGATAAGTGGCTCAAGGAGTTAAAAAATTATAGTTACCAAGATGAAAGTGATCATGAACTAATTTCATTTGCTGTGTGCAAACAGAATATAGTCCCAAACAACAGACCTGCCAAGAGAAATCTGGAGCCTTAGTACATCATTTTTGCTGGGGCCACACCTTCTCTCATTTCACCCCAGTTACAGATGGTTTTTTTTGTGGGGTGGGGGGGTTTCCTGATCTGGGACCCTGGTACAATTGTTCCTCCTTTCCCATTTGCCATCAACCCTGTCAACCAGTAATATAAATTTTGGGAACCTTGTAAAAATGGTCAATTTCCCAAAGCTGAAAACAATCACGAGCAAAACCGAGTGGAAAGGAAATAATAAATGTAAAAATGTAATGATCATTGAAAGTTGTTTAAGACTGCTGTATTAAATATCCATAAACCTACAATTCTGAAATAATATAAAAGGCATTTTTTGGTTAAACACATCCTGGTTAAGCGGGGAGATGAAAGCAGCAAGGTTGCTTTGATATAATTTTCAGAAACCTCACATTTCAGTTTTTTAAAGGAATTCTATCTTTCAGTTGAAGAAAAGATAATCCCCAAGACATGAGGAGATGTCACAGAAGGGTTAGTGTCACCAGAGAAATTGTTAGTAGTGAAGAGTTAGAATCAAATTGCTGGTCTGCCTGTCTAGCTGTAACCCTACTACTACTGAAATCTACACTATGCAGTTTGTAACCAACCATCCTTGGCTCCAACACGGTATTTCAATGGACCAACCAGTTATGGGGCATGTTTTGTACGGTAACATTTTCACTTTCATGTTTACTCTTTGTGCTTAGTTATTTGTAGAACGTGGAGCTGAAAGATAAGGTTCATTAGTGCCCTGACTTAGCAAAGAACTGTTCACAGGATCAAATGGCAGTTAGAAAGGAATACTTTGGGACTTGGAAAAGTAGTCTTCCTATTTTATCTCTGTCATTTTGCTCTTTAATTTTGATAGTGGTTGAAGAAGCAATTGAAAGTGAATTTAAATGTCCTCAAAGAAAGAATCTGAGAATTTGCTACAGCTTTTCATTTTTCCAGCCCTTATTTTTCTTGTCCTGAGCTTGATACGTCAGCCGGATTTCATTGACTGGGCTCGCTGCTCAGAAAAATACAGCTGTGACCACCGCTGTGAAGTAGTGGCTAAGGCTGTTGGATCTTCTCTTTTATGGTGTGTGCTTCTCCTCCTTGATGGCTGATACAGTGAGTGCATACATATAGTATTCAAGGGAAACAGCAATGAAGCTTATGTACTGAAGGACATAAATCCACACCGTGTAGAGGTCAAGCATAGGAGTTTATTACACACAGCGCTGGCAGAGTGTCACCTTGCTTATTAGGCTCAGAGACACTGTCAATCAATTGATTACAATGGAATATATAGATTTTCCATGGGCGGGGGAAAGTGACAGGGTAGGCAGTTCCACCTATCGAGGGATAGGTTTTGCAGCAAGACAAGATAGCACATTAGCCAATGGTTAAAAGGTTACATAATGTCTCCGCCCATGGTCTCAAGTTAGCAAGTTAACATGTAATTAATACTTTGATAAAATGTTATTAGTATAAAATATATATGTTGAATTCTGATTTGGGGTCCATAGGAATGGAGCAACTCCTTTGATTGTCCAACAGGTACATTCCTAGGGGTTAAAGCAAAGAAACAGTGAAAGGATATGATAATACAGATTGTCTTCTGTGTGTCTCAAGGCAGGGCATTGGTCCCTGGGAAGGGAGGTGGAAGGATGCCCTATCTTTATACTGACATGTGCCAACTTTTCATAAACTCAAGGTTGGATCTGTGGGAAGACTGTTTCCCTTCAGGAGAAACACAATAGGAACAGGGATCCTTTGTTCAATTTGAAACATTGGATGAAACATAATTATTCAGTTATTGCTTCAACATCTGGCATTTCTACTGACCAAGCATAACTTAGCAAAGGCAATGTTATCTTGTTTACCCCAGCTTTCTCTTAGCTAATCACTATTAGCTAGGCCTCTGGTCTCCAGACCAAACTCTGGACTTCAGGTCTGGAAAAGAGCTGGCACAATCCATATACCAAGTTGTTATATAAAATGCACATGGATTTTAACCCTTCATGTACTATCACAGGTAAGAGCCCATCTGAAGTAAGGGACAGAACTATTTCAGGCATTTTGAAAACCCTGGAAAAAATATAGTTAGAGAAATGGTTTTATGTTGTAGAACAATGTATTAAGTAGTAGTTTTGAAACGTTATTTGAATATTTATAATTGTGCTGTATGTATTACTTTAAAAAATAGATATATCCATATAAATTAATAAACTCATCCTTCATTAAACTAAAGCTTTGCCATTGAAAATATAACATATGCTAGAGTTACTGGAATACTTCCATTGGTATTTTGTACCCAGGTCCTAAAATGAGTTCTATAAATAACTTTGAATAAAAGTTAGGGAAAAATGCTAGCTGGTGGATACGAAACAGTTATAAATTATTAAAGAGTACATTGGTTCGAAGTCTGCGTCTCCTTTAAAATGTTAGCACTTGGCAACAACAATGATACCTGTATCGGGGGTTGCTGTGTTAGTCTGTATCCACAAAAACAACTAGGAGTCCGGTGGCACCTTAAAGACTAACAGATTTATTTGGGCATAAACTTTTGTGGGTAAAAACCACTTCTTCAGATGCATGGAGTGAAAATTACAGATGCAGGTATTGTATACTAACACATGAAGAGAAGGGAAGGGAGTTACCTCACAAGTGGCGAACCAGTGTTGACAGGGCCAATTCGATCAGGGAATTATTGGGAGTGGATTACATCCACCCTAATCAAATTGGCCCTGTCAACACTGGTTGTTGCCCTTATTTCCAATACGGTATTACATTCTTGTCTAGCCTAGGGATCAAGGTAATCAGAATAACCTGAATATAATTTAATAATCTCACCAAATTTAATAATAATTTAATAATCTCACCAAATTTAAGAAATTCTTCATCAATAGTTTTATTTTTTTATTATTTTACTGAATTTAACAATGTACATTTTCTCAATAATTAACAGCAACTAATATGTATACCCATGTTATGGTTCCTTCTGGGGGCATTCAAGTTTCAGGAAGTTCCAGAGGACTGGGGGAAAAGCCCAAGTTGTGGCAATTGTGGCAAATTGCCGGCACTACTACGATGGGTCTCGCGCTTTCTCGTCATGGGGGGGGGGGTCAGGGCGCCGTTTCTTGCCCCTGAACCGGGATATTAACTGCCCCACTAGTGCACTAGTGTAGGGGAGTGGAGAGGGAGGGACCCGGGCCCGCCCTCTACTCCGAGTCCCAGCCCAGGGGACCTAGGGATAGTGGTAAACCACTTGAACTAGCGGTTCCTTCCCCTGGGCTACTTCCCTCTCCTGCCCTTCAGCTTGTGGGGGCTTCCTGCCCTCCCTCTGCACAAGCCAGGTGCCCCTTTACCTAGGGTCTTGGTCTTCTTAGCCCACCGCAGCACTTCTCCAAACTTTTCTCTGCTTCCTCCAAACTATTCTCTGTTCCAACACCAATCCTCTCTGCTCCAACTCCTTCCCCTGTCTGAATGAAGCAGGGGTTTTTTATCAGGTGACTGACTTCAGGTGCTCTAATTGGCTTCAGGTGCTCTAATTAATCTGTAGCAAACTTTCTTCCCTCTACAGGGAATAAGGCTCCCTTCTAACCCTCTCCTGCTGCCCTCTGGCCATGCTGTATCACATATCCCCCTCCCCTGCTCAACACCATGGGGTTGGGCTACTTGGGATGAGAGGCAGTGCTGTCGCGATAGGCCATCAGCGTTGCCGTGTTGGCTTCCGGCCCTATGCTGTACCCAGAAATGGAAGGGCTGCAGGGATAGGAACCACCTAGTTACTATTGCGTTCCTCTCCTTGTTTCTGTGCATCCACTGGAGTGGGGCGTGGTCTGTCACGAGGGTAAACCGCCGCCCCAGTAGGTAGTAGCGGAGAGTCTCCATAGCCCATTTTAACGCCAGACATTCCTTTTCAACAACGGCGTACTTTTGTTCCCTGGGGAGGAGTTTCCAGCTGAGGTACAAGATTGGGTGTTCCTCCTCCCCTACCATCTGCGAAAGGACGGCTCCTATCCCTACCTCCGAGGCATCTGTTTGTAGGATGAATTCCTTCTCGAAGTCTGGGGCTATGAGTACTGGATGGGAGCAGAGGGCTGTCCTTAAATCTGCAAATGCTTCTTCTGCCGTATCAGTCCACTTTACTATCTCGGGGCCCCAAGCCTTTATCAGATCCGTCAATGGCCCTGCTCTTGTGGTGAAATGAGGGATGAATCTCCGATAGTATCCTACTATCCCTAGAAATGCTCTGACCTGCTTTTTGCGGACTGGTCGAGGCCAACCTTGTATTGCCTCCACTTTGTTCCACTGGGGTTTCACCAAACCTCTCCCTACTACATACCTGAGATATCTGGCCTCAGCTAGTCCTATCACGCACTTGAGAGGGTTGGCAGTGAGGCCGGCCTTCTGCAGGGTGTCTAGCACTGCTTCTACTTTTCCTAGGTGCGTTTCCCAGTCAGGGCTATGGACAACTATGTCGTCTAGATAGGCGGGCGCAATACTTGGCATGGGGTCGCAGCAATTTATCCATAAGTTGTTGGAATGTTGCAGGGGCCCCATGGAGTCCAAAAGGGAGGACAGTGTATTGGAACAGGCCATCGGGTGTAGAGAAGGCAGTCTTTTCCTTGGCATTCTCGGCCAGGGGAATTTGCCAATATCCTTTGGTCAGATCCAGAGTGGTTAGGTATCGGCTGTGTACAGAACACGTCCTGGTTCCATTGGATCATATCAATGACCTCTGTGCGTTGTTTTGGGGTTAATTCAGGAGATATCTTCACCTGCCCCTGTGGGTCGTCTGTCTGGGGTGGAGCTCCCCGAATGACCAGGCACGTCTCTCGGTCACGCCAGGGCTTTAGTAAGTTGATGTGGTAGATTTGCTCTGGCTTTCGGCAGTCTGGTTGTCTAACCTTATAGTCCACCTTCCCAAAGGCTTCCACTATCTCATATGGTCCATGCCAGCTGGCTAGGAGTTTGCTTTCTGCTGTCGGCACTAGCACCATCACCCATTTCCCCTGGCTGAAATCTCCGTACTTTCGCCCGACGGTTGTAATATGTCCGCTGGGCCTCTTGTGCTTTTTCCAAATGTTCTTGTACTATAGGGGTTACTCGAGTTATTCGCTCTCTCATCTGTGTCACGTGCTCAATGACATTCTTTCCTAGGTTGGGTTGTTCTTCCCAATCTTCCTTGGCGATATCTAATATTCCGCGTGGGTGGCGTCCATAGAGTAGTTCAAAGGGAGAGAAACCAGTGGACACCTGGGGGACTTCCCATATAGCAAACATTAGATATGGTAGAAGCGTATCCCAGTCTTTTCCATCCTGTGCTACCACCTTCCGGATCATGCTTTTAAGGGTATGGTTAAACCGCTTGACCAGTCCATCTGTTTGTGGATGGTAGACTGAGGTCCATATGGCCTGGATGCGGAGTAGGGCACATAAGTCCTTCATTAATTTTGACATAAAAGGGGTTCTTTGGTCTGTCAGGATCTCCTTAGGGATGCCCACTCTGGCAAAAACCTGTAGTAGTTCTTTTGCTATTGCCTTGGATGTGGGGTTTCTTAAAGGAATGGCTTCTGGATACCGCGTGGCGTAGTCAAGGATGACTAGTACATTTTGGTGGCCCCGTGCCGATCTTTCCAGTGGGCCCACTATGTCCATGGCTATCCTCTCGAAAGGGACTTCAATAATAGGCAAAGTTACTAATGGGGCCCGCAAGTAAGGTCGGGGCTATGCAACTGGCATTCAGGGCAGGAGGCACAATAGCGCTGGACTTCTGCGCGTATTCCTGGCCAATAAAACCTTCTTAGGACTCTATCCAGTGTCTTGTCTACTCCTAGATGTCCCCCAAATAGATGACTGTGAGCTAACTCTAGTACTGCCCTTGTGTGTTTCCATGGGACTAAGATTTGCTCTACTTCTTCCCCTCGTATTTGCTCTATCCTGTACAACAGATTGCGTTTGAGCACATAATATGGCCTTGGGCCTTTGATCTTTCCTTCCACGAGTATGCCATTTACTTCCACTACCTCCTCCCTCACATTCGCATATAACGGGTCATTGGCTTGGTCCTGCCCAAAATTCTCACGTGCGGTACCGATCTGCCCTGATTCTAGGGGGCCTATTTCTACTTCGCCCCTTGGGTTGCTCCTACTTGGGCTAGGAACTGCCTCCGAGTCCTTACTGGCCTGCATTATCTCCTGGCCTCCTGAACGGGTTCGCCTACCCACAAGGGAGGTTTTTTGGTTCTCTGCTAGAATCCTGGTCCCTAATCTTTTATCTGCCCTCCTTTCCCGCCTAGACTTTTGGGGTTTCCCGGGGGATGAGAATAACTCTGGGGCAAATTCGACAAACATTGGGGTGAGGCTATCTATAGGTGCCTCCGTCTCAGCCCGGGGGTTGCTACCCTCCCCTGGCTCTACTGGGGGGAGTAAGCTCTCAAACCTGGGGAAGTCCCTACCAATTAAGACAGGGTAGGGGAGCTTGGGGACCACCCCTGCAGTCAGCCTGGTAATATTCCCCTGTATCTCAATCCGTACCGGGATAGTGGGGTAGAAATTTATGGTGCCATGAACGCACGTTACCCCTGTGGTTTTGGCCCGGGTTAGTTGGTCTTGCCCCACCAACTTCCCCGAGACCAGCGTGACAGCACTCCCGGAATCTATTAATGCTATGGTCTTAATACCATTCATTTTTACTGATCTTGTATACCCATGCGAGGTCATTGTGACCCCTACCAGGCCGATTAGGCCACATTGCTCCCCGTGATCTCCCAGATTACACTGCATAGGCTCTTCCCTGTTGGGGCATTGGGCTGCTATATGCCTCAATTCCCCACACTCGTAACACCGCCCCCTTATTCCGGTTGTCACCCTCTTCCTGGGGCTATTTGGCTGGCCCCCCCAGCCCTCTCTTCCCAAACCCCCAGGTCCCTTCTTGGCCTTGGGCCATTCCTCGGTGTCTTTCCTCCCCGTTACAGTTCTCCTGTAGTTCTCGACAGTCCGGGACCTTGGGTTTAGGGTTGGCTTCCTGGATTGCCATGTCTCCCCGCCTGGGGTCTGGAACAGTTCACGGGCTGCCAGCTGTCTTTTCACGAGGGAGACCAACTCATCATAGGTGGAGGGGTCATTCTGGCCAACCCAAGCCCGGAGGCCTGGTGGGAGTCCCCTCATATACCGGTCCAGTACCAGGAGCTCCATCATCTTCTCAGAGCTGAGGGCCTCAGGGCGCAGCCATTTCCGGGTCAGGTGGATCAGGTCAAACAATTGCAATCGGGGTGTCTTGTCCTCCATATACTGCCACTCATGGAACCTCTGCGCTCGCAACGCTGTCGTTACTCCAGATCTGGCCAGGATCTCTGCCTTCAGCTGGGGGTAATCTGCCGCAGTCTCTGCGGCCATATCGTAGTAGACCTTCTGGGCCTCCCCACACAGGAACGGGGCGAGGATACCAGACCACTGATCTCGGGGCCAGGCCTCCTGCAGGGCTGCTCTTTCAAAAGCCAGGAGGTATGCCTCCACATCATCCTCCCGTGTCATTTTCTGTAGGCAATGGCTGGCCCGTATGGTCCGGGTCCCTTCGCAGTTGCGGTTCAGTTCCATAAGGGCCTTCATCTGGTTCACCACCTCTTTCAGCAGGGCTCATCAACAGATGATTAGTCTCCTGCTGCTCCGAGTCGCCTCCTGTTGAGCAGTTGCTTGGACCCGGGTAGCCTCCTGCTGGGCCACGGTGGCTTGTATTAGGGCCTTGACCACATCGTCCATCTTAAGGATGGGAGGGTTTTGGCTAACCCTGGTTTAAGTCCCCAGCACGAAAATCCCACCCCTGACACCACGTGTGGCAAATTGCCGGCACTACTATGATGGGTCTCGGGCTTTCTCGTCTTGGGGGGGGGTTCAGGGCGCCATTTCTAGCCCCTGAACTGGGATATTAACTGCCCCACTAGTGTCCTAGAGGAGGGGAGTGGAGAGGGAGGGACCTGGGCCCGCCCTCTACTCCGAGTCCCAGCCCAGGGGCCTTAGGGATAGTGGTAAACCACTTGAACTAGCGGTTCCTTCCCTTGGGCTACTTCCCTCTCCTGCTCTTCAGCTTGTGGGGGCTTCCTGCCCTCCCTCTGCACAAGCCAGGTGCCCCTTTACCTAGGGTCTTGGTCTTCTTAGCCCACCGCAGCACTTCTCCAAACTTTCCTCTGCTTCCCTCCAAACTGCTCTCTGCTCCAACACCAATCCTCTCTGCTCCAACACCAATCCTCTCTGCTCCAACTCCTTCCCCTGTCTGATTGAAGCAGGGGGGTTTATCAGGTGATTGACTTCAGGTGCTCTATTGGCTTCAGGTGCTCTAATTAATCTATAGCAAACTTTCTTCCCTCTACAGGGAATAAGGCTCTCTTCTAACCCTTTCCTGCTGCCCTCTGGCCATGCTGTATCACACAATATTTAAAAAGGATGACTCAGCTTGACACTGATCCCAGGCAAAATAATGGAGCAGCTGATACAAGATTCAGTGACTAAAGAATTAAAGGCTGATAACATAATCAACATGGTTTTATGGACAATAGGTCTTGTCAGACAAAGCTGATACTGTTTTCTGATGAGATCATAAGTTGGTTGACAAAGGTTGCTGTGTTGACATAATGTATTTAAATTTCTGTAAGGCATTAAATTAGTGTCACATAATATTCTGATAAAAGATAGCACATTAAAAAAACAATGTACCCCACCTTAAATGGATTTAAAACTGGCTAACTGCTAGATCTCAAAAAGAAATAATGGGGAATCTTCATCCAACAGGTCCAGTGCTATTTAATATCTTTATCAACGATCTGGTAGAAAATATAAAATTATTGCGAATAAAGTCTGCAGTTGACACAAGGCTTGGTAGAATAATAAATAATGATAAAGACAGAATTTTAGTGGCTTTGCCAAATCCAAACTCTAAAACTTTTGAGTTTAGTTCATCAGTCTAAGTAACACTGAAAGATTCCACCATTACCCATCCCCAAATCTGGTTGAAAAGAGTATTTTTGCTTTGTAAATAGATCTGTGAAGCTAAATTTATAGAAGAGGACATATCCATTTTGGTGGGATGCAAAAGATGCATAAAGAAAAATTCCCATGAAAATAACTAGCTTTGGTTTTCCCCCCTCAGGTTTTTGGACTATTTGCCCTTTTTATTATCATCGTTGTCTACTGCCTATACACACTTTACCCATTCTGGTTCTGCTGTAACGATAAAGAAGAACGTAAGAAGATAGAGATCCAGCGCATACTAGAGGAAGAAGCTCAAATCTGTATGGCAAAAGAGGAAAAGTATGTGCAGGAAATAGTGCAGAATGTCCTGATATCTAAGTTTCAGGATCACCTGAAAAATGTTTCGAATGACATAAGTATAAAAGGCATATCTGAAGAAGTAAAAAAGTTTCTTAACCCACCAGCAACATCTCAAACTCCTCAAATGGAAACTGAAATATGAAAGTTCCTCTGAATTGGAAATCAGACCAAGATAGCCAATACTGATGTAATCTTCATGGAAAAGGCTGTATCCCCACATCTGTATGGTGACTTTCCTATATCAATACAACCAGAACCCCCCTGCCCCACTCTTTGAAAGAGTAACGAAAATAGAATTTAACAAAAAAATCATGCTTTATTATGTACTGTGCATATTAGCAGGTAGAAAGCATCTGTATGGCTGAGTGTTCCCCACAATATCTCCCACAGATATTAAAAAATGTATGTAGAATTTAATATTGTTTGCAGTGTTGTTGTACTTGTGTTGGTCCCAGGATATTAGAAAGACAAGCTGGGTGAGGGAATATCTTTTATTGGACCAACTTCTCTTGGTGTGAGAGACAAGCTTTCGAGCTTACACAGAGCTCTTCTTCAGGTTCTGTATCTTGTCTTTCTGAAGAATTTAATGGTCATGTCGTTGATTTGTCCTCAAGAGAATAATCCTAAATATTTCCAGTAATCTGCTGATCATGACATATTCTGTTTATTGCAGGGCAGTTTCCTTGTGCATTGAAATCATAACCAAATATCCCTGGTGCTGAGGATTTTAAATCTGTGCCCTGTGTCTGTTTCAGAGCTGTACTTTTCTCTAAACATTTTCAGGTGCTGTTGTGGAATGTTTCATTTGGCTTGGTCAGGTTTAACCAGAATGATAGTGTTGCCCCCTTTTGACCTGAGAGGTTACTCAAAATTTGGGGTCTTGCAGGTTGTTCCAGCTGGGAGGAGAAACTGCTGATTGAGTCAGGTATCTTTGGTGCAGTCCTGTTTATTTACAAAGAATGGACAAAGGCTGGTTTCCTTGAGAACCGGAAGAGCAAACAACAGGTGATGATAGTCTCTTTGCTCGTGGCTCCAGGGAGCACACACCCAAGGCTGACCCTGGAGGTAGCAGTGCAATGAGGCAGGAGAACCCTGATGTTCTCAAATAGGGTGTTTCCCTGTACACAACTGATACAGCGGTGCTGAGGGTGCCCCAGCAACAGGGTGTGCCTGCTACCAGGAAACAGGTGTGTTTAACTGGTAGGGGTGGGACTAGGTCAAACCCCTCACCTTCCCTTCTCTCCCTTTCCTGCCACTCTGCAATCCATTGGGCCACAGGGCAGCCAAGCCAGGTTGGCTGGGGGTAGTGCCACTCCAACCCAAGGATAGAGAGTTGGCTAGAGACCGCAAAGGGCAACGTGTGGAGCAGTGGCGTGACGTTTGGAGAGAACAAAGAAAGAGCAGCTGCAGGCTGGAAATGAATGAGCTTTGACCCCGCAGAAATATAAAGTGCGCTAAGGTGGCTTGTTTGTGGGGAGTGGCTACTCTAGCGTGTTCTGCGTGAGCTAAAGTTAAGTGAGAATTAGAGTAAAAAATGAAGCCAGCTGGCCCCCTCTGAGCACCCGCTATGTTCTTCATTGTTAATTTTCGTGTATGTGGTAGTTCCAATGACTGCTGAGGGCAGGGTGTTCGTCGGGCTGTGCTGTCCCAGTGCTGCAGCTGCTCTGCTTCAGTTTCCCTGACAGTGTGGCGACGACAGAGGAAAGGAAACAGAACGCCAGGTCTGTGGTAGCCAGAAAGCCTTAAAAGCCTCAAGCCAAAAACCTCCCAGGAAAACTTTCCTGGGGTTTTTATTCTTTACACTTCCCTGCTTGCAACACTTCTCAGTGGTTAAATTCTTGCGCATGGAGAAAGCATGCAGTGTACCGCCACATAAGATAACAAACCCATCTCTTGTGCACGTGAAGGCCAGCTGCGAGCGAGACAATCAAATCAGCCAAATAAGTTTCCCAAACACAGACACTGGGGCGAAGGCCACTCCTGCCTTGTAGCCATGGAAACAGTGTGCCGTAACCGTGGGCTGACAATTTGGGAGCTATGCGTTCCTACATGACAGGGTCTCCAGCCTGCCCTGGTGGCTCCCGGCTCAGCCCCCAGCCAGGTGGCTAGGAAAGTTCAACCTTCCCTGGCAGTGTCCAAAGTCGCAGTCCCAAAACAAACAGGGCTCAGCCCTTCTGAGGTTATTCCCCTGCCTGCCCTCTGGGCTCAGCCTTCAGACCCCACCGCTTAACCCTCAGCAGGTCCCTGACAAACCCGTTATCAGGTGTCAGGAGCCTTTTTCAGCTCAGTATTTTATAGACTTTGATCAGGCCCCATCTCATCTGTTTCCTCTGCAAAGACTCCCAAATGGTTCAATCTCTCATCACAAGAGAGTTTTTCCAGTCCCTCAATCCTTCTTGTCCCTCTTCTCTGACCCCCCCCTCCAACTCCACAATAGCCTGTTTGCAACAGGGATACTGGATGACATTTCAGGGCCTCTGCTACATAGGAACACAGACTAGATGATCTAATGGTCCCGTCTGGACTTAAACTCTGTGCAGCCTTTCTGCCAGGTGGAGTCGGCAACAACAAGGCCGGGTTCAATATCTAGGGGATCCTCATAACAACACAACACTGAACTGGCTCGAGCCCCCACTCAGAAATCCGGGAGAACTAACCACAACCCGTGGACAGGGCTGGATTAATCTTTTATGGGCCCCAGCACCTGGACTGTGGCCCCTCCACCCGCCCATGCTCTAACCCACTCAGCCTCTTCCCCCTGGGGCCCCACCTGCGTTCAGCACTGAGACCTCATCCCTGCTCGGCCTCTTCCGCCCCGAGGCCCTGCCCACCGCTCACATGGGGGAGGAGTGGGCAGAGGAGCAAGCAGTGGGCAGTGCCTGGGGGGAAGAGGTTGAGTGTGGGTGGAGCTGGGGGGAAGGGTTATGGTCTGGGTGCTGGCGCCATTGTAAACCCAGTACTGCCCCGGGTGCCTCTAAGAGGCAATATTTTCCCACTCGCAAGCACGGAATCTGTGTATAACAAAAAGAAAACTTTTATTAAAAGGGAAAGGTAACCCAGCATTAATTTGGGGAAACAACACAACCCTGATCTGAAAGAATGCAGCCATAAGCAAATCTCTCTCTCTCTCTCTCTGTGGTCTCGGTGTCACTAGATGGGACAGAACACCGCACCCGGGAGGTCTGTGGGTTACACAAACACCCGCCCACCCCACAGTACAGTGAGGTCTGAGGCCTTTTCCTGCAGCCATATTAGGAGAGCAGCAGCCATGAACCAAGCAACAGAAAGTCACAGCCTCACATTCCATCTAAATTACATTAAAACAATGTAATATTGGGCTGTTAAAAAGGAGATCCTGTCCTAATAGTGCCCACCCTCACCAGATAATGAAACAGATCTTAAGATGTTTAAAGAAAACGTTGTTTGACAGCATTCTGTCTAACAAGGAAACACTTCTCAATGGTTCTGGGTGTGAAATCTCTACTTTATTGTTTTGTCTTTATGGGCCCCACTTCTCTATTGTTTATCTGTATGGCTTCTGTCTGGTTCTTTGTTTCTGTCTGTTATATACCTAATTTTGCAAATTTTAAATCAACTAAGATGGTGGAGTATGATTGGTTAAAGAATTGTTTCACAACATGTTAGTATTGGTCAAAGAATTATTTTGTAATATTTTAGTAAAATGGTTGAGGTAGAGCTAAGCGGGACTCAAAGTTTCACTATAAAAACTGAGGTCCAAGAAGGAGACCAGCTGGGGAAAAGAAAGGGAAAGGCAAAGAAGAATAAGAAGGAAAGACCTGGAAGAAGAAGAACTCACAACCCTGGTGTCTAACAACCAGAACCTAGATGAGATGGACCTGGCCTGGCCAACAGGGAAAGTCCACCTGTGTTAGGGTTACCATACGTCCGGCTTTTCCCGGACATGTCCGGCTTTTTGGGATTCAAATCCCCGTCCGGGGGGAAATCCCAAAAAGCCGAACATGTCCGGGAAAATCCGGCGCCGCTGGGCCGGGGGCTGGCCCGGGCCGCCGGCGGTGCTGGGGGCCGGGCCGCCGGCGGTGCTGGGGGCCGGGCCGCCGGCGGTGCTGGGCGGCCGGGGGGGGTGCGCCGGGCCGCCGGGGGCCGGCGGTGCTGGGCGGCCGGGGGGGGTGCGCCGGGCCGCCGGCGGTGCTAGGCGGCCGGGTGGGGTGCGCCGGGCCGCCGGGGGCCGGCGGTGCTGGGTGGCCGGGGGGTGCGCCGGGCCGCCGGCGGTGCTGGGCAGCCGGGGGGTGCGCCGGGCCGGGGGCCGGGGGGTGCGCCGGGCCGGCGGTGCTGGGTGGCCGGGGGGCGTGCTGGGCCGGGGCCCGGATCCGAGAGCCGGGGCCGGCGGTGCTGGGCCGGGGCCGCGCTGGGCCGCGGGCTGGGGACGGGACGGGGGCCGGCGGTGCTGGCCCGGGGGTGCTCGGCCGGGGGCTGGCCTGGGGCCGGCACCCCAGGGCCCGAGCCGAGCCAGGCTGGGGCCGGGGCCGGCCGCCGGAGGGGGCCAGACTGGGCCGCGCCTCCTCCCTCCCCCCCCCTTACCTGCTGCCTGCTTCCCGCGAATCAAATGTTCGCGGGAAGCAGGGGAGGGGGCGGAGTTGGGGCGGAGACTTTGGGGGAGGGGGCGGAGTTGGGGCGTGGGCGTGGGCGGGGCTGGGGGTGGGGCCGGGGCCCCGTGGAGTGTCCTCTTTTTGGACACTCCAAATATGGTAACCCTAACCTGTGTGACAGCATTGTATGCTTAGTGTGTGTATTTTGCTTGGTGATTGTTAATAAATAGAGGTTAAGGATATTATTGTGTAAGGCCAGGGCCGACTCCAGGCACCAGCCTACCAAGCATGTGCTTGGGGCGGCACCTGGAGGGGGGCGGTGCTCAGGCCCGAGAGCGGGGCTGCGACTGGGCTCGCCACCCTCCTCCTGGCGATCCTGCCGCCATGGAGAGCGGGCCCGCGGCCGGGCTCTCCGCCCTCCTCTCAGCGCTCCGACCGGCCGGGGAGAGCGGGCCCGCGGCCGGGCTTGCCGCCCTCCCCCCGGTGCTCCTGCCACCGGGGAGAGCGGAGCCGCGGCGGGCTCGCTGCCCTCCCCCCGGCGCTCCGGCTGGTCGGGGAGAGCGGGGCCCCGGCCGGGCTCGCCGCCCTCCCCGCGGCGCTCCGGCCGGCCGGGGAGAGCTGGGCCGTGGCCGGGCTCGGTGCCCTCCCCTGCCGCGCTCCCCGCCGGGGGGCGGGGGGCGTTGGGAGGCTTTTTTGCCTGGGGCAGCAAAAAAGCCAGAGCCGGCCCTGTGTAAGGCTCTTTCACTGATAAAAGGTCTTGTAAAAGAGTATCGGGGGTAACCGTATTAGTCTGTATCCACAAAAACAACAAGGTGGCATCTTAACAGATTTATTTGGGCATAAGCTTTCGTGGGTAAAACACCTCACTTCTTCAGATGCATGGAGTGAAAGTTACAGATGCAGGCATTGTTATACTGACACATGAAGAGAAGGGAGTACCTCACAAGTGGAGAACCAGTGTTGACAGGGCCAATTCAATCAGGGTGGATGTAGACCACTCCCAATAATAGACAAGTAGGTGTCAATTCCAGGAGAGGCAAAGCTGCTTTTGTAATGAGCCAGCCACTCCCAGTCCCTGTTCAAGCCCAAATTAATGGTGTTAAATTTGCAAATGAATTTTAACTCTGCTGTTTCTCTTTGAAGTCTGTTTCTGAAGTTTTTTTGTTCAAGAATAGTTACTTTCAAATCTGTTATAGAATGTCCAGGGAGATTGAAGTGTTCACTTACTGGCTTTTGTATGTTACCATTCCTGATGTCCAATTTGTGTCCATTTATTCTTTTACGTAGGGACTGTCCGGTTTGGCCAATGTACATGTCAGAGGGGCATTGCTGGCACATGATGGCATATATAACATTAGTAGATGTGCAGGTACCTCTCCACTTGTGAGGTACTCCCTTCTCTTCATGTGTCATTATATAATGCCTGCATCTGTAACTTTCACTCCATGCATCAGAAGAAGTGAGGTTTTTTACCCACAAAAGCTTATGCCCAAATAAATCTGTTAGTCTTTAAGGTGCCACCGGACTTCTTGTTGTTTTTTTAAAAGAGTATGCCCCGAGCCCTGGGAACTGGGTAATGGTGGTGTGATGAAGTGGGACTGTTCTTAATGTTTCCTCTGAAAACTGAGTGGGGAGTATTGACCTGGGAAGGTTGCAGGGGAGTTTTGCTGGGACTGTCTGCATTGGGGATGGGAGACTTTCCTTGAGGGAGGATACCTGAGCACGTAACATGAGAACCCAGGAAGGGGGTTGAAGGCCAGGTGACACCTCTGCCCGGGAAACTGGACAAAGGCGGGGGGAGGAGCCGGGGGGAGGCTGAGTGAGACGGCTGGAGGGAGTTTCAGTTTTGGAGCTGGCTGGGGATGGGAAGTGAGTGCAGACGGGGTTGTCTGGCTCGCTGGACAACAGAATGGACCCGGCTGAGGGGTCCCATTCTCTGTACCTACAAGCTCTGTTTTAGACGGTGTTCCTGTCATCTAATAAACCTCTATTTTACTGGCTGGCTAAGAGTCACATCTGACTGCAAAGTGGGGGTGCGTGCAGGACCCTCTGGCTTCCCCAGGATCCCGCCTGGGCGGACTCGCTGTGGGAAGCTCATAGAGGTGCAGAGGATGCTGAATGCTCCAAGGTCAGACTCAGGAAGGTGAAGCCATGTGAACTTCTTGCCCTAAAGATAGTCTGCTTAAGGGAGAGGAGGCTCCCCAGAGTCCTGACTGGCTTTGTGGGGAGCAGTTCCAAAGCATCGCCCAGGAACTCCGTGACAGATGGGTACTTAAATAAACTGGGTTATGCCTTGAGCCCTGGGAACTGGGTAAAGGTGGGTGCCCTAGAGAGTGTGCGGGTAACAGTACATTGGGCAGTGTCCTTTGCCTCAGTTTCCCACCTTGCAGTGTCTGAGGACCCAATGTCCCTTTAACATGCCCATCCCCTTGCCCTCTGCTGCACTCCACTCACAGTTGGCTGTCCTTGGTCAGGGAGGACCAGAGTTCAGAGGTGTGTTCACATGGGCTCACCTCCCACCCCTGAAAGTGTGGGAGGGGGTCGTTGAGCATCACGCTGCAGCCATGCACCTCGGCAGCTGGCTCACGGCCACTGCTAACTCTGCCACAGTGCTCTGCTACAATAGCTGTTCTCTCTGTCACCACTCAGCTCTGCTGCTGCTATTACTGCTGCTGCTTACTACCCCTTCTACAGCGCCACGGTCCAAGGGCCCCCACCTCGCCCCACTCTCAATGATTTCACTAAGAGCCTCTTCATTGTCTTCCACTGCAGCATTGTCCCCACACCCGGTCTCAGGCCTCACCCCTCGACCTACTCACCGGTGACTTCTGCTCTAGCAACCAGAAACAAAAACTCGCCACTGAACCCAATCAGCTCTGTTGCAGACAACACAAAACAACCCGTCCCCTCCCTTTTATGGGGATTTGGCATCCCTACCTCATGGTTAGCAAGTGAGGTTCAGTGTAAGGGGATCCCCCTTAATCAGGGCAGACTAAATTCCTTTACTGCCCCTTACTCATGGAATAAGGAAAGAACATTTCAACATTCAATACGAAAGTGAATTATAATCCCAAACCAGGCAAAACTGATCCCTTTGGCAGAGCAGGTTTGTCTGCTGATCCCCTAGGGGTGCCTATGCCAGCAGTTCTCAAACTGGGGGTCACAACTCTTGAAGGGGTCGTGAGGTTATTACGTGGGGGTTGCGAGTACATGGGCGAAACAGAGAGCAATGGGTATAAAATATATAATTTAAATCTAGCGTTTTAGAACAATTACATACACCTTTCCGTCGCAAGGGAGTGCATTTACTTCAAAACGTATTGTAGATGTATTATGCAGTGATCCTTGTTCCTAAATGAAATTTATATTTGTATTATCACCACTGTAAGGAAATTGGGGATTGTACTATTGTGCATGCAGGTCTGTTGTCTTGAGATTGAAAAGGTGGGACTGAGACAACATTAGAGAGCTCGATCGTTCAGCAGCTGAAGAGCTGCATTAAACCGCAAACAAGTCAGAACATTGAGATTGCCCCCCCACACCCCCAAAAAAGCAATTTATAATTTAACAGTCAGACACACAGGTGGGGCGGCACTGGTGGGAGCTATCGCCACCCCAAAATTTGTCTTAGCCACCCCTCCTAGTGCAAAGGTCAAACATTATGCAGAAGTGCAGGTAGCATGGTATAGCATTGCCACCCTTACTTCTGCAGTTCTGCACTGCTGCTGGCAGTGGCGCTGCCTTCAGAGCTGGGCGCCTGGCCAGTAACTGCCGCTCTCTGGCCGCCCAGCTCTGAAGGCAGCGTCGCTGCCAGTAACAGCACAGAAGTAAGTGTGGCAATGGAGTGTTCAATCTAAGAACACAAGAACAGTCATACTGGGTCACACCAAAGGCCCATCTAGCCAGGGCCGGCTCCAGGCACCAGCCTACCAAGCATGTGCTTGGGGCGGCACCTGGAGGGGGGCGGCGCTCATGCCCGAGAGCGGGGCCGCGACTGGGCTCCCCGCCCTCCCCGCGGCGCTCCGGCTGCCGGGGAGAGCGGAGCCGCCGCGGGCTCGCCGCCCTCCCCCGGCGCTCCGGCCGGCCGGGGAGAGTGGGGCCACCCTCCCCCGGCGCTCTGGCTAGCCGGGGAGAGTGGGGCCCCGGCCGGGCTCGCCGTCCTCCCCCCGGCGCTCCTGCCGCCGGGAAGAGCGGAGCCGCGGCGGGCTCGCTGCCCTCCCCCTGGCGCTCCGGCCGGTCGGGGAGAGCGGGGCCCCGGCCGGGCTCTCCGCCCTCCCGCCGGCGCTCCGGCCGGTCGGGGAGAGCGGGGCCGCGGCCGGGCTCGGCGCCCTCCCCTGCCGCACTCCCCGCCAGGGGGCGGGGAGCGTCGGGAGGCTTTTTTGCCTGGGGCGGCAAAAAAGCCAGAGCCGGCCCTGCATCTAGCACAGTATCATGGCTTCCGACAGTGGCCAATGCCAGGTGCCTCAAAGGGAATGAACAGAACAGGTAATAATCAAGCGATCCATCCCTTGTCACCCATTCCCAGCTTCTGGCAAACAGAGGTTAGGGACATCATCCCTGCCCATCCTGGCTAATAGCCATTGATGGACCTATCTTCCATGAATTTATCTAGTTCTTTTTTGAATGCTGTTACAGTCTTTGGCCTTCACAACATCCTCTGGAAAATTTTTCCTCAGACTGACTGTGTGTTGTGTGAAGAAATACTTCCTTTTGTTTGTTTTAAACCTGCTGCCTAGTAATTTCATTTGGTGACCCCTAGTTCTTGTGTTATGAGAAGGAGTAAATATAAATTCCTTATTTACTTTTTCCACACCAGTCATGATTTTATAGACCTCTACCATATCCCCCCTTAGTTGTCTCTTTTCCAAGCTGAAAAGTCCAAGTCTTATTAATCTCTCCTCACATGGAAGCTGTTCCATACCTCTAATCATTTTTGTTGCTCTTTTCTGAACCTTTTCCAATTCCAATATATCTTTTTTGAGATGGGGCGACCACATTTGCATGCAGTATTTAAGATGTGGGTGTACCATGGATGTAGATAGAGGCAATATGATATTTTCTGTCTTATTATCTGTCCCTTTCTTAATGATTCCCAACATTCGATTCGCTTTTTTGACTGCCGCTGCACATTGAGTGGATATTTTCAGAGAAGTATCCACAATGACTCCAAGATCTCTTTCCTGAGTGGTAAGAGCTAATTTAGACCCCATCATTTTATATGTCTAGAGGGCTCCATGGGGAGCCAACAGCATTTAATGATGGTTATGGTTAAAAACCGTTCTAGGTGACCCCTCAGTTCTAGCACAGCTCCAGATGTCCCACGGCATGCTCCCTTCCCTTGCCACAGTCTGATTGCTGGGATGCATGTGAGAGCTAAGGTGTATGGCAACAGGCACCTCCGATGGGACCCCAGCACTGCTCTGCCTTCATGGAGCCAGGACGACGAGAAGTCAGAGCAGCCTGGCCCAGGATCACAGCCCAACTCCCTGAGCTAAAGGAAGAGTCACTCCCAGGGTTGGGTTTAAGGCCCACAGCTGAGATGCTCTGAGTCTCTCCCCATGCTGCACACAGGCCAGCTCACAACCATACCACAACGGGGTGACACAGCTCCTAAAAGACGCTATTCCAGGTGTTTCCTACATTTATTAACAATGAGCTCGTTGTCCTGTTCAGAACGTGCCCTGCCATTAAAGGCCTGTCCGGACATATGCTGCAAGCATGGCCCTCCCCTTGCTGGGGGTAGAAGCAGCAATGTTGGATGTGCCCCTCACGCACTAGTGCAAGAGCCCAGGGTGGGTGGAATGTTTGGACACTAGGAGGTGAAGCTGCCATCTCCCCATTCCAGGTCAGGCTCCCCCGCAGCCCTGTGTTGCTGACTCCTAGTCAGTACATCTCTCGCTGAGGTCTCTGGGTGCCCAAAAGACTTGGGACATCTGTGAATGAAACAATGTGAAGGGGAGTGAGGATAGAGATTGAGAAGCAAATGGAGCTAAGCTGAGGACACCATGGAATGAGCTAAATCATTACAGCAATAATCCTCCTGGCAACCCCCCTCTCCCCACCTGCAGAGGCACAGAGCCCTGCTCACCCTCTAACCGCTTCCTCTGATAATTCCCCCAGAAATCTCAGCAGCTGCGGAGCACACTCTGCCCTATGGCACAGGGAGGCATCTGGGTGGCAGAGGAATCTCAGCTCTGAAAATACTGGACAAATCCTACAGCAACAGCAGGGCCTTCAGAAGCATCATTTCTGATTCCCAGAGGCGGGACAGTTTGACAGTGGCTCTCGGAGAGTGACAGGCCAGAGCCACAAAAGTAGACCCAGGTTCAAACAGGCCAGATTTTACGATGTCCGGTCTCTGCTCTGGGCCAGGGGAGATTTAAGATCAGGTTTTAGAGTCCAAAACCCCCTCCTCACAGCTGAACCATGCTGCAATCCAGGCATCCTGTTTCCATGTAACTGTACATCTCATGCCCCCAGCCCATTGCTTTGCCTGGGAAAATCAGTGAGTCCAGCCAATGGGCAGATTCACCTCTAAGGGAAAGAAAGGGTTGTATTGTGCAAAGTCTGAAGAGAATGGCTCAAGCTGCCTTTGAGTTACAGATCATGACAATTTCAAGGAAGTGGATACAAATAATGAAAGATTTCCAGGGTTTGTTTGTGTCCTTGAGTCTGGGGCATGGTCTCAGACTTATGCTTTCAGGCTGACCGGAGACATTGCTGCCAGAATTATCCAGCTGAATGTCTAAGCAGAACCACCCATAAATGACAGTTACTCACTGGCATATATAACCGACTCCTCTCCCATCGCTTGGTCCTCTCCAGCCTGCCCCTTGCTGCCATTGACAGTTCTCAGGGGTTCAGGGAGAGTGGGGGCTCCTTTCTCCAGGATGCAAGTGATGATCGGGGCAGATCCCAACAGGAGCAGAACCAGGGCAGAGCGGAGAAGCCAGACTCCAAGGGACATAGCAGGCCCTGGGGCATGGGAGGAAAGGCAGAGGTAGGGCTGTGCCATAGGTTATAACTAAGGCTAAGATTTTGTCACTGATATTTTTAGTAAAAGTCACAGGCAGGTCAGGGGAAAAAAGAAAAATTCACAGAACTGTGACCTGTCCGTGACTTTTAATAAAAATATTGTGAGATAATGGGGATCTGCGGGTCCCCAGGCTGCCTGATGCAGGGCAACTGTGCAGGGATTAGGAGCTGTCTGCAGCAGCTGGGGGGCTCAGGGTACCCCTGCCACCCACAGCTCAGGGACCCCTGGCGGCCTGAAGCTTTGGTGTTCCCCCACCACCGCCGCCCGCGAGCTTGGGGGTTCCCCTGTCACTCCTGGTAGCTGAATCCTCGGGGGTTTCCACGCCGCCCTCGGCGGCTAGGAGCTGCAGGGAACCCCACCACCCACGTCATATGGGAGCTGCGGGAGTGGCCAGCAGTGACTTCTGTGACTTCCGTGACTAAATCGTAGCCTTAGTTATAACACCAGAAGGGACCATTGTGATCATCTTGTCTGACTTCTTATCTAAAACAGGCCACAGGATGCCCCTGAACTAATTCCTGTTTGAACAGGCAGCTGGGGGGCTGGGAGGGTGGGAATATGCTGTCCAGTGACACAGATTGATGGGAAACTAGTGTTGAGAGCATGTGCAATTTGGCTGCATTTGGGCCCTGAAGGTTGTTGAGCACCCCCTGAGAAACACTGGGAGCCCTCCTGTCCCACTGAAATCTCAACACCTTGTGGGACCTGCCCAGCGACTCTCAGCGTTAGTATTCCCTTAGACACTGGGGATTGAAGCAAAAAAGAACTTTGGGCCAGGAAGTGGGGCGAATCCTGTGTCCAGCTGAAAGCACATGCCAGGATTTCAGGCTGAAGGAAGGCAAATGGATTCACCCAACCTGGAATTCAGACCCAGCATTAACTCCTGGACTGTTGGGAAAGTGCCAAGAGAGAGACAATGGGCAGGGCCTCAGTTTTAGCTCTCAGCATCAATTACCCAGCTCAGGCCAGTCTGGGACATCAGAGTCAGTGCTGATTCAGAGGGGAGAATGACCCCTGTTGAGTAACACATGCTGCTCTGCTCCCTGCAGCACAGTACTCACCACACAGTGCCATATGTGACATGGGTGAGGGTTACCTGAGCACACAACACCGGCATCTTCTACATGGTAACAGTCATGCACTCCCCAAGGGCTAGCCCTGCATTCGGAGAGGGCAGCTTCTGTCCCTGTGCAGTTAACATGATCCAGCCAGATGAGGTGAGATCCTTGTCCAAAGTGAGCTTCACGTGGCGCTAATGACGCCATCCCACAGCCTAGCTGCCTGCACAGAACTCTGGCATCAAGAAAGTCCCAGTCATCATCACACACGGTTCCCCACTGCTGGCTCAGGAACACCTCGACTCTCCCTGCACAGCGATGTGGGCCGTTCACCAGCTGGAGCTGAGCAGGCTCTGAAATAGATACACCTACAAACACAACATGTGAATAGAGACTCTCTTCAATTCATTTTACTACAAATGACTGAGTGATGACAGTGCCTCTCTGACCGCAAAGTCCCAAAGGGCTCACATACAGCTATTGCTACTGCATCTGTAGGGCCATGTCGCCCTCCACTGAGAAGCAGCCACCCCTGGAACTCATTAAGAGGGCAGAGAAACATGGCACAGACATTCAATACAGCAAGTGAAGAGAATCCTAAGTCTGATCAAAATTGTAGCAGTGTTTTAGAGAGGCAGGAGGTAATTAAAAAGTAAACACAATTCTTCAGTCACAAAGGTTGGGTTCTTTGATCCATCCTGGTTAAGTAGGGAAGTGAAGGCAGCAATAAGAAATACAATATTTTACACCCACACCCACCCACACCATGAAAGGAAAAAGGGGAAAGTAAAGACTATTAATCAGCAATTATGAAACACAGATAATTGATAAGGGAAGCTAAAGGTATTAATGAAAACTCTACGGCTATTAGGGTTAAGAACAATAAAAAAATTTTCTTTAAATATATCGGGAACAAATGAAATCCTAGCAAAGATATTGGCCCATTCCTTAATAGTGATGGTCAAATGGTCAGTCATGATGCAGAAAAGATAGAATGTTCTGTATTTGGAAGGATGATGTAGAGTAATAATGAAATACTTTCTATTCAATGACCAGGCAATATGTTAATCAGCAACTATTGAAGCTCAACGCTTTCAAATCTGGAGAACCAGATAACTTACACCTAAGAGTATTAAAACAATTGGCTGAGGGACTCTTTGAGCCATTGATTTTGATATTTAACAAATTCTGGAACACTGGGCAAGTCCCAGAGAACTTGGAAAAGATTAATGTGCCAATATTTAAAAAAGGTGAAAGGGATGTCCTGGGAAATTATAAGTAGAATATCCTGACATCAATCCTAGGCAAAATAATGGAAAGGAGGCAATCAGTAAAGAATTAAAGGATGGCAGCATAATTCATGTCAATCAATACGGCTTTATGGAAAATAGATCTTGACAGCTTGCCATTGTTTTCTGATGAGATCACAACACTGTTGGATAAGGGTAGATGTGTTGACATTCTATACTCAGCGCCACATTCTATACTCAGCGCCACATTCACATAGAACGCACAGCTCATGGTGGGGGTTATGGTGGCTTTAAGCCTTCCCCATTCTGGGCTACTTTGGGGGCTGAAGAGACCCCTGGAATAACTTGGACAGTTGTGGGCCTTATGTGGGTTATGGCAGCCTCCAGGGGGCTGCCCTGTGGGCTGCAGCATCGACAGAATGTCAGTAGCGCTGTGTGTTGCAGCAGTCCCATCTTTGACAGCCCCGGCATGCCCCTACCCCAGGCCTTGTGAGGGGGTCCTTGGAGGACAGCCATCTGGCTGTCTTCTTCACGCCCCGTGCTGGGCCAGCACTTGGGTTTTTGGGGCCCCTTTATGTTGCTCCAGCTCTTTTACCCAGCATAAAGGCACCGGAATGGGGGGGAGGAACTGGGAACTGGAATGTAGAAATGTGTTTGGGGTTTGACTTAGTCCCACAAAACATTCTAGCTTAAAACCCTAGCACTCTACAAAATCAATGCATCCCATATTAAATTAAAACTGGTCTAACTGATAGATTGCAAAAAATAATTGTAACAGGGAATCATCATCCAATGGGGTGACTGAAGTGGGGTCCTGCAGGGACCTGTTCTGGGCCCAATGATATTCAATATTTTTTATCAATAATCTGATCTGGAGGAAATGTAAAATGACTGCTGGTGAAGATTGCAGATGACACAACAATTGGTGGAGTGGTGATAATGATGGGAACAGGTCAGTTATACAGACGGATCTGGATTGCTTGGTACAGAGAGGATCATTTGAACAACATGCATGTTAACACAGCCGACTAGATCTAGGAACAAAGAATGCAGGGCGCACTTGCAGGACGGGGGGGGGGGGGGGGAGGGGGCTGTCAGCTGGAACGTAGAGACTCTGCAAAAGATCTAGGGTGGGAACCAGCTGAGCGTGAGTTCCCAGTGTGATGTTGCAGCTAAGGGTACGTCTACACTTACTTCCTGGTTCGGCGGCAGGCAATCGATCTTCTGGGATCGATCCCGGAAGTGCTCGCCATCGACGCCGGTACTCCAGCTCGGCGAGAGGAGTACGCGGCATCGACGGGGGAGCCTGCCTGCCACGTCTGGACCCGCGGTAAGTTCGGACTAAGGTACTTCGAATTCAGCTTCGTTATTAACGTAGCTGAATTTGCGTACCTTAGTCCGAAGTGGGGGGTTAGTGTGGACCAGGCCTATGAGGGCAAATGCCATCTTGGGATGTATAAGCAGAGGAATATCATGTAGGAGGAGGGAAGTGGTATTAGCTCTCCACATGGCATTAGTGAGACGGGTACTACATACTGTGTCCAGTTCTCATGTCCACACTTCCAAAGATAAGTTGAAAGGGCTCAGAAAAGAGCTCTGAGGATGAATCGAGGTGCGGAAAACCTGCCTTCTAGTGAAAAGACTTATGAAGCTCAGTCTGTTTAGTTTGCTCAAGAGAAGGTTAAAGGGTGACTTGATCACAGTCTCCAAGTACCACATGGGGTAGAGATTTCTGAGAGCAGAAGGTTGTTAAATCTGGCATAGGAAGGCGGAACGAGATCCAAGAGTTGGAAGCTGAATGGCAGGAATAAGCTGGGCATTTTTACCAGTGAGTGGAATTAACCACTGAAACAACTGGTGGGGATTCTCCATCACCTGGAGTCTTTCCATTGAGCCTGGGTGTCGTTCTGAAACGTAAGCTATAGCTCATCCAGAAGTGTGGGCTCCCTGCAGGAGAGACTGGGAAGGATTCTATGGGATGGCTGTAATGGTCCTTTAGACTTTAAAACCTATTAATTTCTCAACTTGCCAATGAGCTAAAGAAATGGGGTTAGCCCCCAGAGTCCAGTAAAAGTGACAGAGGATGGTGAGCCCCCATGAGCGCAGGCTGGGTCTGCTCACCAATGAAGCCCAAGCGGTATCTCCATCCCCACAGTAACTCCGTCTGCAACAGCAGAGCACTAGGGTTCGGGCGGGCTCCGAGAGGAGAGTGCTCGCTGGTGAGCTATTGGCACTGATTCCTGCAGCACAGCGCTCCCTAGGGATGACCCGGGCTAATATTACCTGAGCACACAACACCGGCAGCTTCTTCATGGGTGCAGTTATGGACTCCCCAGGGCTTGGCCCTGCATTCGGTGATGGCCGCCTCTGTCCCTGTGCAGTGGACATCATTCAGCCAGATGGGGTCAGAGGCTTGTCCAAACTGCGCTCTTCCTGGGGCTGATAACGCCGTCCCACAGCCCAGCTGCCTGCACACAACTCCGGCATCACGTAGGTCCCAGCTGTGATCACACACGGTTCCCCATTGCTGGTTATGAAACACTTCGACTCTTCCTGTGCAGCGACCTCGGCTGTTCACCAGTCGGAGCTGGGAGTGCTCTGAAATGGTCAAACCCACCAATGCACCACAGGCATTACCATGGAGCTGTACCGAGGCCAGAGCTAAAAGGAAAAGGTGGCCGCTACCTTTACGGGAGTGTCGGACCATGATTTTTTTAAAGGAAGGATGAAAAAGTGGCAATGAATGAAACTTAGAAATGATAATGTGCCGGGTAGTTGAAATGTCGATGTTGGTTTGCAGCAGCTCGGGGTCAGACCCATAGCAGAGCAACTCTTCAAAAATTGCCACTTTTCATTATTGTTAATGGCGTGTTTCCCATTTTTAGCCTTTGTTGGCACCTGTTTGCAAAAATCACTTCCCACACTGCTGTACATTAGCCAAGATGGGCAGGAATGGTGTCCCTAGCCTCTGTTTACCAGAAGCTGGGAATGGGCGACAGGGCATGGATCACTTGGTGATTACCTGTTCTGTTCATTCCCTCTGAAGCAGTTGGCATTGGCCACTGTTGAAAGACAGGATACTGGGTTAAATGGACCTTTGGTCTGATCCAGTATGGCTGTTCTTATGTTCTTACATATGCTAATGAGGAAAACAGCAATTGGATGTCGGTACGTCTCTTTATTAATTTAGAAAATAATATTTTAAAATGACTCTTGATAAAGATGATAACATGAAACTGACGTATTTCTGAGTGACACGAGTATTCTTAGCCTAAAAGTTCCTCTGGGGGCACATCACACCCATAGCCGTCTCTCTATGCCAGTTCCTCATAGCGCTTGGTTGAGGGTCTTGGTCCTGCTCTTTGTCCTGGGCCCAGCAGATCTAATCTAACCTAAAGCTCCAGAATGAGGACCAGCTTCCCTCACAACATGGAGCTCTCTCCCATAGGGGTAAAGCTGGATACAGAACTTGCTCAGGGGCTGTAGAGTAAACTGCCTCAGGAATTAAGAACCATCACAGACCTTAACGCCTTCCACTCTCAGTGCCAGCAGCAAACCTCTGACCTGCCTTCTCCAACACAAACACAGGGCAGTGTGGCCATTCGGCTAGCGCAAGGCAGTCCGCCACATCAGTGATGAGGACAGGATAAGAACTACAGGTGGCTGAAATTTGAAAATTCCAGTTCGCAGGACCTGACCAAATCATTTTGAAATTTCCCATGAATCGGAAATTCTGAAAAAATTCCGTTTCAGAAAATTCCCATTTTCTTATTTTGTTTTGGAATTTCAAACTTTTGTTTCAAATTCTGTTTGATGAGGTTATATTCATGCGTATATTATTTGTATGTTATTTTTTGACTTGACAGTAGTACAAGTGACTAATATGCACTACTACCACTGACAAGTCAGGATCTGACATAATAATATTCTGTTATTGTTATATTATTATATGTTCTATTGCTAGTCTATTGTTTATTTTTAAAATCATTAGGGGCAGCTGCTACTTAGTATTGATTAAGAACATTATCTTTTATTTTATGTCAAAGTTGTAATGAAAGACTTTGAGCTGCAGCCCTGCTCCCTGCAGCACAGCGCCCCCTAGGTCCAGCACTGACTGCGAAGGGAGAGTGCCCCTTAGTGAACTCACCCACCCCATTCTTTGCAAACCAGGCCCACTAATGCCAGGCTGGGTCACTGAGGCCAGTGCTGACTGTGAGGGGAGAGCGCCCCCTGCTGAACCACCATCACTGCAGTACAGGCCCCCTATCACCATGCAGGAAATTACATACGTGAGGGTTACCTGAGCACACAACACTGGCATCTTCTTCATGAGTACAGTTATGGTCTCCCCAAAGTCTAGCCCTGCACTCGGTGAGGGAATCTTCTGTTCCTGTGCAGTTAATCTCATCCAGCCAGATGGGGTGAGACCCTTCTCCAAACCAAGCTTTTTCTGGGACTGATAACACTGCCCCACACGCCAACTGCCTGCACACGACTTTGGCATCATTCATATCCCAGCTGTGATCACACACGGCTCCCCATTGCTGGTCATGAAGCACCTCGACTCGGCCAGCGCAGCGACTTGGGCCGTTCACCAGGCGGAGCTGAGTGTGTTCCAAAATGGTCAAACCTACAAATGCCCCAGGAGAAAAAAGACTAACCAGTAAAATCCACCCCATGGGGATGCTGTAATTATCCCCCCAAACAAGTGCACTAAACCCAGGAAATTCAGTGTTAAGGTGACACTGCAAAGAACCCTCAGCATGTTATGATCTGGGAGGTCACAGCTAAGCACCAATCAACCTTAACTCTGCCCTGCAGTGACTGGGGGGTTTGGACAGTGCTGGTCTCTCAGGTGCATGTATGGCCCAGTGGGCATGTTACAGAGCTGGGAATTCTGGGGATTGTATGGAGCCAGATTGAGGGCTTGTGAAAAGCCCCCCCCCAGCCTCCCAACAGTCAGCAGCACAGGGCAGAATTGAGGCTGCCTAGCTTGGCTGTGCTTGAGATGCCCGTGCCCATGGGGATGGGATCAGGAGCCCAAAAAACAAGCCACATCACCAGCTGCAGGGCCCAGAGAGCCCACCCATGCTGGGAGCACCCCTACTGCCATCGGTGGAAGACCTGCCTGCATGGGACAGCCCCTCTGCAACAGGAGCTAGGAGCGGGCAGGGACCCACTGCATCCAGTGGGGAGAGCTGTCGACCTCCCAGCAAAGGGCCCCTCCTGCCATTGTCCCCCAGAGCTTCTGACCAGCCGAGGTGGGTGGAGGGCTATGGGGGAGCGTGTGTTGTGCCTGCGTGGTTGTGGGCAGGCAGTGGTTATTGCTGTGGCATGGTGGGGTGACTCCGTTACCCAACCTCCCTGTCGACTCCCCTGCTCCAAACCTACCCGGTGATGAAGCGTGGTTTCCCCTTCCCACGGGCTGGCCCTTGGCTCCATACAATGCCCTAGAGATCACAGGGGCTGTCTGGCCCTTCATGCACCTGGCCACTAGGTGGAGGCACTGAGTACAGAGAACACAGGGCCCGCTGGACCAAAGGTGGGACACCCCAGAACGGGGGAAGCATTGGGAGTGCCCCTTGAGGGGCCTGAACATGGCTTCCCTGGGGGGAGTGGGGGGGTGTCCCAGGCCAGCACATGGCTGGGAAGGACCATGTGACCATGTGGGAGCTCAGCATAGGGAGCAGGGCTGGGGTGGGGCTGTGTAGCCTGAGAGCAGAGTCCCAGAGGGGACTGTGATGCTGGGGTAAGGGACAAGAGAGGATGTGGGAAGCCCAAAAGGGGAGACTTCATTTGAAACACCAGTTGGGAGATGTATGAGTATCCCCAGGTCACACCCAGAAGGGAAACTGAGGCCCCATAGCACACCTCAGTGTGGCAGCTTTGTTGGACATGTTACAGTCACTCACCCCACTCCCAGCAGCACAACGCCCCCAGCGCTGCTCTGGGGCATTGGGGCAAGAACTGACTATGGGGGGGAGAACGCCTCCACCTCCTGCACAATAAGACAGGGGTTAATATTACCTGAGCTGTCAACACCGGCATCTTCTCTGTGGGTACAGTTCTTGCCTCCCCAAGGACTAGCTCTGCATTCAGAGAGGGCAGCTTCTGTCCCTGTGCAGTTAACCTCAGCCAGCCAGATGGGGTCAGACCCTTCTCCAAACTCAGCCAGCCCTGGGGCTGATAACGCCGTCCCACAGCCCAGCCGCCTGCACACGACTCCAGCATCCAGTAAGTCCCAGCCGTCATCACACACGGTTCCCCGCTGCTGGTTGTGAAGCACCTCGACTCTCCCAGCACAACGACTCGAGCCATTCACCAGCCGGAGCTGAGCGTGCTCTGAAACGCTCAAACCTACAAGCGCAATGTGGGAATAAAGACTCAGAGAGCGGAAGATTAGGTCTAAGTCATGAACGTCCTTTCTAGCATCCTCCATGCCCACGTGTCTTTACAGCGGGCTGTTCCCCGTCTTCTGGGAGCCTGGAGGCAACCAGACCTTTGCCCCTGAGCCAGGGCTTAGGATGTGAGTTTCAACAGCAGAAAACCCTAACTGTATAAAGGTAACAAATTCCTGCAGCCCAGACTATTTACACCAAGGGCTGCACAAGAAATATGAAGATTTCCTTCTTGAGAACATACCTCCCTTTCGAAGGACATAGGCAAGTGGCAGAAGCCCTACCCATAATGCCGTCCTTGATGGGCAAATGGGGGTGTGGCTTTTGCTACATGTGCGTTGCACCAGTTCGACTGAATTTAGTTAACCCTGTGCAAAATCCCGTGGAGACACTCTTATTTTGGATTTGGCAATTCTGGGGTTAGCTTCCCACTGTCAGAACAGGGACGAAGCAGAACCAAGATAAGTGTAGACACTCCAACCGGCATGGTTTTCACTCCGTTTGCAAACAGCACTTTAGTTAACCCAGTGCAGGTTTACGCCTAAGGAACTGACTGATGCTAAAACACAGTGGGAACCCAGGTCAGGACTGGAAGGGAGCTCCTGGGTCATCTAGTTGAATCCCCTGCTATTGCAGGCGTCCCCCATCATATCATCCCATTCGTAAACACGTCAAGCTCCATCTTCAAACTAGTTCGGGTGTTTGTCTCCACTCCTCCTACTGGGAGGCTGCTCCAGAACCTCCTTCCTCTGATGGTTAGAACCCGTCTTCTAATTTCCAGCCTCAATTTATTCCTGGCCAGTTTATCCCCATTTGTTCTGGTGCCAGCATTATCCATTAGCTTAAATAGCTCTTCTTTCCCCCGACCCCTGAGGTATGTGTAGAGAACCATCAGATCCCCTGTCAGCCTGCGTTTGCTAGGCTAAACAAGCCAAGCTCTCCAGTCTCCTCTAGTAAGACCAGCTCTCCATTCTCCTGGTCATCCTAGCAGCCCTTCTCTGCACCTGGGCCCTTCTCTGCACCTGGGTAACGTAGATCCAGAGTGACTAAGTGGCTTGCCCAAGGTCACACAGGAAATCTGTGCCAGAACAGGGACTTGAACCACAGCCCAGAGTCATAGAGTTTAAGGCCAGAAGGGGCCACCAGATAATCTGATCTCCTGTGTATCACAGGCCACCAGCACCACCCAGCACCTGCACACTAAACCCTACAATGGAAATTGTATCACGGCCCTCGGGAGACTAGACTATTGTGTGCCACAGACAGAGACTAGGAGGGACTGAGGTGCACCAAGGCTCGAGGCCCCTGCCATGGCAGGGAATTGATTAAATGAGATACACCCAGATGATCCCGGCATATGACCCACACCCCACACTGCCGAGGAAGGTGAACCCCCCCCATAAGGTCACTGCCAGTCTGACCTGGGGAAATTCTTTCCTGACTCCACATGTGGTGATCAGTTAGACCCTGAGCATGTGAGCGAACCAGCCAGCCAAGCACTGAGAGAGAAGCTTGGTGCCACCTCAGAGCCCTGGCCCACCCTGTCCTGTGTCCCATCTCCAGCCATGCCCAGTCCTGATGCTTCAGAGGAAGGAGACCAAAAAACCCCCACAACCCTGCCACCTCCAAAATACGCCCAAACAAACCACCCAACCAACCAAAACTACATTGGGGAAAAAATTCCCTTCCTGACCAGCGGAAGCCCTGAAACTGGAGATTTTAGGAACATTGCAACAGAATCGGGCCCCAGGGCTGCCGAGCTCTGCTCCTCACCACCACAATCAATCCTGTCATACAATCCTACTAAAAAATTAGCCCAGCTCACTCTTAAAACAATAACTAAGTTGTTGGCCCCCACAACTCCTATTGAGAGGCTGTTCCAGAACCTGCCTCCTCTGATGGATAAAAACCTTCTTCTAATTTCCAGCCTGAATTTGTTCATGGCCAATTTATATCCATTTGCTCTTGCACCAACATTGTCCTTTATCTTCAATAGCTCTTCACCCTCCCTGGTATTTACCCCCCAGTGTTTTTACAGAGAACAATCAGATCCCCTCTCAGCCTTCTTTTTGCTAAATGAAAAGGCCAAGCTCATAAGAACATAAGAACATAAGAATGGCCATACTGGGTCAGACCAAAGGTCCATCCAGCTCAGTATCCTGTCTACCGACAGTGGTCAATGCCAGGTGCCCCAGAGGGAGTGAACCTAACAGGTAATGATCAAGTGATCTCTCTCCTGCCATCCATCTCCACCCTCTGACAAACAGAGGCTAGGGACACCATTCCTTACCAGTGTCTTCCAGTGTCTTTTCATAAGATCGCCCCTCCAAACCCTGATCATCCTAGTAGCTTTTGTCTGCACCTGTTCCAGTTTGAATGAAGCTTCCTTGAACATGGGTGACCAGAATCACACTCCGTATTCCAGATGAGGCCTTACGAAGGCCTCGTACAATGGCATTAATACTTTTCTCTCATTACTGGAAGTGCCTCGCCTGATACACCCTAGGATTGCATTTGTCTTTTTTGCAGCCTCATCACATTTGTGGCTCAGAGTCATCCCGTGATCGAGCCGCACTCCCAGGTCTTTCTCCTCCTCCATTGCTTCCAATCGATGAGCCCCCAGTTTGTAGTAGAAATTCTTATTATTAGACGTTTAGTGCATGACGTTCAACTTTGTACTATTGAATTTCATCCCATTTCTGTTATTCCTGTCTTCAAGGTCAGCCAAATCTTTCTGTAGAATACTCTGATCCTCCTCTGTACTGATCACATCTCCCAACTTTGTGCCATCAGCAAATTTCATTAGTGCACTCCCACTTTTTGTGCCAAGTCATTAATAAGAATATTGAATAAGACTGATACCAAGACCGATCCTTGAGGAACTCCACTAGTAACCTCCCTCATTCTGATAGTTCACCTTTTGGCACAACCTGTTGCCTTCTTCCCTTTATCCAGTTCCTCACCCGCTTTACAATGCTTGTACCAACCAATCCCCATCTTCCCTAATTTAACTAATAATTTCCCATGTGGTAGTTTGACAAAAGCTTTACTGAAAGTCCAAGTATATTAGATGTACTGTACTTCCCTTATCTAAAAAATCAGATATTGTCTCAAAGAAGGAAATTGGGTTAGTCTGGCATAATCTACCTTTGGTAAACGATTGCATTACAGCCCCTTTTCCATTTACCTCAATGAATTTAAATATTCTTTCCTTCACAATTTCTTCTAAAACCTTTCCTACTATCGAGGTCAGATTAATGGGTCTGTAATTGCCTGGATCACTTTCCCCCCCGCTTTCTTAAATATAGTTACGACAGTAGCTATTCTCCAGTCATAAGGTACTGTCCCCGAATACATAGATTTATTAAAAATCATTGCTAGTGGACTAGCAATCTCATGTACCAGTTCTTTCAGTATTCTGGGATGGATATTAGCTGGCCTTCCCAATTTGGATGCGTTAAGCACTTTTAAATTTTTCTTCCACCTTAGATGTGGTAATTTTCAGGTGTATATCCTCATCTCCATCAGCGTTTCTGCCTTCATGCCCTTGTATCATATTATCATCCTTATTGAAAACCGAGGCAAAGTATTCATTTCGTTTTTGGGCCATACCTAGATTAGTTTTGATCTCCTCCCTATCCATGCTGCATTGCAACCCAACCTCATCCTTCCTTATCCTATAGAAACCTACCCACTGGGACATCCTTTGTCTCAGGAAATTCCTAACTTTGAACACATCCTTGCCCAGGAGATTTGGGATTACAGAACTCTACCATCACCAGGCAGAAAAAAGTCTATTTATTTAATCAGATTGTGGGTGTAATTTTCAAAATCCCATGGGATTTAGGCTCCTACAGCCCAAAGCCTATGGGTCCTAGGCTCCGAACTCCCATTTAAATCTGACCGCCCCCCCCCTTCCTACCTCTTGCAGGACAGTGCCCCCTAGTGCTGAAATAAGTGAGAATTCGGAGCTTCAATACCTTTGAGGATCTGGGACTAACTAAATCCCTTTTAAAAATGGAAATGAGGAGCCGAAGTCACTTAGAGGTTTTAAAAACATTTCCCTGCTTCTTTTTGCTCGTGATCCTGTGAAGTGACGATGCAGCTCCTGCTGCTTCGTTGTCTTTAAGAGAAGAGCTTACTTAAATCTGGGAGCCAAGGTACCTGCTCCACGCCGTCACCTGAAATTTCCAGTACCACTCCTAGGGCCTTTGAGGGGAGACACTCTCACTGGGGAGGTTTCTAGACACCAAGAGGCATGTTAAAGACAGCGGGGGAGTCTGACTTCAGAATTGTCATCCCCAAACCTTCACAAATCATGAGTCGCACACACAAAAAATCATGAGATTGGCTTCAAAATCATGATTTTTTTTTTAAAGAGAAAAAATTACGTGTTGGGAGCTGTCCTCTGATTTTTGAACTGCTATGGGGTGTATGTGTGTGGGTGACAATTGGTGTTGGTCATTTTTCATGGGAAATACAATTCTGCGCCCCCGCATGCCGACATCCATGAATTTTGTGCCCCCCCCCACGTCTAGCCCAGCCCCACAGGAGTTCTACCCACCCAGCCACACAACAATTCTGCACACACCCCTTTTGCCACCCAGCTCCACATCAGATCCTTCTGCAGCTGCGTGAGGAGGCTTTTCTCCCCTGGCAGACTTGGTGTGGGTGGGGGAGCAGGAGCAGTTCCTGGGGATTTTACCCCCTCAGTCCTTCCTGTCCCAGGCCTGGTGTTGAGGGGAGAGGGGAGCAGAACAGCCTATTCTGCCATAGCGTCACTGCTATCGTTATGGGCGCTGCTATGATCTAGTTAGATAGATTATGTCTGCATGTGCTGCAACCAGATCTCCCAACTGCAGTGCAGACACACCCACTCTGAGCCAGTGGGCTGTCTCCTGTATCCCCGGTCCTCTCCTGCTCCATCCCAGAATTGGGGATTGAAACCCCAGAGGCCTGAATCACTGCTCCCTGCTCTAACTACTAGATGACACTTCCCTCCCAGAGCTGGTGATAGAACCCACGAGTCCTGACTCCCAGAGAAATGTTACATCTAGTCTGCAAAGGTGCCAGAGGAGCAGATTCTTTAACCAGTTTTTGAAATCTCTGTGCAGCTGAACGGCAGGAGAAAAGGGCACTCACCCCCAAGCCAGCCCAGAAAGACGAGCAGCGCTGTGTTCGCGGTCCCCCAGTCCCTCAGAGCCATATCCAGAGACCTCGCTGTGAGCTGCGTGGCCCCAACAAGGAGAGCTCAGTGGGGAAGGGAAGGAGTGACTTGCTGTGGGCCAGTCTGTTGGTTTTGTTCCCAGCCTGGCCAGGGGCTGCAGCTGCTAGTTTCCTGCATGAGACACATGATGGGCCAGGCTCGTGAGCACAGGAAGGGTGTGAGGAGGCCCTCGCTCATGTGGAGCCCAGGGTGGGAGAGGTATGAAATGAACCTCCTGGCAAGGCTCCCCCCACCCCATGGCCTCTGCTACAATTCATAGCCCCAGGCACCCTCTGGAGGGACCTAGCCCTGGTAAACCTTGCCCACTCCCATCTTCCCCTCTCTGCACCTTCAGCATGTAAATCCACTCCCAGCTAAATACATGAGCACTCTGATCAGTCACTCATGAGTTACATACAGCACGACACCCGCAAGTTCTTAGTCCCAGACTTTTCCTGAGAAATGTGTGTCTTGTACTGTCCAGCACACTACTGAACAATGCAAGCTCATAGAAAGTCCGTCATTTCATCAAAGGAAAATGATAATGCACCAAGCTTGTTATCCCAAATGGAGTTTCCCACACACTCTAATCCAAACACACTCTGATTAAGATAAAACAATAAGATAAGTTTATTAACAACAGAAAGATACATTTTCAGTGATTATGAGTATTCATGCATAGAAGTTAGGTTTGGTTACAAAAGAAAATACAAGAGTAATACGCAAGCTAATACCTAATTTAACGAGCCTAAAAACAAAGGTTTTTGTCTCATCATATGCTGTTGTAAATTTCACAGGCTGGGTCTCCCCCAGCCTGGGACCACTCCCCGCTTAGCTCAGTTCTTTGAGAGTTGTTGATATCATGAGCAGAGAGATGGGAGGAGAGGTGAGTTGGAGGTCACTGTCTCTCATATTTATATCCCTCTCCCTTCTTCAAGGATTACCCACAGCTGGGGTGCAGGCGACAAGCTGTCTCTTGTGGACATGAGGTTTGAAATGTTCCTGTGATGCGATGTAAATTTCTTGTTTACCCTTTCCAGTTGCTGGAGAATGGCCGCGTAAGTAGGTGATGGCCCTTTAACACCTGAGTGGGGTTCTAGTGTGTCTTTGTCTCTGAAAAACTAGTTTGTGCTTGCTTGTCTTAATCTTGTCTTAATCTAATAACTTCTCATACAATATTGATACACACATTTTACCAGGACAATAATATTCAGCAGATTATGAGTTTTCAAATGATACCTCACAAGGCATACTTTGTAGAAAATGTATCATAGCCTTATAAAAGTGGTGACCATAGCATTATAGACCATCACACTCCCTCATAACTTCTAGCCCACCTGGGATGCAGGAGACCCCTAGTTCAAGTCCTCACTCTACCTGAGGAAAAGATTTGAACAAGGATCTGCCATATCTTAGGTGAGTGCCCAAGCCACTAGGTCATGGACATTCTGGCATGGGGCTTCCTCAGTTTCTCCTGTTGAAGATGTTCCACTGTGGCTAAATAAGGAAACAGGCATTTGCACAGACAGACTGGATCCTCAATCTCCCACATCGTCAGAGAGTGCCTGTCAAGGCTGCTTCCCCACTCTGAACTTTAGGGTACAAATGTGGGGGCCTGCATGAAAACTTCTAAGCTTAACTACCAGCTTAGATCTGGTCCGCTGCCACCACTCCCAATGTGCTAATTCCCTTCCCTGGGTAGCCTTGAGAGACTCTTCACCAATTCCCTGGTGAATACAGATCCAAACCCCTTGGATCTTAAAACAAGGAGAAATTAACCATCCCCCCTCCTTTCTCCCACCAACTCCTGGTGGATCAAGATCCAACCCCCTTGGATCTAAAAACAAGGAAAATCAATCAGGTTCTTACAAAGAAGGCTTTTAATTAAAGAAAAAGGTAAAAATCATCTCTGTAAAATCAGGATGGGAAATAACTTTACAGGGTAATCAAACTTAAAGAGCCCAGAGGACCCCCCTCTAGCCTTAGGTTCAAAGTTACAGCAAACAGAGATAAATACTCTAGCAAAAAGGTACATTTACAAGTTGAGAAAACAAAGATAAAAACTAACACGCCTTGCCTGGCTGTTTACTTACAAGTTTGAAATATGAGAGACTTGTTCAGAAAGATTTGGAGAGCCTGGATTGATGTCTGGTCCCTCTCAGTCCCAAGAGCGAACTCCCACCAAAACAAAGAGCACAAACAAAAGCCTTCCCCCCCACCAAGATTTGAAAGTATCTTGTCCCCTTATTGGTCCTTTGGGTCAGGTGTCAGCCAGGTTACCTGAGCTTCTTAACCCTTTACAGGTAAAAGGATTTTGGAGTCTCTGGCCAGGAGGGATTTTATAGTATTGTACACAGGAGGGCTGTTACCCTTCCCTTTATAGTTATGACAGTGCCCTAACCATGAAGCTGCAGCATCCTTTGCACAATTTTGCTTTCAGTCTTTCCATAAATGATACCCTTTTTGTTAAGGTAAACCTGTAACTCCTTCCGAATTTAGGGTATGGCATGTAGATGAATTAAAGAGATTAAACCTGAATTTACTAAAGAAAATAAAAACAGCAATGGCGTATTAGAAAAACCTGTATTTTAGTATCTGAGAAGCAGTAGCTACAAACTAAATGTTCTTCTTAAGATTCAATGTTTCTTAAACGATTTAGCAGTAAATGTTTCACATTATTAACCTATTCGGCTGTGTAGTGGGGTGGTCACCCTGCTCCTGCCTGAATGGGATAAAGCAGCCCTGGAGAGGGCTGCAGCAGGAAAGCTAGGCTGATTAGGAAAGCAGCCACAGCTGTGGTAGCTTAATCAGGGCCCAGCTGACCCTTATAAGAGGGCAGTGGGCTAGAAGCTGACACAGTCTCTCTCTGGCTCTAGAGAGAGAAGGACCTGGCTGTCTGGGAAGCTGAGGAGGGTACCTAGGGTGAAGCAGCACTGGGGAAGGGCTGAGGGAGCTAGGGAGCTCCAGCCTAGCAAAGCCCCAGGCTGCAGGCTGAGTTAAGGGCCCACAAAGGGTACTGGGGCTGCAGAGGGGCAGCCCAGAGATAGGCAGAGGCAGCAGGTCCAAACCCCCCTTGCCAATGATGAGTGGCCTTTACAGACTGCAGTCTGCCCCAGTGAGTGGGGCTAGATGGTGACTGGCAGTAGCCACTGAGGCGAGGTGGGGATAGGGGTTGGGGGTTCCCCTGAGTGGAGAGACCCAGATTGGGGGTTGCTGCGGTGAGCAGAATCCTGGGTAAAGGGCACTGGGGTCCGGGAAGGACATGAGGGCCAGCGGCAGGCAAGACATCAGCTGGCAGAGGGCACTCCGGGGCTGGAAAGAGCTAATTCCCTGGACAACCACCAGGAGGCGCCGCGTGGTGAGTCGTCACCTTGCCACAGGCACATTTAGCAAAATACCAAAAAGAAATGAAAAAACATGAAATGGACCTGTACACACATACAGAGGAACGCAGACTTTAGAAGGTAACATGAAAACACAGGGCATGAGGATAAAAAAACTTGGAGGGGCATTTTAACAAATGTTTGAAATCTTTATTTAGCAAAACAGCCTTGTATGTATGCTTTATTAGATATCAAGGTTTAACATGTGGGTAAGCATGTGTCATGCAGAAACCCTTCTCAACCGCATGAGGCATTATATTCCCACTTTTGTTTTTCCAGTGTTTCTAATCACTTTTTCACCGGGGAGTTAGTAAATAACGAACACTTCCAAAGGCGTCAGGTGGAATGGGTATACATGCAGAGGTTGGTCATCTCTGACTGGGATGACAAACACTGTACCATAATCACAGTGCTTGTCTTTACATCCATAGTGATATTTTACAGAAGTACTTCAAAAGCAACAACAATTTTTGTTCATTAATATCCTAAGACACATATTGGACTCTAAAAGAACAGCAATGATGAAACACGAAACCTAAAAGGAGTAGAGGGGTAAAGTCATTGTTAGCACTGTGCAGCTCACTGCTTCAACCCCCACAGCTCAGACATGCTAAAAAAGCCCTGTGATATAATCAAAATGCACCAACATCTTTACTTTTGTAGCAATATTTTAAACAGCTGTATGACAATTACTTTTTTCCATTTTTATCATTTGGAGTGGCCCCAAAATATTAATTTCCCTGCAATTTTATCAAAATGTACATTGCATAGTGTCTTTAAAACTGTACCGTCTTAGCAACTTCTTGCCTCCACCCTACCTCTGATAAACATCATGGTTTTGTCTTAAGCAAAGAGAAAGAAGTCTGGTGAAATAAAAATTACATTGTAATATTTAAAAGCGAGACTATCCCAACCTTTTAAATATGAGCATAAACTTGTTTTTAAAAATGAATTATCCAGCATGCAACCCCCCATAAAAAACAAACCCACGAACAAAAGACTCCTCTTAAAGGCAGATTACAAAGATGGGACATAAACCTCTTAATAAACATTGTTTGTAAATTGTGAAGAAAGTGTTAGATTCCAGGGTACAGTTTAATCCCCACTGTCATTTGCAGATCAAAAATATCAAATTTGAAAAGCTTTGTAACTGAATGTAGGAGATAGATAAAGTCTGTAGCCTGTTATCTGGAAAAACATCCCCCACCCCACAGCCAATCCCCCATGCACCATGACAAAATGATTAGAAATTTGGCAAAATGATGGGGGGCAATAAAGCATTCTGAAGTTCAGCGAATGTTTCTGTATGACAAAGGCTGGCCCTGGCTAAAACAAGGCAACTAACAAAGAATGGATACAAAACTCTTACACTAAACAAAAAAAGATTTCAGTCCATAGTCAAACCACCCCCCAAATCTATGTCAGGTCTCTTATTCCTAGGTCCCTGTTTTTTTCATATTCAACTTTGAAAAGTTTATTTTGTAAAACGTTGTTTGATGTTATTAAAAACAGTGAGTTTAGCAGCAGCAGAAGAAGGAGATGGCTGTTTCAGATAAAAAAAAGTCAGGAAAAGAGAGGCATGGGGTAGGATGTGGGGTGACAAGTTTTTTCAGATAACAGTGTCAGATGCTACAGACTTTCTCTCTCTCCTTTATGCAGTTACAAAGCTGTGGCTTGGCTTTTCAGGGTTGATATTTTTATTGTAAAACCTCTAGGTAAATGATCAAAGGTTTATGCATCCTGGAAATTTCTTCACAATTTACAATTGATGAGCTTATATCATATCCTTGTATACTGCCCTTAAAGAAGATTGTTGTTGTCAGGGTTTTTTTGCATGTTGAGTAATTCATGTAGGCATCACTTCAAAAACAAGCGAATGCTTTTATTGAAAAGGTCGAGCTAGTTTCTCTTTTCAGCGTTGTAATTTACTTTTTATTTCACCAGACCCCCTTCTCTTTGGTTAGGACACAACAGTAACGTTTATGAGAGGTGGAGTGGAGGCATGGGGAGGGAGCGTTAGAGCAGTGGTGGGAGCTACGGGGGGCCGTGCCTGAGGATGTCAGCAAAATGTCTTGCGGCCCGCACTCAGGGTATGTCTACACTACGAGAGTAGTTTGATTTTACTTAAATCGAATATGTGGAATCGATATGGCAAAGTCGAACGTGTGTGTCCACACTAAGGACAGTAATTCGACTTTGTGAGTCCACACTAACGGGGAAAGCGTCGACATTGGAAGCGGTGCACTGTGGGCAGCTATCCCACAGTTCCCGCAGTCCCCGCTGCCCATTGGAATTCTGGGTCGAGCCGCCAATGCCTTCTGGGTAAAAAAATGTGTCGAGGGTGCTTTTGGGTAACTGTCATCATCCGTCCGTCACTACCGCCCTCCCTCCCTGAAAGCGCCGGCGGGAAATCAGTTCGCGCACTTTTCTGGTCAGTGACAGCGCGGACGCCACAGCACTGCGAGCATGGAGCCCGCTGCGACCATCACTGCAGTTGTGGCCGTTGTCAACACCTCGCAGCTTATCATCCACCTTTCCCAGAGGCAGATGCAGAGAAATCAGGCGAGGAGGCTACGGCACCGCGGTGAGGACCTGAAGTCTGAGAGTAGCACAGACCTGTCAGAAAGCATGGGACCCAGCGCCGAGGACATCACGGTGGCAATGGGTCATGTGGATGTTGTGGAACGGCGATTCTGGGCCCGGGAAACAAGCACGGACTGGTGGGACCGCATAGTGCTGCAGGTCTGGGATGAATCCCAGTGGCTGCGAAACTTTCGCATGCGGAAGGGGACTTTCATGGAACTTTGTGAGTTGCTGTCCCCTGCCCTGAAGCGCAATGACACCCGGATGCGAGCAGCCCTGACTGTCCAGAAGCGAGTGGCCATAGCCCTCTGGAAGCTTGCAACGCCAGACAGCTACCGGTCAGTCGCGAACCACTTTGGCGTGGGCAAATCTACCGTGGGGGTTGTTGTGATGCAAGTAGCCAACGCAATCGTTGAGGTACTGCTCTCAAAGGTAGTGACCCTGGGAAACGCGCAGGTCATCATAGATGGCTTCGCCGCGATGGGATTCCCAAACTGCGGTGGGGCAATAGATGGAACTCACATCCCTATTCTGGGACCGGACCACCAGGCCAGCCAGTACATCAACCAAAAGGGCTACTTTTCAATGGTGCTGCAAGCACTGGTGGACCATAGGGGACGTTTTACAAACATCAACGTCGGATGGCCGGGCAAGGTTCATGACACTCATGTTTTCAGGAACTCAGGTCTGTTTAGATGGCTGCAGGAAGGTATTTACTTCCCGGACCACAAAATAACTCTTGGGGATGTGGAGATGCCTATAGTCATCCTCGGGGACCCAGCCTACCCGCTAATGCCCTGGCTCATGAAGCCCTATACTGGCGCCCTGGACACTGAAAAAGAACTCTTCAACTACCAGCTGAGCAAGTGCAGAATGGTGGTGGAGTGTGCTTTTGGCCGTCTCAAGGGGAGATGGAGAAGCTTACTGACTCGCTGTGATCTCAGCGAAACCAATATCCCCATTGTTATTGCAGCTTGCTGTGTGCTCCACAATCTCTGTGAGAGCAAGGGGGAGACCTTTATGGCGGGGTGGGAGGTTGAGGCAAATAGCCTGGCTGCTGATTACACCCAGCCAGACAGCCGTGCGATTAGAAGAGCCCAGCGGGACGCGCTGTGCATCCGGGAGGCTTTGAAAGCTAGGTTCCTGAGTGAGCAGGGTAACCTGTGACTTTTCAGTTTGGGTACAGAGAAGCTGAACCTGCCCCCGTTTCTTTACCCACTAAATGTTCAGTATCCTCTCCAGTTACATACCCCGTTCCCCCCCTTCCAACACACGTTTAAAAATAAAATCACTTGAATTTTGTTAATGAACACCGTTTTCTTTATTACTGTTTTCATGGGAAAGTGTTGAACCTGGGACGCAGACTGTGGTGGGGAGCGGGTGTAGTGTAGTAATGCAAATGACGCTTCTAAACTCCAGGAATGACAGGCTCCGCAGTGGTGGACTGGTGGTTTCAACGGAGCCTGCCACCCCTCCTGTTCGGGACTCTGTGTGTGGGGGGGCTATGTGACTTTGTGGCACCGGGAGGACGGTTACACATCCCCTGCTGCGTGGCTCTGTGATCCAGGATAAGGACCGCTGCATAAGATCTGTAACTGCACTCCCCCGCCACAAAGTCACAGAGCACCCCCCACCCCCCACAGAACACTAAAACCACCTCCCAGACTGACCAGGGTAACAAGTGACTGCAATGTGTGTGTGCCCTGCTGCTGAACCTGCCCCCGCCTCTGTACCCTGGTAAAGGTGACTGTCCTGTCCAATTACCAACCCCCTTCCCCCCCTTCAGACAGACTCTCCTCTAAAAGAACATGATGGAAACAGTAATTAACAGAAACGTATTTTTTATTAGCAACTACACATGAAACTGGGGGGTGAAACTTGGACGGGGGCTTGGGTGAGGCGGTAAGGAAAGGACTTGTCAAATTTTGGGGAATGAGAGCCTTCTAGTACTAGAGCAGTCTGCAGGGGTGGAGTGAGAGTTTTCACGGACTCTGCCGCCCCTCCTTCTTTGGACTTTGGGTGAGGGGGGTATGGGACTTGGTGGCGGGGGAGGGCGGTTACAGATAGACTGCAGCGGGGCTCTGTCCTCCTGCCTCCGGTCCTGCAGAACATCCACAAGGCGCCGGAGCGTGTCCGTTTGCTCCCTCATTAGTCCAAGCAGCGTTTGAGTCGCCTGCTGGTCTTCCTGCCGCCACCTCTCCTCCCGTTCCATGTGTGATCGGTGCATTTGGGACAAGTTCTCCCTCCACTGGGTCTGCTGGGCTGCCTGGGCTCGGGAGCAGCCCATAAGTTCCGAGAACATGTCCTCCCGTGTCCTCTTCTTCCTACGCCTAATCTGCGCTAGCCTCTGGGAGTGTGATGCCAGGCTAGGTTGGGAGACAGTCGCAGCTGTGGGAATGGGAAAAAGGGAGTGAATTCCTCAGAAAGATAAATTTCGTTGTGAACAAAGAACATAGTCTTTCTCTGTGAACAAGACCATGCACAGCACCTATCACATGCGCACTCAGGACAAGGTCGAATTTTCGGCCTTCGCATTCAGTGCCTGGGGTCTTGCAGTGCAGATCAGAGAAGCGGGGCAGGACACCGGAATTTGTGTAGCAGGCAGACATGGTAAGCCGTAGACTTGTGGCTGCTTAAAACTTTAATAGTTGCACTGGCCTCCTTTCACATTGAAAGCAATGCCAGTCCCTGCTGCCAGCAATCCGGCAAGCATGAACTCTGCCCCTGTCCCACCCCCTCGCAGCTGTCCCAGGGAAAGATCCCTGCATGCTGCCCCTCTCCCGCCTCCACCGCGTGGCTGTAAACCGCCGGTTACATTTCTGTAAAGGAACAGGCAAGCAGTCCCAATACTAACATTCCCCTACCTAATTCAAAGCAGGTCATCATGAGCGACATCACTCTGATGAGGATTTCAGAGACGGAAAAAGAAAGGATGCTTCTGGAAAGCCTGCAAAGACCAGGGCCGTATGCCGCCATGCTCTGCAGGGCAATGATCCCGGAGTACTTGCTTGTCTCCTGGCGCGGAAATGTTTCCTACTACGGAGGACCCAATAAGGCCGCTCTCCCCAGGAACCTGATGCAAAGGCTTTCCAATTACCTCCAGGAGAGCTTCGTGGAGATGTCCATGGAGGATTTCAGCTCTATCCCCGGACATATAGACCGGATTTTACTGTAGCTGCACTGGCAGGGACTAAACGGTAGAGTGGCTTGGGCAGAACAATCATGCTAAACCGGACATTGTTAGATTTTTTTCAGTAGTTGCACTGCCAGGGAGTGAACAGTTAAGCGCCTAGGGCAAAGTAATCATGAAGAACCCATTGTTAATATTCCTGTTCTGTTAAAAATAAATGTTTACATGTTTAAAACACTTACTGGCTGATCCTTCCCCTGATTCTATGTCCGGGTTAACGGCTGGGGACGGTTGGTAGGGGATCTCTGTAAGGGTGATGAAGAGATCCTGGCTGTCGGGGAAATCAGCGTTGTAAGCGCTGTCGACTGCCTCGTCCTCCTCATCTCCTTCCTCATCTTCCCCGTCCGCTAACATGTCCGAGGAAGCGGCCGTCGACAATATCCCATCCTCAGAGTCCACGGTCAGTGGTGGGGTAGTGGTGGCGGCCGCACCTAGGATCGAATGCAGTGCCTCGTAGAAACGGGATGTCTGGGGCTGGGATCCGGAGCGTCCGTTTGCCTCTTTGGTCTTCTGGTAGCCTTGTCTCAGCTCCTTGATTTTCACGCGGCACTGCGTTGCATCCCGGCTGTATCCTCTCTCTGCCATGGCTTTAGAGATCTTCTCATAGATCTTTGCATTCCGTCTTTTGGAGCGCAGCTCGGAAAGCACGGACTCATCGCCCCACACAGCGATCAGATCCAAGACTTCCCGATCAGTCCATGCTGGGGCCCTCTTTCTATTCTGAGATTGCACGGCCATCTCTGCTGGAGAGCTCTGCATCGTTGCCAGTGCTGCTGAGCTCGCCATGATGTCCAAACAGGAAATGAGATTCAAACTGCCCAGACAGGAAAAGGAATTCAAATTTTCCCGGGGCTTTTCCTGTGTGGCTGGTCAGAGCATCCGAGCTCGGACTGCTGTCCAGAGCGTCAACAGAGTGGTGCACTGTGGGATAGCTCCCGGAGCTATTAGCGTCGATTTCCATCCACACCTAGCCTAATTCGACATGGCCATGTCGAATTTAGCGCTACTCCCCTCGTTGGGGAGGAGTACAGAAGTCGAATTTAAGAGACCTCTATGTCGAACTAAATAGCTTCGTGATGTGGACGGGTGCAGAGTTAATTCGATGTAACGGCGCTAAATTCGACATAAACTCCTAGTGTAGACCAGGCCTCAGATTACTCTGATGGGCTGCATGCGGCCCGCGGGCCGTAGGTTGCTCACCACTGCATTAGAGGTTATGGTTTTAAAGGCACTATATGTGATGCTGGCAGACCAGGTACCAGCTCATGCCAAAGCCCCAGGCCTCACTGAATGTTTATAAATCCATAGTTGGAAGCCAGACCAATTCACTTGTGTATTAGTACAGATCCAAGTGATTGGTAAATGTATGAGAGTGTATTTGATGTTTAAACTTCATGAAAACTAGTGGGATGTTACATGCATTGTTTTCACTTATCTGTATCCCGTTATAATGCAATAGCAAACATCCACAGTGTATATCCCTGTAACTAAATAACCCATCAAATGAAAAAGAAGCCTTGTGGAATGCAAATGAAGAACTTTAACAGAAAAGTGCTAATTTTAAGGCAAGTGATCATTGTGTGTGGTGATCAGAGGTCAAAGATGCTAAGTGCATTCCTCACTCTCCGTAATCAAATGAAGAGCCCATGTGGGTAGTGACCCAGTGAGTTTGCTTGCTGTGAGAAGAAGCTATAAGTATGGAGTTAGGGAAAGCTCCTTCATCTCTGAGCTGTTTGGATTCTAACAGGTGGAATAACCAGAGTTAATCTGGGTAGCCCTGAGATCCTTTTGGGAAACTGGCTGGTTATTACATCTCTGCCACCATTTGGAATTATAGACTGTGATTAACCTGTTATTATATTTAACCTGCTTTAACCTCTCAATAACTCATTTCCTTTTCTTTGCTAATAAAACTGTAGTTAGTTTACTATAGAATTGGCTGCCAGCATTGTCTTTGGTGTAAGATCTAGGATACCATTTGATCTGGGTGAGTGACTGGCCTCTTGGGACTGGGAGTAACCTAAAATATTTGTGATTTTTGGATTAAGTGACCGTTTTATCACGAAGTCCAGTTTGTCTGGGTGGCAAGATAGGCTGGAGAGTCTAAGGGGACTGTCTGTGACTCCATGGCATGACTGGTATAGTGATCAAGGAGTTCACATTTGTTATTGGTTTGGTGAAATCTAATTATAGAACTAGGGTGACCAGATGTCCTGATTTTATAGGGACAGTCCCGATTTTGGGGTCTTTTTCTTATATAGGCTCCTATTACCCCCCACCCCTATCCTGATTTTTCACACTTGCTGTTTGGTCACCGTATATAGAACACACCACCAGCTTGGGGTGTCTGCCCTGTTTTCTGGCAGTCTGCCCTGAAGTAGCATTCACAGTCGTGAGCCACTCCAGACAGCATGACACTATACAATATTTTTTTTAAAGAGAAAGAAAAATAATACCTTGGTGCTGCTTCAGTGTGATGATAAATAAAATGAAAAAAATTAACTGTTTTTCAGATAGCTCTGATTATCAGATAACTCTGTGTACCTGTGTGTGTGTGTGTGTGTGTGTGTATGTGCATGTGTTCAGTGATTGTTAATCTCTTTTGTGTATGTTGCTAAATGTGCCAAATAAGTTATTAATGCAAAATATTTACTGCTTAATCTTAAGAATAAAATTTTGTTTGTAGCTATTGTCTCTCAAATACTAAAATATAGGTTTCCCAAATACTCCATTGCTGTTTTTATTTTACTTAGTACACACAACTTTAATTAATCCACATTTCAGATCTTACCAAAAAGGGCATAGTTTGAGGAAAGAGGAATAAAAAGGTAGCTTAAACTAGGCCTGCATTTTCTCTCACAAATGGGCCTATTAATGAATTTTCACCATTAGATTTCCTTTGAGTGCGGTATTGTGTGTGTTTTATATGAAACAATGCTGAAAAACAAGTGTGTGTGAGAAAGACACATCTATAAAACATTCAAAGTAGTTTTATATTATATGTTTAAAGGGGTTATCTATAAATAGTGAACAAGCTGGCTTGAACATACTTATTTGGGGTTGGGAGTGATGGGGGTGTGTTGCATGTTTCCCTACCTTTTTTTTGTCAAAAACTTTATGAAAATTAAGAGGCCCCTAATACAGCTTAAGCCAATAGGTGCTAATTTCCAATAAATATAAAAGGTTAGGAAGAAATACATTATTTGAGTATATGGAATAAGGGAAATTGGAATAAAATTTAGGCATGTACCAGTTTTTAAAGACAAATGCTAAAAGAATTGTGGAGAAAGAAGACATTTTATTCTTGGTCCAAATTAAGAAACAAATAAGGTTAACTGCTGAATGTATGTAGGTATTGTAAAAAAAATTGATAAAGAAACCTACATACATGCTTATTGGAATTGGTATTTTATCTTTAATTTACAATTTAATATGCTCTGCTGGATAATTCCGTCAAAATCCATGGGGTTAGAAAATCTTTCTGATTGGTTTAGGAAAATGTGATGCAATTTACTATTCAGTGACATGTGATTCCACAAAAAGTCATGTGGTTAAAGAATCCCTTCTGATTGGCTCACCAGTGATGGGTGGTTTGTTGCAAGATTCCAGAGCAGGGGGTGCTGCCAGGGCCGGCTCTAGGCACCAGCAAACCAAGCACATGCTTGGGGCGGCACATTTTCAGGGGCGGCATTCCGGCCATCTTTTTTTTGTTTTGTTTTGCTTCCGGCGGCAAAAGCCTAGAGCCGGCCCTGGCAGCAGCAGCGTGTGGTGTGCAGGGGGTGCCCTCGGGCTGCTGCGGTTTGTGCCGCGGGGGAGCAGTGCCCACACCTTGTGGCTGGGCCAGGCAGGCTCCGAGCAGGGGACACTCGGGCTGGGGGCCGCCTCATGGGGCACAGGGAGCTGCCAGCAGGTGCCGCAGGCACCCCGAGCTGCCCAGGGACTGTGGCAGGGCGGTCAGAAGCAGCAGCAGCAGCGGGGCCATAGAGGGCGGGGCACTGCTGTGCGGGGCCTGCATCCTGCTCTCCGGGGCTCTGTTCCCTCTGGGGCTTCCCTGCCCCGGCTCCTCAGCCCCGTGCCGGGGCGGTCCCCAGCTCTGCCCTCCTGGGTCCTGGCCAGTCCTGGAGGCAGGAGCCCTGGCTGGAGGGACCCTGGGCTGAGGCGTGGCCCGGGAGCCCCGCTGCTTACCCGACCCTGCCAGCGCCGGACCGCTGGAGGTGAGGGGGGAGCAGGCGGAGTCAGCACTGGTGGTTCTGGGAAGGCAGGGGGTGCGGGTGGGGTGGGGTGAGGTGGGGTGGGGTGGGGTGGGGTGGGGGGGAGAGCCCAGGGCTGGGGCGGGGGGCAGCCAAACATTTTTTTGCTTGGGGCAGCAAAAAACCTAGAGCCGGCCCTGGGTGCTGCAGTTTGGTTGTTGACAGTCTGTGGTGTGAAATGCTTTTCTCTTGTCTCTGTGCTTTTAAAAAACTTTCTTGAATGTCTCTGTAATGATCCCCACTTCTGGTATCACTGTAACGGGCTGGCACCCAACTCTCGCAAGCACCCCCTGGTCAAGTGCGTGCATGCCTGCAGTTTTTCTCCGCTCATGGTGCCCCCATTGGCTGCTGCACTTGTCAGGCAGGTCTTCAGTGACTCAGCCCAAGTCTGTGTGTGAAACAAACAAACCTCTTCTGGGGTACACAGTCCAAAATGTCCTGCAGCTCTCCCCGGGCTCAGTCTTTAACAGTCCAGTAGGGCCCGTCATGGTATCCTCTCCATTGGTATCAACCTCTAACCCTTCCTGGGCTGACACCCCTAATTAGTCCAATGGTGGCCTATCTCAGTACCCCTTCAGCTGGTGCATCTTCCTATAGCCCTCCCTGGGCTCAGTCTTTAAGCAACCTAACAGGGCCCATCACGGTACCCTCACTCGGTCCGGCTAGGTTGCAAGGTTCCTACTCTGGAATTGAGCAGTGCCCCAAGGGCTTCTTCCTTGCGACTCCTTGCCTCCACTTGTGCCACCCCTCTTGGACTCAGTTCACTGATCACAGCTCCCCGCTGAGTCAGTCCCAGGGCAGCCCCCTTCCCTGCGGTGCCACCATTCTAATTCCCTTCCTTAGGGCATAGCCACTTCCCCCAGAGCCTGGTGGGGGACCTGGTCCCACCCACTGCTTTGGGTCCAAAACCAGGGACCCTTGAAGTATAGCAGCCTTGTGCTGCGCCCCTTAACTAATTGCTGCTCTACATTTCCTTGGGCCACTTCCCCATAGCTCATCTTAGTTGAGCCCTGGCAGCCAGCCAGAAGCTATTCTCCAGCTCCCAGTCCCTGCAGACAACTGCTTGCTTCACCCTCAGCACCCGGCAGCCAGCCAGGAACTCCTTCCTCACTCCTCGAGTCCCTGCCAGGACAGGGTTTGCATGACAGCATGAGTGAAACACTGACCGTCTGCCCCTTTGGTTGGTGCAGAGGCAGCGGGAAGGGCTGGGGGGCACCATCAGGTGCAGAGATCGGGGGAGAGATTATGCAGTGGGTACTGGGGGGCTGCGAGCAGATGCAGAGAGGGGAAGATGGGAGTGGGCAAGGTTTACCAAGGTAAGCCCCTCCAGATGGTGCCTGAGGCTGTCCCTGCAGTGAGGTGCATGGGGCATGAATTATAGCAGTTGCCATGGGGTGCAGGGTCTTGCCAGGAGGTTCATTTCATACCTCCCTGGGCTCTGCACAGGAGCCTCCTCACACCCTTTCCTGTACTCGTGAGTCTGGCACATCATGCGTCTCATGCAGGAAACCAGCAGCTGCAGCTTTGGCCAGCCTGAGAAATGAAACCCACAGATTGGAGAAGCCCAGAAGCAGGCTCTCCCTTCCCCACTGAGCAATCCTCACTGGGGGGCCACGCAGCTCACAGTGAGGGCTCTGGAGATGGTTGCCAGGGGTTACGGGACTGGGAACACAGCGCTGCTCGCCTTGCTGGGCTGGCTCGGGGGTGAGTGCCCTTTTCTCCTGGTGTTCGGCTGCACAGAGATTTTAAAAGCCTCATAAATAATGTTTCTCTGGCACCTTTTACTCCAGAGCCTTTTGAAGACTTAGGTGTTGGATTTCACTGGGAATCCAGACACCCGGGTTTTATTCCTAATGTTGGGAGGGGAGTGGGGTCTAGTGGTTAGAGCAAGGGGTGCTGTGAGTCAAGACTCCTTTCCTTAGAGGTTTTTAAGGTCAGGCTTGACAAAGTCCTGGCTGGGATGATTTAGTTGGGAATTGGTCCTGCTTTGAGCAGGGGGTTGGACTAGATGACCTCCCGAGGTCCCTTCCAACCCTGATATTCTATGATTCTATGACTCCTGGATTCTGTCCCCAGCTCTCGGGAGGAAGTGGGGTCTAGTGAGTTAGAGTGGGGAGGGGGCTGGAGGGAAGTGGGGTCTAGTGGGTTAGAGCATGGGAAGCTGGAAGCCCAGACTCCTGGATTCTAGCATTGGCTCTGGTAGGGGAGTGGGGTCTAGCGATTAGAGCAGACGGGCTGGGAGCCTGGACTCCTGGGTTTGATTTCCAGTTCTGGGATGGAGGAAATGACCAAGGATACATGGGGGAGCAGGAGTAGTCCAGCAGCTCAGAATGACTCTGCTCCCCTCACCAAAAAACTGCACAACTAGGACTGGGAAAGGAGGTTGGTTGTGTGTGTGTGTCGGGGGGAGTAAAGATTCCTTGAAGCTGCTCCCCCGGGCTTGGGAAGGGGTGAAGAGCTTCACAGCTGCAGAAGGGGGGTGGGCGGTGGGGCTGGGGGTCAAAGCAGAGGTATTTCCAGTCGAGAGAGGGAAGTGTTAATGCCATAGTACAAGGCGCTGGGAAGGCCTCATCTGGAAAACTGTGCACGACTCTGGTCAGCCATGTACTAGAAATATGAATTCAGGCTGGACCAAGTGCAGAGAAGGATTGTTAGGATGACCAGGGGTTGGAGGACAGTCTTATGAGAGGGGACTGGAAGAGCTTGACTTGTTCAGCATGGTGAAACGCAGGCTGAGAGGGGATCTGAATGCTCTCTATAAATACATTGTGCAGGGGAGGGAGGGCACCAGAGAGGGTGAAGAGCTACAGAAAATAAAAGAGGAGGAGGCAGGTTCTGGAACCTCCTCCTAATAGGAGGAATGGGGGACAAACACCCTAACTAGTTTGAAGATGGAGCTTGACGTGTTTCCGAATTGGATGATATGATGGGGGATGCTCCCTTCCAGTCCTGACCTGGGTTCCCACTGCGGTTTAGCTTCAGTCAGTTCCTTAGGTGCAAACCCGCACTGGATTAACTAAAGTGCTGTTTGCAAGCTGAGTGAAAACCATGTCAGCTGGCGTGTCTAGACTTTTCTTGGTTCTACTTTGTTCCTGTTCTGGCAGGGGGAAGCTAACCTCAAAACTGCCAAATTCAAAATGAGAACATCTATATGGGGTTTGCACAAGTTCAATCAATTGGTTTTTGAAGTGGTTTCAACTGTACTAGTGCAATCCATGTATAGTGCAGGTCACAGCCTCACCCACCTGTGAAGGATGGAATTATGGGTAGAGTTTCTACAAATAGCTTAAGCAATTTGAAAGGGAGGTATATGTTCAACTGGGAAATCTTCATATTTTTTGTGAAGCCCTTGCTGCAAATAGTCTGAGCTGAAGAGAACTCATTACCTTTATACAGTTAGGATTTTCAGCTGTTGAAACGCACATTCTAAGCCCTAGCTCAGGGCACATTGCTGGTCAGCTCCAGGTCCCCAGGAGACAGGGAACATCCCACTGTAAACGCATGTGAACATAAGGGATGCTAGAAAGGATGTTCATGGGTCAGACCTAATCTCCCCTTCTCTATGTCTTTATTCCCATGGTTCACTTGTAGGTTTGACCATTTCAGAGCAAGCTCAGCTCCGATTGGTGAATGGCTCGAGTCACTGTGCTGGGAGAGTCGAGGTGCTTCACAACCACCAGTGGGGAAGCGTGTGTGATGTTGACTGGGACCTAAACGATGCTGGAGTTGTGTGCAGGCAGCTGGGTTGTGGGACGGCATTGTTAGCCCCAGGGGGGGCTGAGTTTGGAGAAGGGTCTGACCCCATCTGGCTGGCTGAGGTTAACTGCACAGGGAGAGAAGCTGCCCTCACGGAATGCTGGAGTGGGCCTTGGGGAGACCATAACTGTAACCACAGAGAAGATGCCAGTGTTGTGTGCTCAGGTAACCCCCACCCATGACACATATGGCACTGTGTGGTGAGTACTGTGCTGCAGGGAGTAGAGCAGCATGTGTTACTCAACAGGGGTCATTCTCCCCTCTGAATCAGCACTGACTCTGATGTCCCAGACTGGCCTGAGCTGGGTAATTGATGCTGAGAGCTAAAACTGAGGCCCTGCCCATTCTTTCTCTCTTGGCACTTTCTCAGCAGTCTGGGAGTTAATGCTGGGTCTGAAATCCAGGTGGGGTGAATCCATTTTGCCTTCTTTCAGCCTGAAATCCTGGCATGTGCTTTCAGCTGGACACAGAATTCTCCTCACTTCCTGGCCCAAAGTTCTTTTTGCTTCAGTCCCCAATGTCTAAGGGAATACTAATGCTGAGAGTCGCTGGGCAGGTCCCACAAGGTGTTGAGATGTCAGTGGGATGGGAGGGCTCCCAGTGTTTCTTAGGGGGCACTCAACACTCTTCAGGTCCCGAATGTAGCCAAATCGCACATGCTCTCAATTCTAGTTTCCCCATCAATCTGTGTCAGTGGGCAGAATATTCTCCGCCCTCCCAGCTGCCTGTTCAAACAGGAATTAGTTCAGGGGCAACCTGTTTTATGTAAGAAGGCAGACAAGGTGATCACAAAGGTCCCTTCTGGTGTTATAACCTATGGCACAGCCCTACCTCTGCCTTTCCTCCCACACCCCAGGGCCTGCTATGTCCCTTGGAGTCTGGCTTCTCCGCTCTGCCCTGGTTCTGCTCCTGCTGGTGTCTGCCCCGATCATCACCTGCATCCTGAAGAAAGGAGCCCCCACCCTCCCTGAGCCCCTGAGAACTGGCAATGGCAGTAAGGGGCAGCCTGGAGAGGACCCAGCGATGGGAGAGGAGTCGGTTATATACGCCAGTGAGTAACTGTCATTTATGGCTGTTTCTGCTCAGACATTCAGCTGGATAATTCCAGCAGCAATGTCTCTGGTCAGCCTGAAAACATAAGTCTGAGTCCACGCCCCAGAGTCAAGGATACAAAGAAACCTTGGACATCTTTCATTATTTGTATCCAGAAAAATGTTCCACTTCCTTGAAATTGGGGGTGGGGGGAGGAGGGGGAATCCTATCTCTGACTGATAATTGGCCTCTAAATGATGAAATCTCAGAATCATGTGGCGCTACAAGGATGGGCCAAAATCATCCTCAGAGTAGGATACTGTTTGTGACCTAAATCATGGGTGTTTAATATCTTTATTAATGATCTGGTGGATGGTGTGGACTGCACTCTCAGCAAGTTTGCAGATGACACTAAACTGGGAGGCGTGGTAGATACGCTGGAGGGTAGGGATCAGATACAGAGGGGCCTAGACAAATTAGAGGATTGGGCCAAAAAAAACATGATGAGGTTCAACAAGGACAAGTGCAGAGTCCTGCACTTAGGACGGAAGAATCCTATGCACTACTACAGACTAGGGACCGAATGGCTAGGTAGCAGTTCTGCAGAAAAGGACCTAGGGGTCACAGTGGACGAGAAGCTGGATATGAGTCAACAGTGTGCTCTTGTTGCCAAGAAGGCTAACGGCATTTTGGGCTGTATAAGTAGGGGCATTGCCAGCAGATCGAGGAACGTGATCGTTCCCCTTTATTCGACATTGGTGAGGCCTCATCTGGAGTACTGTGTCCAGTTTTGGGCCCCACACTACAAGAAGGATGTGGAAATATTGGAAAGAGTCCAGCGGAGGGCAACAAAAATGATTAGGGGTCTGGAGTACATGACTTATGAGGAGAGGCTGAGGGAACTGGGATTGTTTAGTCTCCAGAAGAGAAGGATGAGGGGGGATTTGATAGCTGCTTTCAACTACCTGAAGGGGGGTTCCAAAGAGGATGGAGCTCAGCTGTTCTCAGTGGTGGCAGATGACAGAACAAGGAGCAATGGTCTCAAGTTGCAGTGGGGGAGGTCTAGGTTGGATATTAGGAAACTCTATTTCACTAGGAGGGTGGTGAAGCACTGGAATGCGTTACCTAGGGAGGTGGTGGAATCTCCTTCCTTGGAGGTTTTTAAGGCCCGGCTTGACAAAGCCCTGGCTGGGATGATTTAGTTGGGAATTGGTCCTGCTTTGAGCAGGGGGTTGGACTAGATGACCTCCTGAGGTCCCTTCCAACCCTGATATGCTATGATTCTATGATTCTATGAACTCACTGATTTTCCCAGGCAAAGCAATGGGCTGGGGGCATGAGATGTACGGTTACATGGAAGCAGGATGCCGGGATTGCAGCATGGTTCAGCTGTGAGGAGGGAGTTTTGGAATCTAAAACCTGATCTTAAATCTCCACTGACCCAGAGCAGAGGCCGGACAGCTTAAAATCTGGCCTGTTTGAACCTGGGTCTACTTTTGTGGCTCTGGCCTGTTGCTCTCCGAGAGCCACTGTCAAACTGTCCCGCCTCTGGTAATCAGAAATGATGCTTCCGAAGTCCCTGCTGTAGCTGTAGGATTTGTCCAGTATTTTCAGAGCTGAGATTTCTCTGCTCCCTGGATGCCTCCCTGTGCCGTAGGGCAGAGTGTGCTCCGCAGCTGCTGGGATGTCTGTGGGAATTATTGGAGGAAGTGGTTAGAGTGTGAGCAGGACTCTGTGCCTCGGGCAGCGGGGGAGGGTTGCCAGGAGGATTATCACTGTAATGATTTAACTCATTCCATGGTGTCCTTGGTTCAGCTCCATTTGCTTCTCAATCTTCATTGTCACTCCCTTTCACATTGTTTCATTCACAGATGTCTCAAGTTTTGTGGGCACCCACGGACCTCAGTGACAGATGTACTGACTAGGATGATGCCAGCAAGACAGGGCTGCGGGGGAGCCTGGCCTGGATTGGGGAGATGGCAGCTTCACCTCCTAGCGTTCAAATGTTCCACCCTCCCTGTCTCTTGCACTAGTGCGTGTGAGGGGCACGTGCTGGATGGCTGTGACTATCCTTCGGGGTGGGGAGGGCTGTGCTAGCAGCAAATATCCTGACTGTCGTTTAATAGCAGGACATGTTCTGAACAGGGCTTATTTTAAATAAATTTAGGAAACACCTGGAACAGCCAGTTTTATCAGCTGCGTCACCTTGTTACAGGGTCATGAGTTAGCCTGTGCGCACCACTCCCTCCAGTGGAGAGACTCAGAGCGTCTCAGCTGCGTGCCTTAAACCCAGCACTGGGAGGAACTGACAGCTCCTCTTGTAGCTCAGGCTATGTCTACACTACGAAACTAGGTCGAATTTACAGAAGCCGGTTTTATAGAAATCGGTTGTATACAGCCGATTGTGTGTGTCCCCACATAAAATGCTCTAAGTGCATTAGGTCGGCGGACCGCGTCCACAGTACCGAGGCTAGCGTCGACTTCCGGCGCGTTGCACTATGGGTAGCTATCCCACAGTTCCTGCAGTCTCCGCTGCCCATTGGAATTCTGGGTTGAGATCCCAATGCCCGGATGATGCAAAACAGTGCCGCGGGGGGTTCTGGGTACATGTCGTCAGGCCCCTCCCCCTCCGTCACAGCAACGGCAGACAATAGAGTCACGCCTTTTTACCTGGGTTACCTGTGCAGACAACATACCACGGCAAGCATGGAGCCCGCTCAGCTCAGCTCACCATCACCATATGTCATCTGGGTGCCGGCAGACGTGGGACTGCATTGCTACACAGCAGCAGCAGCTAACTGCCTTTTGGCGGTAGACGGTGCAGCATGACTGGTAGCCTTCATTGGCGATCTGGGTGCCGGCAGCTGTGGGGCTGGTAGCCGTAGGGCTGCATTGCACCAGCCCTTGCCTTTTGCCTTTTGGCAGTAGATGGTTTATTACGACTGGTAACCGTCCTCGTCAGACAGCAGTGGCTGTCAATCATGGGCACCTGGGCAGACAATGATGGTTATCAGTCGTAGTATACTATTTTCTGCCACACGCCCTGTTGGCTCATCGCACGTTAGCAGAGTCGTAGTATGCTATTTTCTGCCAAGCACCCAGTTTTCTGCTAAGCACCCAGAAGAGGCCGAGGGTGATCTGGGTGCTGGCAGACATGGGGCTGGCAGACGTGGGGCTACATTGCTACACAGCAGCAACCCCTTGCCTTTTGGCAGTAGATAGTATATTACGATTGGTATCCATCATCATCATACTGCAGTGGGTAGCAGATCGTGCAATAGGCCTGAAGGCTAACTGCCAAGCACCCAGTATTTGCTGCCAAGCACCCAGAAAATGCCGAGGACTATCAGTCATGCTGCACCGTCGTCTTAAGATGTAAAAAATAGATTTATTCTGTATTCATTGCTTCCCTCCTCCCTCCGTCAAATCAACGGCCTGCTAAACCCAGGCTTTTGAGTTCAATGGCTTTTGGGGGGGCCATTCTGTGTGACAGTTGTTTGTGTTTCTCCCTGATGCAAAGCCACATTTCTTGATTTTAATTCCCTGTACCTGTACGCCATGTCGTCACTCGCCCCTCCCTCCCTCCCTCCCTTCTTCCCCTGGTCCGTCAGATACTACTTTCGCGCCTTTTTTCAGACCGGATGCCATAGCTAGCACTGGGATCATGGAGCCCGCTCAGATCACTGCGGCAATTATGAGCACTATGAACACCACGCGCATTGTCCTGGAGTATATGCAGAGCCAGGACATGCCCAAGCAAAACCAGGACCAGGTGAGGAGGAGGCGATTGCAGCGCGGTGACGAGAGTGATGATGAAATTGACATGGACATAAACCTCTCACAAGGCACAGGCCCCAGCAATGTTGAAATCATGTTGTTAATGGGGCAGGTTCATGCCGTGGAACGCCGATTCTGGGCCCGGGAAACAAGCACAGACTGGTGGGACCGCATTGTGCTGCAGGTGTGGGACAATTCCCAGTGGCTGCGAAACTTTCGCATGCGTAAGGGCACTTTCATGGAACTTTGTGACTTGCTTTCCCCTGCCCTGAAGCGCCAGAATACCAGGATGAGAGCAGCCCTCACAGTTGAGAAGCGAGTGGCGATAGCCCTGTGGAAGCTTGCAATGCCAGACAGCTACCGGTCAGTCGGGAATCAATTTGGAGTGGGCAAATCTACTGTGGGGGCTGCTGTGATCCAAGTTGCCAGGGCAATGAGAGACCTGGTGATATCAAGGGTAGTGACTCTGGGAAATGTGCAGGCCATAGTGGATGGCTTTGCTGCAATGGGATTCCCAAACTGTGGTGGGGCGATAGACGGAACCCATATCCCTATTTTGGCACCGGAGCACCAAGCCACCGAGTACATAAACCGCAAGGGGTACTTCTCAATGCTGCTGCAAGCCCTGGTGGATCACAAGGGACGTTTCACCGACATCAACGTGGGCTGGCCAGGAAGGGTACATGATGCTCGCATCTTCAGGCACTCTGTTCTGTTTCGAAAGCTGGAGGAAGGGACTTTCTTCCCGGACCAGAAAATAACAGTTGGGGATGTTGAAATGCCTATCGTGATCCTTGGGGACCCAGCCTACCCCTTAATGCCATGGCTCATGAAGCCGTACACAGGCAGCCTGGACAGGAGTCAGGACCTGTTCAACTATAGGCTGAGCAAGTGCCGAATGGTGGTGGAATGTGCATTTGGCCGTTTAAAAGCGCGCTGGCGCAGCTTATTGACTCGCTCAGACCTTAGCGAAAAGAATCTCCCCATTGTTATTGCTGCTTGCTGTGCGCTCCACAATATCTGTGAGAGTAAGGGGGAGACATTTATGGCGGGGTGGGAGGTTGAGGCAAATCACCTGGCCGCTGATTACGCGCAGCCAGACACCAGGGCGGTTAGAGGAGCACAGCAGGGCGCGGTGCGCATCAGAGAAGCTTTGAAAACGAGTTTTGTGACTGGCCAGGCTACGGAGTGAAACTTCTGTTTGTTTCTCCTTGATGAACCCTCCGACCCTCCCCCCCCCCCGGTTAACTCTACTTCCCTGTAAACCAACCACCCCACCCTCCCCTACTACCCTCCCCCCTTCGAGCACCACTTGCAGAGGCAATAAAGTCATTGTTACTTCACATTCTTGCATTCTTTATTAATTCATCACACAACTAGGGGGATAATTGCAAAGGTAGCCCGGGATGGGTGGGGGAGGAGGGAAGGAAAAGGACACACTGCACTTTAAAACTTTAACACTTATTGCTCGGGAAATCATCTGGGGTGGAGTGACTGGGTGGCCGGAGGCCCCCCAACCGTGTTCTTGGGCGTCTGGGTGAGGAGGCAATGGGACTTGGGGAGGAGGGCTGTTGGTTACACAGGGGCTGTAGCGGCGGTCTGTGCTCCTGTTGCCTTTCCTGCAGCTCAACCATACGCTGGAACATATCAGTTTGATGCTCCAGCAGCCGGAGCATCGACTCTTGCCTTCTGTGGGCAAGCTGACGCCATCTCTCATCTTCAGCCCGCAACTTGCTCTGTTCCTCCCGCGATTCAGCACGCAACCTCTCCTCCTCAGCCCGCGATTCAGCCCGCCACCTCTCCTCTCGTTCATATTGGGCTTTTCGATAATCAGTCATTGACTGCCTCCACGCATTCTGCTGGGCTCTGTCAGCGTGGGAGGCAGTCTGTAGTTCTGTAAACATTTCATCACGCGTCCTTCGCTTACGTTTTCGAATATTCACTAGCCTCTGTGAAGGAGTAAGATTTGCAGCTGGTGGATGAGAAGGGAGAGGTGGTTAAAAAAGATACATTTTAGAGAACAATGGGTACACTCTTTCACGTTACATTTTGCTGTTCACATTACATAGCACATGTGCTTTCGTTACAAGGTCGCATTTTTCCTCTTATATTGAGGGCCTGCCGGTTTGGTGTGAGAGATCACTCACGCAGTGCCAGGCCACAGATTTCAGCTTGCAGGCAGCCATGGTAAGACACAGTCTTTTGGCTTTTTAACCTTCTTAACATGTGGGGATGGTTTCAAAGAGTACTGCTCTCATTAACCATACCAAGCACCCGTTGGGTTGGCCATTTAAAATGGGTTTGCAATGTAAAAGGAGGGGCTGCGGTTTCAGGGTTAACGTGCAGCACAAACCCAACTAATAACCCTCCCCCACACACCCAATTCTCTGGGATGATCACTTCACCCCTCCCCCCCACCACGTGGCTAACAGCGGGGAATATTTCTGTTCAGCAGAGCAGGAAGGGGCACCTCTGAATGTCCCCTTAATAAAATTGCCCCATTTCAACCAGGTGACCGTGAATGATATCACTCTCCTGAGGATAACAAAGAGCGATAAGGAATGGATGTTGTCTGCATGCCAGCAAACACCGGGACCATACGCTGCCATGCTTTGTTATGCAATGATTCCAGACTACGTGCTACTGGCCTGGCGTGGTAAAGTGTCCTACCATGGCGGACGGGATAAGGCAGCCCTCCCCAGAAACCTTTTGCAAAGGCTTTGGGAGTACATGAAGGAGAGCTTTCTGGAGATGTCCCTGGAGGATTTCCGCTCCATCCCCATACACGTTAACAGACTTTTCCAGTAACTGTACTGGCCGCGATTGCCAGGGCAAATTAATCATTAATCATTAAACACGCTTGCTTTTAAACCATGTGTAATATTTACAAAGGTGCACTCACCAGAGGTCCCCTGTGTGCGCACAGGGTCTTGGGTGAGTTCGGGGGTTACTGGTTCCAGGTCCAGGGTGATAAACATATCCTGGCTGTTGGGGAAACTGGTTTCTCCGCTTCCTTGGTGCTGTGAGCTATTTACATTATCTTCATCCTCATCTTCCTCGTACCCAGAACCCGCTTCCCTGTGTGTTTCTCCAGTGAGGGACTCATAGCACACGGTTGGGGTAGTGGTGGCTGCACCCCCTAGAATGGCATGCAGCTCCGCATAGAAGCGGCATGTTTGCGGCTCAGCCCCGGACCTTCCGTTTGCCTCTCTGGCTTTGTGGTAGGCTTGCCTTAGCTCCTTAATTTTCACGCGGCACTGCTGTGCGTCCCTGTTATGGCCTCTGTCCTTCATGGCCTTGGAGACCTTTTCTAATACTTTGCCATTTCGTTTACTGCTTCGGAGTTCAGCCAACACTGATTCATCTCCCCATATGGCGAGCAGATCCCGTACCTCCCGTTCTGTCCACGCTGGAGCTCTTTTGCGATCCTGGGACTCCATCACGGTTACCTGTGCTGATGAGCTCTGCATGGTCACCTGTGCTGATCAGCTCGCCACGCTGGCCAAACAGGAAATGAAATTCAAAAGTTCCCGGGGCTTTTCCTGTCTACCTGGCCAGTGCATCTGAGTTGAGAGTGCTGTCCAGAGCGGTCACAATGAAGCACTGTGGGATAGCTCCCGGAGGCCAATAACATCGAATTCCGTCCACACTACCCCAATTCCGACCCCCTAAGGCCGATTTTTTCGCTAATCCCCTCGTCGGAGGTGGAGTAAAGAAACCGGTTTAAAGGGCCCTTTAAGTCGAAAGAAAGGGCTTCGTCGTGTGAACGTGTCCAGGCTTAATTCGATTTAACGCTGCTAAAGTTGACCTAAACTCGTAGTGTAGACCAGGCCTTAGAGAGTTGGTGTTGCCTTTCCTCCCAAGCCAGGTGCTCTGTGCATCTCCCATTCCTCCTTCCCCCCAGGCCCTGGGCTCTGTGTACCCCCAACTCTTCCTTCTCCCATAACTTACTGTGGAGGTCATTGCCAGGGGTGGCTGTTAATGTTGCTGCTGTGAACAGACACACACACACAGATGGAGAGCCACTATGGATCTCAGCAAAGCATGGACCATGACTTAAGCTAGGCCACATTATACCAGCAGATCCGCCCGTGGCTCTCCCCCTTCCCTGCCAGCATGAAGCAACCCCCCCGCTGGCTTTGCTCCAGCTGTCCGAGCCCCAGGGAAGAAGAGGAGCGGGGGGGGGAGGGGTGCAGTGAAGAGGTGAAAGCCCCCCTCGGGGGAGCCCCTGAGAAGCTTGGAGGCCCTAGGGCTTGTGGAGCCCTGAGCAGGGAGCCCATCATGCTCCCCCCACTATGGCTGAGTCCCCCCAGCTCCCTGAGCCCTGACTGCACCCCCCCCGTCCCCTGACTGTCTGGCTCCTGGCTTCCATGGCAACGTGCTGAACTGAACATGGGTCACTGCCCCTGTGCCCCCATCCCCATCTCACCCCTCGCTGGCCCCGCCCAGCGGCAGCGTCTCTGGGGCTCAGGCCGTGCTGGGCCCAGCATTATCGACACGGGGCCACTCACCTGGGGGCTGGGGGGCTGTGGCAGCTGGAGGGGCCGTTGGGCTGTACCACTCACCTGAGGGGGTGGGCCAGAGGGGCTGAGGCAGTTGGAGGGGCCATTGGGCTGTACTACTCACCTGGGGGCTGAAGCAGCTGGAGGGGCCGTTGGGCTGTACCACTCACCTGAGGGGGTGGGCCAGAGGGGCTGTGGCAGTTGGAGAGTCCGTTGGGCTGTACCACTCACCTGGAGGGCTGGGCCAGAGGGGCTGTAGCAGTTGGAGGGACCGTTGGGCTGTACCACTCACCTGAGGGGGTGGGCCAGAGGGGCTGTGGCAGTTGGAGGGTCCGTTGGGCTGTACCACTCACCTGGGGGCTGAAGCAGCTGGAGGGACCATTGGGCTCTGCCACTCACCTGAGGGGGTGGGCCAGAGGGGCTGTGGCAGTTGGAGGGGCCATTGGGCTGTACTACTCACCTGGGGGCTGAAGCAGCTGGAGGGGCCGTTGGGCTGTACCACTCACCTGAGGGAGTGGGCCAGAGGGGCTGTGGCAGTTGAAGGGTCCGTTGGGCTGTACCACTCACCTGGAGGGCTGGGCCAGAGGGGCTGTAGCAGCTGGAGGGACCTTAGGGCTGTACCACTCACCTGAGGGGGTGGGCTAGAGGGGCTGTAGCAGCTGGAGGGGCCATTGGGCTGTACCACTCACCTGAGGGGGTGGGCCAGAGGGGCTGTGGCAGTTGAAGGGACCGTAGGGCTGTACCACTCACCTGAGGGGGTGGGCCAGAGGGGCTGTGGCAGTTGAAGGGACCGTAGGGCTGTACCACTCACCTGAGGGGGTGGGCCAGAGGGGCTGTGGCAGTTAGAGGAGGTGTTGGGCCTTATTGCTTGTATGGTCCCCTAGAGGGGAAAGGACTCGTGTCCCATTCCCCTGTCCTCTGGTGTTGGCTGCATGTGCTCTTTCAGTGTGTGTCCCAGCTCTGTGCAGAGAGCAGAGAACCAGGCCCCGATGGAGCGACCCAATAAATCCACAGACTTGGCTCCTAGCGAAGGCACCTGGTCAGGTTTATTGCCGACGAAGCAGCGTGCTAATGCCTCGGATAAATGGTTACAGCTACACTGACACATGCATGCTGGTCACAACGGACTGGCTCAGTTAGTGGTGGGACTTTCCACTATCCCCTAGGCCAGACAAAGACACTCCCTCTGAGACACATCTTTATACACCTCTGCAAACAAGTTACCTATCATCCGTGATGTATTAGGGAGCCACTCATTGCTTTGTACCTGTAGGTGTGATCAAAACATCTCTATTCGTCATGCTGTCATCCTGACCTTAGCGCTTAAGATGGGTCAGTGTGTTCCTGTTATCTTTGGGGGATTTGTTTATCGGGGCGTTATGGTACCGCCCTTCTGAAATGTGCTTGTGTGAGTGCTTTGTGCCTAGCAACTCTTAGGAATTTGTGTTTTTGCAATATCAGCCCTAATCTTGCCAATTCTTGAGTCGGGCCTGCCTCTTGCTGATAACTTAACTTTGCTTAATATCAGCAAGGTTTTGATTACTTTATCCTAGGCCTCAGGCCTCACACCAGGCCTCTGACACATGGGCTTATGTTTCAGGCCCTCTTCCTACTACATCCCCCAGCCCCCGTACTAGCTAGTCCCCCCTGCCTGAGGTCGGGGGGCATAACCAGGCCTCTCCAGCTCACCGGCCAGGCACCCTCATCTCCCCCAGGAAATCAATACCAGGGGGTGGTGGGAATGTGTCTCTGTGTCATTCCCGCACCAGCTGCCATCTCCTTTGCTGGCTGCTCACAGAGTGTCGCTCCTCATATCAGTCTATTCTCCTATCTTCAGCAATGGCCAATGCCTACTGCTTCAGAGGACGATGCAGAAAACCCATCTGTGGGCAGCAGATGGCAGTCCTGCCCCCAGGGGAAGTTTGTTCCTGACTCATGCTTTGAAGCAAGACATTTTATGTTCCTTCTACCCTCTCTCCTGTCACTCTGGATGGTCTCATTCTGCCGATAAATCTCCAATCCCTATTTTACAAATCCTTCTCAGAGCTTGTCCTCAGTGATATCTAGTGGCAGTGAGTCCCACAAGACAATTCTTTGGTGTGTATGTATAGAAACTTTTGATTGGTTTTAAATCTCTCCCCTTTCAGCCTCACTGAATGCCCCCTTTTTCTTGTAATATAAGGGTGGGTGAATCTACGTTCCCCATGCACTTCACACTTGGCCAGATGAGAGGCCTCCAATATAGGGGGACATGGAGTGCACTTGTACAGCCATATAGGGGGGAAACTTTTGTTTAGTTCAGGGATTGGCAACCTTTGGCACGCGGCCTGTCCAGGGAAATCTGCTGGTGGGCTGGGCCGGTTTGTTTACCTGCAGTGTCCGCAGGTTTGGCCAGTCGCAGGTTTAGTTCTTTAATGTTGTTTATTCATTCTTCCTGCATCTTGTCCTGAATTATTCTTCATAAGATATTATTCTTGACAACCAGCCAATCAAGCACACTCTTTGCTTTCTATTTTCCTCGGAGAGAGACAGGTGCAATGACTAGAAGGCAAGTAGTAGCCACTAGTAGAAAGGTTTCTTGCCTGGTCAGGTCATGTGTCAGATTAATAATTTTCTAGACCCATATTGATTCCATCCACCTCAGACATAAACAGCAGAGGCTAACAGAGGGAGTTTGCCTGGGAGCTGTCCGAGAGGAGGTACGCTAAGTGCTGCATTAGGGGGGCTGTGTTGGTGGGCCTGACTGGTATATAAGGGCAGTCAGCAGCGAACCAGCTGAGCGGCGAACAGCAGAGGCTAACAGAGGGAGTTTGCCTGGGAGTTCGCCTGGAGAGAGCTCACTGAGGCTTTCATCTGCAGGTTTCTCTGAGTAGTTCCTGCGACAGCTGAGGAAGCTCATAAGAGGAAGGTGATATGGAAGGTGAGCGATCAGCTGTTGTAACCTGCACAGGTTGTGCCATGTTTGTCTTTCTTCCACAGGACAGAAGCGACTTTGTCTGTACAAAGTGCAAGCTGGTCTCCATATTGGAAGAGAAGGTTCGAGGTCTGGAGAAACGAGTATCGACTCTGCGTTGCATAAGGGAAAATGAAGATTTCCTGGACAGACATCAGGAGATGCTTCTACGGCCACAATGTTCTGAAGATTCAGAGCAGGCGCAGCAGGGACAGACGGATGATGAAGAAATTTGGCAGCATGTGACCTCCAGAAGGAGAAAGAGGAGCGTCCATGTACCAGCAATGGAGATACAGGTGAGCAATCGTTTCCATGTTCTCTCTACAGGTACTAATGCGGAGAGTGGAGTAGATGACCCATCTGAGGGAAGGGAGCAGAAGGAGACTCCACCGATTGGAAGGCAAAAGATGCACTGTCCTAGGGATGGGGGTTCCACGACCACCACTCCCAAGAGGAGGAGGAGAGTGGTGGTGGTTGGGGACTCCCTCCTCAGGGGGACTGAGTCATCTATCTGCCGCCCCGACCGGGAAAACCGAGAGGTCTGCTGCTTGCCAGGAGCTAGGATACACGATGTGACGGAGAGACTGCCAAGACTCATCAAGCCCTCGGATCGCTACCCCTTCCTGCTTCTCCACGTGGGCACCAATGATACTGCCAAGAATGACCTTGAGCGGATCACTGCAGACTACGTGGCTCTGGGAAGAAGGATAAAGGAGTTTGAGGCGCAAGTGGTGTTCTCGTCCATCCTCCCTGTGCAAGGAAAAGGCCTGGGTAGAGACCGTCGAATCGTGGAAGTCAACGAATGGCTACGCAGGTGGTGTCGGAGAGAAGGCTTTGGATTCTTTGACCATGGGATGGTATTCCAAGAAGGAGGAGTGCTGGGCAGGGACTGGCTCCACCTAACGAAGAGAGGGAAGAGCATCTTCGCCAGCAGGCTGGCTAACCTAGTGAGGAGGGCTTTAAACTAGGTTCACCGGGGGAAGGAGACCAAAGCCCTGAGGTAAGTGGGGAAATGGGATCCTGGGAGGAAGCACAAGCAGGAGAGCGCAAGAGGGGAGGACTCCTGTCTCATACTGAGAAAGAGGGACGATCGATGAGTTATCTTACGTGCCTATACACAAATGCAAGAAGCCTGGGAAACAAGCAGGGAGAACTGGAAGTCCTGGCACAGTCAGGGAACTATGATGCGATTGGAATAACAGAGACTTGGTGGGATAACTCACATGACTGGAGTACTATCATGGATGGATATAAACTGTTCAGGAAGGACAGGCAGGGCAGAAAAGGTGGGGGAGTTGCGTTATATGTAAGAGAGGAGTATGACTGCTCAGAGCTCCGGTATGAAACTGCAGAAAAACCTGAGTGTCTCTGGATAAAGTTGAGAAGTGTGAGCAACAAGGGTGATGTCGTGGTCGGAGTCTGCTATAGACCACCAGACCAGGGGGATGAGGTGGACGAGGCTTTCTTCTGGCAACTAGCAGAAGTTGCTAGATCGCAGGCCCTGGTTCTCATGGGAGACTTTAATCACCCTGATATCTGCTGGGAGAGCAATACAGCGGTGCACAGACAATCCAGGAAGTTTTTGGAAAGTGTAGGGGACAATTTCCTGGTGCAAGTGCTGGAGGAACCAACTAGGGGCAGAGCTTTTCTTGACCTGCTGCTCACAAACAGGGAAGAATTAGTAGGGGAAGCAAAAGTGGATGGGAACCTGGGAGGCAGTGACCATGAGATGGTCGAGTTCAGGATCCTGACACAAGGAAGAAAGGAGAGCAGCAGAATACGGACCCTGGACTTCAGAAAAGCAGACTTTGACTCCCTCAGGGAACAGATGGGCAGGATCCCCTGGGAGAATAACATGAAGGGCAAAGGGGTCCAGGAGAGCTGGCTGTATTTTAAAGAATTCTTATTGCGGTTGCAGGAACAAACCATCCCGATGTGTAGAAAGAATAGTAAATATGGCAGGCGACCAGCTTGGCTAAACAGTGAAATCCTTGCTGATCTTAAACGCAAAAAAGAAGCTTACAAGAAGTGGAAGATTGGACAAATGACCAGGGAGGAGTATAAAAATATTGCTCAGGCATGCAGGAGTGAAATCAGGAAGGCCAAATCACACTTGGAGTTGCAGCTAGCAAGAGATGTTAAGAGTAACAAGAAGGGTTTCTTCAGGTATGTTAGCAACAAGAAGAAAGTCAAGGAAAGTGTGGGCCCCTTACTGAATGAGGGAGCAACCTAGTGACTGAGGATGTGGAAAAAGCTAATGTACTCAATGATTTTTTTGCCTCTGTCTTCACAAACAAGGTCAGCTCCCAGACTGCTGCACTGGGCAGCACAATATGGGGAGAAGGTGACCAGCCCTCTGTGGAGAAAGAAGTGGTTCGGGACTATTTAGAAAAACTGGACGTGCACAAGTCCATTGGGCCGGATGCGCTGCATCCGAGGGTGCTAAAGGAGTTGGCGGATGAGATTGCAGAGCCATTAGCCATTATTTTTGAAAACTCATGGCGATCCGGGGAGGTCCCGGATGACTGGAAAAAGGCTAATGTAGTGCCCATCTTTAAAAAAGGGAAGAAGGAGGATCCGGGGAACTACAGGCCAGTCAGCCTCACCTCAGTCCCTGGAAAAATCATGAAGCAGGTCCTCAAGGAATCAATTATGAAACACTTAGAGGAGAGGAAAGTGATCAGGAACAGTCAGCATGGATTCACCAAGGGGAAGTCGTGCCTGACTAACCCAATTGCCTTCTATGATGAGATAACTGGCTCTGTGGATGAGGGGAAAGCAGTGGATGTGTTATTCCTTGACTTTAGCAAAGCTTTTGATACGGTCTCCCACAGTATTCTTGCCGCCAAGTTAAAGAAGTATGGGCAGGATGAATGGACTGTAAGGTGGATAGAAAGCTGGCTAGATCATCGGGCTCAACGGGTAGTGATCAATGGCTCCATGTCTAGTTGGCAGCCAGTTTCAAGCGGAGTGCCCCAAGGGTCGGTCCTGGGGCCGGTTTTGTTTAATATCTTTATTAATGATCTGGAGGATGGTGTGGACTGCACTCTCAGCAAGTTTGCCGATGACACTAAACTGGGAGGCGTGGTTGATACACTAGAGGGTAGGGATCGGATACAGAGGGACCTAGACAAATTAGAGGATTGGGCCAAAAGAAACCTGATGAGGTTCAACAAGGACAAGTGCAGAGTCCTGCACTTAGGACGGAAGAATCCCATGCACAGCTACAGACTAGGGACCGAATGGCTAGGTAGCAGTTCTGCAGAAAAGGACCTAGGGGTCACAGTGGACGAGAAGCTGGATATGAGTCAACAGTGTGCTCTTGTTGCCAAGAAGGCTAACGGCATTTTGGGCTGTATAAGTAGGGGCATTGCCAGCAGATCGAGGGACGTGATCGTTCCCCTTTATTCGACATTGGTGAGGCCTCATCTGGAGTACTGTGTCCAGTTTTGGGTCCCACACTACAAGAAGGATGTGGAAAAATTGGAAAGAGTCCAGCGGAGGGCAACAAAAATGATTAGGGGTCTGGAGCGCATGACTTATGAGGAGAGGCTGAGGGAACTGGGATTGTTTAGTCTCCAGAAGAGAAGAATGAGGGGGGATTTGATAGCAGCCTTCAACTACCTGAAGGGGGGTTCCAAAGAGGATGGAACTCGGCTGTTCTCAATGGTGGCAGATGACAGAACAAGGAGCAATGGTCTCAAGTTGCAGTGGGGGAGGTCTAGGTTGGATATTAGGAAACACTATTTCACTAGGAGGGTGGTGAAGCACTGGAATGCGTTACCTAGGGAGGTGATGGAGTCTCCTTCCTTGGAGGTTTTTAAGGCCCGGCTTGACAAAGCCCTGGCTGGGATGATTTAGTTGGGAATTGTCCTGCTTTGAGCAGGGGGTTGGACTAGATGACCTCCTGAGGTCCCTTCCAACCCTGATATTCTATGATTCTATGATCAGAATGGTGACATTTTGCAGCAGGTATGAGCCTGCAGTGAAAACATTCCCAGCAGCAATAATTGAATTCTTGTATCTATAGAGATGCCCTTTCAGTTTCATTTTTGCTCTCTCATATCATAATGGAGTGTCTTCATTGTATACACAAATATACTTCACCAAGTTGATAGACTTTGCTCATGTGCTATCTGGGAAGCTTGTTTATCTTTACACACACTGAATGGTCAAAGTTTCCTTCTCCAGACTTCCTGCCCAAACCGTTCGAATCAGCTGTCCCTCAGAAGCAGCGTACCAGTCTCCAGCACCATGAACACCCAGGCTGGAATGCAAGACAGCCTTGAGACTTACTTCGAAAGGAGTGTGGAAATTGAGATAACCAACGAATCACGGGATGTGACCCTCCATTCCCCCAGGTAAACACCCCCTGTGGCACCTGCCTCAGAGCACCCACAGGCTCTCTGCATACTATTTATCCTGCTTCTTCCAGATACTGGGTCCCCAAGTTCAGCATTGTCCCCAAGATATTCTTACCCCACTCCCTGTTCCCCCTATGCTCTCTAATTCATTAAAATCTCCATGGTTTGGAAATTTTGATGCAGAAATGAATGCAACAGCAGAAAGATTTTCAATGCAGGAAAGGTGGGAAATCAAAAGCTAAGGAGCCAGATTCAGTTTTCATTTACAAAGATGTAAATCTGGTGTCACTACAATGCACTCACTGGGCAGACTCTGGGGGAACAGATCAGAATCTGGCCCTGACCCAGTTGCAGACAGTGGGTGACTCTAGATTTACCCCAGGGTAACTGAGATCAGAGTTCAACCCTGACCCCGTTGCAGGTGGTGGGTGACCCCAGATTTAACACATGGAAATTGAGATGAGAATCTGACGCTGACCACATTGCAGCCAGTGGTTGACTCCAGATTTACCCCAGGGAAGCTGAGCTCAGAAGCTGAAATTCCCTGGCAGCGTTATTATCCAGCCAATTCTTACCCACAGCAAAGGGACTCAGAACAAGCAGTATCAGCTCATGAGCAGGGCAAAGGGCTAATAATAGTCCATGTGATTCTTTATTCACAAGGAGCAATTCAACACACTCCACTCTGTCTATATCTTTATGAAGCTGTAAACTCCATTTTACCAATGCATCCTTTTGCCTTCTCTATGGTCCCTTTCCCTCCATGTTGGGCTGAGATTCAAAGGCTGGTGGCAAATGATTAACACAACAGAGTTTCTAAAGAGAGTCTCTGAAACCTGACCTGTGAGGAAAAGTTAAAAAAAAGTGGGCATGTTTAGTGCTGAGAAAAGAAGACTACGGGGGACCTGATAACAGTCTGCAAATATGTTAAGAGCTGTTATAAAGAGGATGGTGATCAATTGTTCTCCATGTCTGTTTGAAGTAGGGCAAGAAGCAATCAGCTTAATGTGCAGCAAAGGAGGTTTGGGCTAGATATTAGGAAAATTTTCTAACGATAAGGGTAGTTAAGTTCTGGAATAGGCTTTCAATGGAAGTTGTGGAATCCCAGTCATTGGAGGTTTTTTAGAACAGGTTGCACAAACCCCCGTTAGGTATGGTCTAGCGCAAGGGACTGGACTTGATGACTTCCCAAGATCCCTTCCAGCCCCACATTTCTATGATTATATAAGAAGTGGAGCAGGTCATCACCTGACAAAGAGGGCAGAATTTATAAAAAGGGCATGGACAGCCAAAGGGGAAGAAGACAATCTAGGGAAGATGGCTCCATGAGGGTGAAGCAACCCAGAAGGTAGACATTTGGTGGGCAGGGTCCTAAAGCTGAGTGGCTAAGGTACTTGACAACAGCCCTTGGGGGTTTGAGACTTGCTTGATCTCCCCCTAAAAAGACCCCCACCAATTCAGCCAGCTGTGAAATAGGTCCCTGATCCATTGGGTTAGGGTGATCAAAGATGGTCAGATGTGATACTGGCTGCATCACTCCTTTGTGTTCCACTGGCTATGAAACTCATGTGCCGTAACTACATCAGCCTGATCAGCTAATGCCTCAGGGGCACTTTGACCCTGTCTGCCTCCCTGAGCCCAGATGGCATCAAGGGAAGGGTGATCTAGCCAGGGGCATTGTGGTCAGGAAGTTTATTGTGTTCTCTATGATCTGCACTCCCATGTGCTTTCCCTTTTAAGTATAAAAGAGCAATGGTAGAATCCTGTGTAAAGTGTCTGCGGGTACGTCTACACTGCAAGCAGCGAGTCTCAGAGTCCAGGTCACCAGACTTGGGCTCATGGAGCTTGCGCTATGGCTCTAAAAATAGATGTGTAGGCAGCACTTTGAACTTGTGGCTGGGGCTGGAGGTCTGAGACCCACCCTCCTACCAGGGCTTCAGAGCCTGAGCTCCAGACCAAGACAGAATGTTTACAAGGCTATTTTTAGCACCATAGCATGAGCCCTGCAAGCCCAAGTCTGTTGACCTGTGCTCTGCCTTTGGTGTTTGTCTGCAGCTAGACACACCCTCAGTGTGTTCTCTGCTTTACAATTACTGCCTGCCTCCTGAGAGAATTAGACTGTCACCAGAAGGCTCTCACTTCTAAGTGGAGTTCTGGGAGATGGTGTGCTAAGCAACAGGGGCGTCTGAAGGGTCAGCACTGAGACCTAGGGCTAGACACATGGACAGTTCTCAGGAGGGGGTGCTAGATAGAGGGACTACACCCCAGGTGTGTGCCTAGGGACCCCAAGACTAGACCAGTGTCTGGACTCCTTTCAGGCTCCAGAGGCTTAAAACACCCAATATCCAGGGGCCAGGATTCCCCTCTCAGCTGTCTAGTGAGTGGCTGAGTGGGGACACTCAGTTTGGATCTGTGACACCAGTAACACCGGGTTTAAGCAGGCACATCTCCATTAGAGTCAACAGATTTTCATTTGGTTGCCTCAGTCCTAAAATATTTGCAAATGCAGCGCCCAAACCTCTTCTAACCCCTCCCTGTTTGTTTCCCACCACCTCCGTGCTGTCCCCAAGTAGCTAGCACTGCACCGTGGAAGTCAGACTATGCGCATCTCAATCCCTCTCTTCCCACAGGAGTTACTGCTTCAGCGGCCACAGCCTCCTACCTCCTTCCCCCCAGATCCCGCCAGGATCCAAGGAGAGCTGTCTGTTCACAAAGGGACGGTACAGCTTTCGTGGGAGCGTGGGGCTGCTGGTGTACAACTCAGACGCCTTCACCCTTGCCATCATGTTCTCCAACCCCTTTGACTACAACCTCTACTGTGTTGAGTTTGGCCTCGAGATCTGCCCAGGCAAAGAGCACCTTGGTGACATGGAGGAAGTCTATGCAAGGATGTACAATTATATGCCTGCCAACAGCTGCACAACATTCAAGAAAGCCAAGCTGGGCCAATGCCAGGAAGCGCTTGTGGTCACCGCAGGGAATATCCGTGTCATGGCCACCATGTCCAATGCTGCCAAAGCAGTCATTAAAGTGCTTGTGGAGGAAAAAGGGAACCCACCTCCCTACTCAAAGAACCCGATTTACTACAAGACACACTCCTAGAGTAAGGGCTGCTGCTACCACTGACATCCAGCCTAAGACATGAAATGACTCCGCATGGGCCTGATCTACAGGAAGAAATAACCCACTACTGTGTAGACACCAGCTAGTGCAGGAACCTGCCTAGGGACAGAACTGGCCCCCACTTATCATAGTGCTTGGAAAGAGCATAGACACTGCAAGAGGTGTCTAAGGCCAGAAGGGACCATTGTGATCAGTTAGTCATATATCCTGTATAATACAGTTCAGAAAACTCCCCCGAGATAATTCCTCTTGAACTAGAGCATCTCTAATAAAATAAATAAAGTCTCAAAGACAATCTTGTGACCCTGGCTTTGAATTGGCTCCATGTTGTTCACATTGTGTTAGCCGCAGGTGAGAAAGTGAATTCATAACAGGCATAAATAATGTCTGATTCTTTCCTCATCTGTTGCCCTTTTAGAATGGTGTAAACCGATTGCAGGCAGTAGGTGACTCTGAATTGCCCCCTGGGAACTGAGATCAGAATCTGGCCCTGACCCCATTTCAGGCAGTGGGTGACTCCAGATTTACCCCGAGGGAACTGAGATCTGAATATGGCCCAGTACGGAATCAATAACGTTTTCATTCTAGGTTCCATTTATTTCAGACTAAGGAAAAAATAACAAAGAATAAATATAAAATCCCGTGTGAGAACTGGATCAAAGTGACTCTATGTAACATGCTCCCTCTTGAGCTACCCACTCTATGGGCTGGAGATGTCTCCCAGCAGTGCTCTGCAGCAGCCAGATGCCTAAAGAAGCAGGACACACAAAAGAGAATGACAATGTCTTCTTCCAGTTACACAGCAAGATGCATTACAGAAATTCATTAGAATGTAAAAACCTGCAAGCAATGAAGGGAGCTCGCCAGTTACAAGAAGAAACAAGCTCCTGTGGCTTTGTAGAGTAGCATGGCTAGAGTTCCAGAGAGATGTGCCTTGAGAGCAGAATATAGAGTAGGGGTGGGCAAACTTTTTGGCCCGAGGGTCACATTGGGGTTGCAAAACTGTATGGAGGGCTGGGTAGGAAAGGCTATGCCTCCCCAAACAGCCTGGCCCCTGCCCCCTATCCAACCCCTCCCACTTCCCACCCCCTGACTGCCCCCCTCATAACCCCCCACCCATCCAACCCCCCTGCTCCTTGTCCCCTGACCACCCCCTCCCAGAACCCCCTCCCCTATCCAACCCCCCCTGCTCCATGTCCCCTGACTGCCCCGACCCCTATCCACACCCCCACCCCCTGACGGGCCCCCTGGGACTCCCACGTCTATCCAACCTCCCTTGTTCCCCATCCCCTGACCGCCCTCCCCCAGAACCTCCGCCCCATCCAACGGCCCCCTGACAGGCCCCCCGGGACTCCCACACCTATCCAACTGCCCCCTGCTCCCCATCCCCTGACTGCCCCCCAGAACCTCCGGCCCCGGCCCCCTTACCATTCCACTCAGAACAGCATGTCTGGCAGCTGCGCCGCCCGGCTGGAGCCAGACACGCTGCCGCGCTGCCCTGCAGGAGCGCACAGCCCCACCGCTCAGAGTGCTGCCCGCGCGGCGGCATGGTTGCGGGGGAGGAGGGACAGCAGGGGAGGGGTCGGGGACTAACTTCCCCAGCGGGGAGCTCAAGGGCCGGGCAGGATGGTCCTGCGGGCTGGATGTGGCCCGTGGGCCGTAGTTTGCCCACCTCTGGTATAGAGTATTATGGAGGAGCAGTAGCAACTTCCATCGTTTTGTTTAAGATCCTGTTTTCAAAATGCTATAAAATCTCTAAGCACATTCTTATTGTTTTGAAAACTGCTGTGTTAGTTTAGGGTCCAGATTAGAGTTTGGGGTACAAATGTGGGGTTATTTGGACAAAGGGTTTCTGAGACACAGCCCCTCAAAACAGCATTATTTTAAAATTTGCTGGTTCTTATCATTTCCACCTCCTCAGAGCTAGGGAAAATACTACAGGCTGTATCCCCATAAAGCTCATATCACTGTACAGCCCCTAAGCTGTCCTAGTGTCTGGCACTGAGATCCAATTAAAAACCTAATTATTCAAAAGTTATTAGACCTTCATTCTGGTTCCGTAAGGTAACCCACACATTGATCCAAGCCATAAATACTAGCACACATGCAGATCGAGCAAAATTTCTGTATCAATGCAAAATTTCAAAGTGCTCTACAATTGACAAGAAGAGTCAGACTGGCTTGAAAGTTAGCATGCCAAAGCAGCAGCTGGAGTAGATCTTGTGGTGCTAATTTGAGGTCCTTTCGTCTACAGGTTCCCAAGAAACATCTCCCCCCAAATGACCTTTTAATTTCCAAAGTGTTCAAAAATCAGCATGCATAGGGCAATTGTCTTGACAATAGGTATGCCACAGCAAGGCCTGGAGTGGGGTTTGTGGTTCAAATTTGGGGACACTTGGTTGACGGTTTTTTGAGATACAGACCCTTCCCACATGAGCTGCTTTTAAATTTTTCAGATTCCCATAATTTTTTTTTATACAAAGTGGCTCTGAGCCTCATTTAGTGATGAGGATGATTTAGTTGGGGATTGGTCCTGCTTTGAGCAGGGGGTTGGACTAGATGATCTCGTGAGGTCCCTTCCAACCCTGATATTCTATGATTCTCATGAAACTGCTATCATCACTGGACAGTTCTGAGCTCTGCTATTCAAAGGGGCCAAGGTCTGGTTCAGAAACCCAATCCTTCAAGAGTTATTGCACTACAAATACTTTATCACCTCGGCTTTCCGACTGTTCACACTGGTGCGAGCTGTGGTTTCCTCAGAGACTCCTTGGTGAGTGATCGACTGAAGTACCACAATCAGGAGCTCAGGGCAACCGTCATGGGCCCTTGAGCGCAAAGCACATGAGTGTGAATCCTCTTCACAGGAGATTTGCATACCGTGAACTTTATTGCTCCCAGCCTGCCTGTTTCTTGGTCCCTGCCTGTGATGAAGTGGGGGGTTTTCTTGTTTTCTGTGGGGTTTCAATGGTTTGCGTGCAGAGGGGGTGGGACTCAGTTTCCCTGGGTGTTACTGGTTTAACGAGGTGAGGGGAGAGGGAGTGTGTTGTGCAGAGGACCGGAGAGAGGACGTGGGGACCCAGCCGGTGGCCGGGAGGATGGATACCCCAGCGACCGGTGACCTGGCGACCTGGTGACCCAGAGGCCCAGCTGAGGAGACGCAGCCGGTTCTGGCCAGTGGGAGGACAATGGGCTGCAGAGTGAGGACCCAGTGACCTAACCAGCCGGTTCCAGCCAGAGGGAGAAGCAGGAGCGGAGGCCCCGGTTTACGACCCTGTTTACCTGGAGGGAAGACAATGGACAGAGGCGGGGCCTGGGGCCGGTGATCTGAGATGCCCAGCTGGGAGCAGGGGGGCTCGGGGCTGGAGAGGGGAAGGAGGCAGAGCCCACCTGGAGGCAGAGAGGGACTGGGATGTGCTGGGCTGAGGGAGGCCAGGCCTGAGGGTCAGAGAGTTTCCTGTGCTGTGTTCAACTCTCAATAAACCCTTCTGTTTCATGCTGGCTGAGAGTCACTCCGGTCTAGAGAACAGGGTTGCATCAACCCCTTCGGGGGGTGGAGGCCCCGGGGGTCCAGAGCGAGTGGACTCCCGGAGGGGGCCCACGGCAGAGACAGACGTGCTAAGGCTCAGAGAGGTGCGGATCCAGGAGGTGGAGGGGCCGGACCCCGAGAGAGAGTGGACCCCCGAGAAGGGCTGTCTCACTAAAAGGGGCACCCCCCATGGACCGCACGGGGCCTGACCCCGAGAGAGTGGACCCCCGAGAAGGGCTGTCTCACTAAAAGGGGCACCCCCCACGGACCGCACGGGGCCAAGAGTGGGCACGATCTGTGAGTCCGTGACAACGTGGTGTCAGGAGTGGGATGTTTCGCGGATGCACCCTGTAGACGTTGGCTGCGGGCGCAGGCGCTTTGCAGTGAGTGGCTGCCAGCGATAGAACGAGGGTATTGAACGGAACCAGCCTGGAAATGGCCTATAACCAGCTCCGTAAGAGCGACCTGGCACATCTCTGCAGGGAGAGGGGGCTGAGCGTGGGGAGGCTCAATAAGGAGCGGCTGATTGCTCAGCTTGTAGAGAATGACCCGTCTGAGGCGCAGGCTCCAGACCCCAGGGGGGCTCCCGGGGTGCCCGGAGAGCCAGGGAGTAGCTGTGGGGGCAGTCTGTGTAGTGACCGGGAGTGGGTCAGACCTGACTCCCCAGTCAGCACCGGGGGGCCCCAGTCAGGTTCCTCCCTAGAGGAGCTGCGGAGATTGGAGCTGCAGCTGAAAGCAAAGGAGCTGGAGCTAGAGGATCGGAGGCTGGTGGACAGAGAGAGAGAACGAGCGGACCGTGTAGAACAGCGGAAGCACGAGTTGGAGATGGACGAGAGGCGGGCCAAGAGGGCCTGCCGCGGGGTAAGTGGGGAAGGGCCCCGAGACGCCAGTGGTGTGGGGAATCTAGACACCAAACTGCTGCCCCAGTTCAAGGAGGGGGGGGATATTGATGCCTACCTCACAGCCTTTGAGAAGGCTTGTGAACTGAACCAGATTGACCCTGCAGACAGGCTTCGCTGTCTGACCCCCCTGCTGGGTCCCAAAGCCATACAGGCGTTCAGCCAAATGGATGGTGTTGAGACGGGGGACTACGACCTATTCAAACAGGCTTTGCTGCTGAAGTTTGAACTGACCCCCGAGGCATACAGGAAACGGTTCCGGGGTGTGCGCAAGGCCTCAGGTGTCTCTTACAAGGAGGTCACCAACTTGCTGGGGGAATATCTCCGCAAGTGGGGGAAGGGCGCAGGGGCCACTACCGCAGAGGATGTGTATAACCTGGTGGGGTTGGAGCAGCTGTATGACATCTGCCCTCCGGACCTTAAGATGTGGCTAGTGGACCGGAAGCCCAAAGATCTGCGCAGTGCAGGGGCGCTGGCAGATGAGTTCGTGGACAGTAGATCGGGGGTAGGGGGGAGACCCACATCAGGAACTCATAAGGGGAGTCACCCTGAGCCCTCTCAACGGTGGGACTCCAGGAAGCCCAACTCGGGGGTGCCCGGGACTGCCGGGGCGGGGCGACCCCCCTCGTGGGACTTGAGAGACGTGAGGTGTAATTACTGTGGCCAAAAGGGGCACAAGGTGGCACAGTGCCTGAAGATGAAGGTAATGGCAGCCAAGCAGAACCCGCGGGGTGTTAACTGGGTGGAAGCCCACCGAGAGGGGGCACCGCCGGGCCCAGGGGCTGCAGTCGAGAGGGCCGTGCCAGGGGGAGGGGACCGCCAGGCCAGGCCAGCAGGGGAAGGTGGGGCCCCAGGTCCAGAGCACCCGTACCCAATCCACCGGGTGAGCGTGGGACAGGCCCCAGGGAACAACCGCCACATCATCCCCATTGAGGTGGGGGGAAGACGTGTCCAGGGGTTCTGGGACACGGGTGCAGAGGTGACGCTGGCACGGTCCGAGGTGGTGGACCCCGACCAGCTAGTGCCCGATGCCTACCTGACCCTGAGGGGAGTGTTTGGGCCCCCCGTCAAGGTGCCTGTAGCGAGGATACACCTGAAATGGGGGGCTAAGGAGGGACCCAAAGAAGTTGGGGTGCACGACCACCTGCCTACCGAGGTGCTAATGGGTAATGACTTGGAGACTTGGCCGGATGACACTCATAGCGCCCTGGTCCTTACCCGGAGCCAGAGCCAGCGAGGGGCGCGGGACCTCCCGAGGGGGGGGGCTGAAGCGCCAAGGGTAGGGCTCGACAGGGCTGGGCCGGAGCCTCCGTCCCAGGGTGGGGAAACTGAGGCGCCACCAGCCAGGGCTGTAGCCTCAGACCCAGCAGCTGAATTCCAAACGGAGCTGCAGGTGGATCCCTCCCTGGAGAAACTGAGGGCCCTGGCTAGCCACGACAGTGCAGGATCCCACGGGGAGGACTGCCGGGAGCGATTCCTTTGGGAGAGGGGATTCCTGTACCGGGAATGGACTGGTTCAGGGCGAACTGAAACTTGGAAAGTCGGGAGGCAGCTGGTGGTTCCCCAGAGGTACCGCCGCAAACTGTTGTTCTTGGCCCACGATATCCCCCTTTCGGGGCATCAGGGCATCCGGCGCACCAGGCAGAGGCTGCTGCAGAACTTTTACTGGCCCGGGGTCTTCGACGCTATCCGACAGTATTGCAGGACCTGTGACTCCTGCCAGAGGGTGGGAAAGGCCCGGGATAAGTGTAAAGCCCCGCTGAGACCCTTGCCTATCATAGAAGAGCCTTTCCAGAAGGTGGCCATGGACATAGTGGGGCCCCTCAGCAGGGTGACCCGGTCAGGGAAGAAATACATCCTGGTGGTGGTAGATTTTGCTACGCGCTACCCCGAGGCGGTGGCCTTGTCCTCTATCGAGGCAGACACCGTGGCAGACGCGCTGCTGACCATCTTCAGCAGAGTGGGGTTCCCCAAGGAGGTCCTTACAGACCAGGGGTCTAACTTCATGTCGACCCTGCTCCAGTGCTTGTGGGAGAAGTGTGGGGTCCGACACACCTGGGCCTCAGCCTACCACCCTCAGTCCAACGGGCTAGTGGAGAGGTTCAATGGGACCCTAAAGAGGATGCTGAAAACCTTTATGGACCAGCACCCGCAGGACTGGGACAAGTATTTACCCCACCTGCTGTTCGCATATAGGGAAGTGCCCCAGGAATCCACAGGGTTCTCCCCGTTCGAGTTGCTGTACGGAAGGAGGGTGAGGGGGCCCCTGGACTTGGTGAGAGCCGAGTGGGAGGGAAAGGCCTCTCCCGATGGGGAATCAGTGGTAGAGTATGTACTGACTTTCCGGGAAAAGCTCGTGGAGCTCATGGGCTTGGCTAGGGGGAACCTAGCAAGGGCCCAGAGGAAGCAGAAGGTCTGGTACGACCGCTCAGCCCGTGCCCGCTCATATGCTACCGGGGATCAGGTGATGCTCCTCATCCCCGTGAGGAAGAACAAGCTGCAAGCGGCCTGGGATGGCCCCTTCACGGTCATCAGACAGGTAAACGAGGTGAACTATGTGGTGGAACTGTCCAACTGGGCTCACAGCCACCGGGTGTATCACGTCAACATGATGAAGCCGTATTGGGACAGGGAGAAGCTGGTGCTGGCTGTGTGTGGGCAGTGGGAGGAAAAAGGAGAGGACCCCCTGGTGGGACTCCTCCCTGAGGCTGGGGCTAACCCCTCGCTAGAATCAATTCCCCTCTCAGACCAGCTAACCCCTGCCCAGCAGGCAGAGATCAGAGCCGTGCTGCATTCATACCGGCAGCTGTTCTCCAGCCGGCCTGGGCTCACTAACCTGGCTGTCCACCGGGTGGAGACGGGAACCAACCCTCCCATCAGGTGTTCCCCATTCAGGGTCACTGGGAAAACAGCCCAGGACCTGGAGAGAGAGGTCGGGGACATGCTGGCTTTAGGGGTGATCCAGCCCTCCGCCAGTCCCTGGGCCTCACCCGTGGTGCTGGTCCCCAAGAAGGACGGGTCGATCCGGTTCTGTGTGGACTATCGGAAGCTCAATGCCATCACCGTGTCTGATGCCTACCCCATGCCTAGGACCGATGAGATCCTAGACAAGTTGGGGGGTGCCCAGTACCTCACTACCCTGGATCTTACCAAAGGCTACTGGCAGGTGCCTTTGGACCCGGAGGCCAGGGCGAAGTCCGCCTTCACCACACCAATAGGGCTCTTCGAGTTCCTGGTCCTGCCTTTCGGCCTCAAGGGGGCACCTGCCACCTTCCAGCGCCTGGTGGATCAGTTACTAAGGGGGATGGAGGGCTTTGCACTAGCGTATATTGACGATATCTGTGTCTTTAGCCAAACCTGGGAGGAACATGTGTCCCAGGTGAAGAGAGTGCTGGGTCGCCTCCAGGATGCAGGACTGACCATAAAAGCGGAAAAGTGCAAGGTGGGGATGGCAGAGGTTTTATACCTGGGCCACAAGGTTGGAAGTGGCCACCTGAAGCCGGAGCTGGCCAAAGTGGAGGCAATCAAGGCCTGGCCCGCCCCCCAGACTAAGAAGCAGGTCCAGGCTTTCATTGGGATGGCAGGGTACTACCGGAGGTTTGTGCCCCACTTTAGCTCCCTGGCAGCACCCCTCACGGAGCTGTGTCGAAAGGGAAAGCCGGACAAGGTGGTCTGGACCGAGCAGTGCCAGAGGGCTCTCTGTGCGCTGAAGGGGGCACTTATCCAGGGCCCGGTGCTGGTAAACCCGGATTTTAACAAACCCTTCCTGGTGTTCACCGACGCCTCGGACACAGGGCTGGGGGCGGTACTGATGCAAACTGATACTAAGGGGGAGAGACACCCCATTGTGTACCTAAGCAAGAAGCTGCTGGCCCGGGAGCAGCACTATGCGGCCATCGAGAAGGAATGCCTGGCCATGGTGTGGGCCCTTAACAAACTGCAGCCATACCTATTTGGGCGGCGCTTCACTGTGTACACCGACCATTCGCCCCTGACGTGGCTGCACCAAATGAAAGGGGCTAATGCCAAGCTGCTGAGGTGGGCCCTGCTCCTCCAGGGGTATGACATGGAGGTGGTCCATGTGAGGGGGAGCGCCAATGTTATAGCGGATGCTTTATCGCGGGGCGGGGACCCTGAACTTCCCCAGGTCACTGGCTAAGTGACCCTGCTCCGTTCAGCCTCGAAGGGGGGAGAGATGTGACGAAGTGGGGGGTTTTCTTGTTTTCTGTGGGGTTTCAATGGTTTGCGTGCAGAGGGGGTGGGACTCAGTTTCCCTGGGTTCCCTCAGTTACTGGTTTAATGAGGTGAGGGGAGAGGGAGTGTGTTTTGCAGAGGACCGGAGAGAGGACGTGGGGACCCAGCCGGTGGCCGGGAGGATGGATACCCCAGCGACCGGTGACCTGGCGACCTGGTGACCCAGAGGCCCAGCTGAGGAGACGCAGCCGGTTCTGGCCAGTGGGAGGACAATGGGCTGCAGAGTGAGGACCCAGTGACCTAACCAGCCGGTTCCAGCCAGAGGGAGAAGCAGGAGCGGAGGCCCCGGTTTACGACCCTGTTTACCTGGAGGGAAGACAATGGACAGAGGCGGGGCCTGGGGCCGGTGATCTGAGATGCCCAGCTGGGAGCAGAGGGGCTCGGGGCTGGAGAGGGGAAGGAGGCAGAGCCCACCTGGAGGCAGAGAGGGACTGGGATGTGCTGGGCTGAGGGAGGCCAGGCCTGAGGGTCAGAGAGTTTCCTGTGCTGTGTTCAACTCTCAATAAACCCTTCTGTTTCATGCTGGCTGAGAGTCACTCCGGTCTAGAGAACAGGGTTGCATCAACCCCTTCGGGGGGTGGAGGCCCCGGGGGTCCAGAGCGAGTGGACTCCCGGAGGGGGCCCACGGCAGAGACAGACGTGCTAAGGCTCAGAGAGGTGCGGATCCAGGAGGTGGAGGGGCCGGACCCCGAGAGAGAGTGGACCCCCGAGAAGGGCTGTCTCACTAAAAGGGGCACCCCCCACGGACCGCACGGGGCCTGACCCCGAGAGAGTGGACCCCCGAGAAGGGCTGTCTCACTAAAAGGGGCACCCCCCATGGACCGCACGGGGCCTGACCCCGAGAGAGTGGACCCCCGAGAAGGGCTGTCTCACTAAAAGGGGCACCCCCCACGGACCGCACGGGGCCAAGAGTGGGCACAATCTGTGAGTCCGTGACACTGCCCCAGATAATTTCCCCTCCATCCCTGTTCTTGGTTCATTTTAAATGAGTCACTTTTTATTGCAGTTACTCTGCTCTGCCCCATTTGGTTTATACACTTAGGGCTGGTCTACACCCAGCCGCTAGTTCGGCGGCTGGGGATCGAAGTTCTGGGTTCGACTTATCGCGTCTGGTCTGGACGCGATAAGTCGAACCAGGAAGTGCTCGCCGTCGACTGCGGTACTCCAGCTCAGCGAGAGGAGTACCGCGGAGTCGACGGGGAGCCTGCCTGCCGCGTGTGGACCGCGTCTGAACCGCGGTAAGTTCGAACTAAGGTATGTCGAATTCAGCTACGTTATTAACGTAGCTGAATTTGCGTACCTTAGTTCGAATTGGGGGGTTAGTGTAGACCAGGCCTAAGAGATAAAGGCCCCTACGGGACTGGCCCTCCCTTGGTGTGATGGTGCAGGAATGGTCACACAGTATGTGGCACTGTGCGTTAGGAGATCATGCAACAAAAGACCTTGCTATAACATTTAGGCCAGAGAAGATGGACTTCTGGCTACTGTGGGCTCCCTAGCTCTGAATTCACCAAGGGGGGTTGTAAATTCTCAGCCTCAGCACTGCGCTGACACCTGTTTTATTCTAATATATACCCCAGACTTTGCCCTAAGTAAAGGTGAACAGATAACAAGCGTGCCCTGCCCTATACAGCTGCTGGAGAATGTCCCGAGGCACCAGCCTGCAGCTTGTGTCTGCCTCTTGTTTTACTTCCATTCTAAACTCTTTTGGGGGCAGGGACTAGTTCTTTGTTCTATGTTTGTACAGCACCTAGCACAGTGGGGCCCTGGCCTCTGGTTGCTTCAGAAACAGAAATAAATAAATAACCCCTTAGACAATCTTTGCATGCGGTAAAACCACTCCTATGTGCAAGGACTGCACGGCCACAGCCCCTGTCTGGGGGGCACACAGCCCCACACCCTTTTCTGCAGGAATGCCAGGGCAGCAGCCACAACCTCCTGGTCCTGAATCACAAAGACAGCATGTGCCTAGAGACAGCAGGCACTTGACACTCCAGAGAGGGCCGTGTGAGGAGAGATTTCACCTTTTCTGGGTGGGTTTTTCCTCCTTATTATGTTGTACCTGAGCCTATGTGAGTATTACTGTTTTGCACAAATACTGTGTGTGCCTCAGTTTCCCTGTGTATTGCACCAATGCCTAAGTGATGGGAATAGGGGTGTGTGACTTTTGCTGAGATCCTCAAGGGCAGGTGAGGCGTCTCCAGCTGCCTGCACTTATGCGATGGCCGATACCCTTTATAACCTGAGACCCAGGAGGGGGATGTGACCAGGTGACACTTTGCCCAGGAAGCGAGACAAAGACTGGGAGGAGGGGCAACTGGCATGTCGGAGGTCGGGTCGGGAAGCTGGGCAGTCTGCTGTTGGGGTCTCGGAGAGGGAGGAGTCCAGGATGTCCAGCCCAGGGTCCGCTCAGGATGGACTTTGCCTAAAGTCACTGATTTCTGTGTTAATAAGCTCTGTTCTATGCTGTGTTCCTGTCGACTAATAAGCCTTCTGTTTTACACACTGGCTAAGAGTAACGGCTGACTGTGGAGTTGGGGTACAGGGCTCTCTGGCTTCCTCTGGGGTCCCGTACAGGTGGACCCACCAAGGGGAAGTGTACAGTGTGAACAGGGATGCTGAATGCTCTGAGGTCAGACCAGGAAGGCTATAGCCGAAGAGGCTCCTTGCCCTGGACAGGCATTCCCTGAGGGGAATCACGCTACTCAGAGTCCTGTCTGGCTTCATATAGAGCAGTGCCAGAGCATCAGACCTGTGACTCCGTCACACCAGGAAAGCTGGGCTGTCATGGGGGGGGAATGCACACTGCACCCTTACAAAAAAAAATGCAATACCTGCCATGGCATATGCTTAGCTAGTGCCATTTAGCCTGTCCTGTGCTGTGCAGCCCCAGCGTAGAATCTATCTATCTAGTCTGTCGGTCATCATGCAATTATATCAGTAGAGAGGGGTGCAGCTACTCCGGTATGGAAGGGGAATCATCTATACAGCTAAAAGGCACCTTTATACAGGTATAACTGCAGCTACTCTAGGGCTTGTACGTGTTTAAGTATTTCAGTAAGAAATAGACCTGGATGGAAAATCTTCAGCAGAACCATTTTCCGTCTGCTGAAGTAGAAACGCTTGGTGAAGTTGTGTAATTTTTGTCAAAATTTCCTTTCTGAGAAAAAAACATAGGAAAAAAAGTCCCAACAATGTTAAAACATCCGATATAGACCTTTCTGGAATGAAACATTTCAATGTTTTGTTTTGAAATGACTTTTTGTTTTAATTTTTTTAATTCAGCATAATGATCATCATCATTCCTAGCTCTTAACATCCTTAGATCTCACAGCACCTTATAAAGGAGGTCAGTATTATATTACAGAACATAATACAAAAATTTTAAAAGGCAAAATCAAAACATTTTGGTATATCCAAAACAATTTTTTTCCATGCAGATTTGTGAAATGTACGGGTTTCGTTCTTAATTTGAATGAAGACAAAAGTCAAAATCTCAAAATGCTTTGGGAAATAGAATTTCCATCCTCCACATAGCTCTAAAGAGAAATCACTGCTGTCTGGCATAGCTACGCCAGTACAACCTGCATATTGGGAACAGCATGTAGGGAACAGCCCCAAGAACAAAGTTACTTCTATTCTGCTGACTTCTCCCACATTTCGCTGTTAGCAATGAAGGAAAGACCCAGTCAGGAGCTGTGAGATGAGTTGCTGTCTTTCTTCTGTGGAGAACAACTTTAGTTTGTGTGAATTAAAATGACTTGAGTCTACATGATGAAATTCTTTAAGTGTACTAACTGTCCAGTTAATACATAGTCTATAATCCCCTTTGAAAGTGGATTAAAATAATTGCTGATTGAGTTAGTATAGACTAATGTTTATGTGGGTGCATCTCTACCTCTCGGTAGTTTGGCAGTCCTCTAACTGCTATCCCACATTGCTTTGCATGATGTCAGGACTAGTCTGTCTATTCACCTGTGTCCCTTCCACTGCTCTGGGATCATCTTGACTGGATGTCACCTTCCTTTACCCCTTACTTTATACATTGCTATGGCAGCACTATTCCACGCCTCACACAGCCACCTGGAGTGTGCAGAGGTCAGGGGTCTCCTAGCTCTCTGGAGAGAGCCGAAGGCACAGTAACACTTGCCAAGAATCAACGCAATAAAGAGGTTCATGAAGCCATCTGTAAGGAGGTGGCAGAGAAGGGTCACAGTCGGGATGCTATGCAGCACCAAAACAAAAAGCAAGAAGTTCAAAAGTGCTTATAAGGAAGTTCAGGACAAAAACAGGACCTCTGGCGGTGCTCCTGATGACTGTCTAATATTCTGAGCTATAGTCCACAAAAATTATTAGCATTGGCACCCAGGCAAATCCCAAAAGGATGTAGCCTCTTTGTAGAACTACACAAAAATAAGGAGGTTAGTTAAACAGAAATTAAAAGGTACAGCACCAAAAGTAAAATCCCTGCAAGCTGCATGGAAATTTTTTAAAGGCCATAATAGAGGTTCAACTTAAATGTATACCCCAAATTAAAAAACATAGTAAGAGAACCAAAAAAAGAGCCACTGTGGCTGAACAACAAAGCAAAAGAAGCAGTGAGAGGAAAAATACATCCTTTAAAAAGTGGAAGTTAAATCCTAATGAGGAAAATAGAAAGGAGCACAAACTCTGGCAAATGAAGTGTAAAAATATAATTAGGAAGGCCAAAAAAGAATTTGAAGAACAGCTAGCCAAAGACTCAAAAAGTAATAGCAATTTTTTTTTAAGTACATCAGAAGCAGGAAGCCTGCTAAACAACCAGTGGGGTCACTGGATGATCGAGATGATAAAGGAGCACTCAAGGATGATAAGGACATTGCAGAGAAACTAAATGAATTCTTTGCATCAGTCTTCATGGTTGAGGATGTGAGGGAGATTCCCAAACCCGAGACATTCTTTTTAGGTGACAAATCTGAGGAACTGTCCCAGATTGAGGTGTCATTAGAGGAGGTTTTGGAACAAATTGATAAACTAAACAGTAATAAGTCACCAGGACCAGATGGTATTCACCCAAGAGTTCTGAAGGAACTCAAATGTGAAATTGGAGGACTACTAACATATCATTAAAATCAACTTCTGTATCAAGTGACTGGAGGATAGCTAATGTGACGCCAATTTATAAAAACGGCTCCAGAGGAGACCCCCGGCAAATACAGGCTGGTAAGCCTGACTTCAGTACCAGGCAAACTGGTTGAAACTATAGTAAAGAACAAAATTGTCAGACACAAAGATGAACATAATTTGTTGGAGAATAGTCAACATGGTTTTTGTAAAGGGAAATCATGTCTCACCAATCTCCTAGAATTCTTTGAGGGGGTCAACAAGCAGGTGGACAAGGGGATCCAGTGGATGTAGTGTATTTAGATTTTCAGAAAGCCTTTGACAAGGTCCTTCACCAAAGGCTCTTAAGCAAAGTAAGCATTCATGGGATAAGAGGGAAGGTTCTCTCATGGATTGGTAACATGTTAAAAGGTAGGAAACAAAGGGTAGGAATAAATGGTCAGTTTTCAGAATGGAGAGAGGTAAATAGTGATGTCCCCCAGAGGTCTGTTTTAGGACCAGTCTTATTCAACATATTCATAAATGATCTGGAAAAAGAGGTAAAACAGTTAGGTGGCAAAATTTGCAGATGATACAAAATTACTAAAGATAGTTCAGTCCCAGGCAGACTGCGAAGAACTACAAAAGGATCTCTCAAAACTGGATGACTGGGCAACAAAATGACATATGAAATTTAATGTTGATAAATGCAAAGTAATGAATATTGGAAAACATAATCCAAACTATACATATAAAATGATGGGGTCTAAATTAGCTGTTACCACTCAAGAAAGAGATCTTGGAGTCATTGTGGATAGTTCTCTGAAAACATCCACATAATGTGCAGCGGCAATCAAAAAAGCAAACAGAATGTTGGGAATCATTAAGAAAGTGATAGATAATAAGACTGAAAATATTATATTGCATCTATATAAATCCATGGTACGCCCACATCTTGAATACTGTGTGCAGATGTGGTCACCTCATCTCAGAAAAGATATATTGGACTTAGTTCAGAAAAGGGCAACAAAAATGATTAGGGGTATGGAACAGCTTCCGTATGAGGAGAGATTAATAAGACTGGGACTTTTCAGCTTGGAAAAGTGACAACTAAGGGGGGGTATGATAGAGGTCTATAAAATCATGACTGGTGTGGAGAAAGTAAATAAGGAAGTGTTATTTATTCCTTCTCATAACACAAGAACTAGGGGTCACCAAATGAAATTAATAGGCAGCAGGTTTAAAACAAACAAAAGGAAGTACTTTTTCACACAACGCAGAGTCAACCTGTGGAACTCCTTGCCAGAGGATGCTGTGAAGGCCAAGACAATAACAGGGTTCAAAAAAGAACTAGATAAATTCATGGAGGATAGGTCCATCAATGGGGATTAGCCAGGATGGGCAGGAATAGTGTCCCTAGCCTCTGACGGCCAGAATCTGGGAATGGGCAACAGGGGATGGATCACTTGATAATTACCTGTTCTGTTCATTCCCTCTGGGGCACCTGGCATTGGCCAGTGTTGGAAGACAGGATACTGGGCTAGGTGGACCTTTGGTCTGACCCAGTATGGCTGTTCTTGTGTTAGAATCATAGAATATCAGGGTTGGAAGGGACCTCAGGAGGTCATCTAGTCCAACCCCCTGCTCAAAGCAGGACCAATTCTCAACTAAATCATCCCAGCCAGGGCTTTGTCAAGCCTGACCTTAAAAACCTCTAAGGAAGGAGATTCCACCACCTCCCTAGGTAACCCATTCCAGTGCTTCACCACCCTCCTAGTGAAAACGTTTTTCCTAATATCCAACCTAAACCTCCCCCACTGCAACTTGAGACCATTACTTTACTCCTTGTTCTGTCATCTGGTACCACTGAGAACAGTCTAGATCCATCCTCTTTGGAACCCCATTTCAGGTAGTTGAAAGCAGTTATCAAATCCCCCCTCATTCTTCTCTTCTGCAGACTAAATAATCCCAGGTGCCTCAGCCTCTCCTCATAAATCATGTGCTCCAGCCCCCTAATCATTTTTGTTGCCCTCCGCTGGACTCTTTCCAATTTTTCCACATCCTTCTTGTAGTGTGGGGCCCAAAACTGGACACAGTACTCCAGATGAGGCCTCACCAATGTCGAATAGAGGGGAATGATCACGTCCCTCGATCTGCTGGCAATGCCCCTACTTATACAGCCCAAAATGCCGTTAGCCTTCTTGGCAACAAGGGCACACTGTTGACTCATATCCAGCTTCTCGTCCACCTTAACCCCTAGGTCCTTTTCTGCAGAACTGTTTCCTAGCCATTCGGTCCCTAGTCTATAACTGTGAATGGGATTCTTCCGTCCTAAGTGCAGGACTCTGCACTTGTCCTTGTTGAACCTCATCAGGTTTCTTTTGGCCCAATCCTCTAATTTGTCTAGGTCCCCCTGTATCCTATCCCTACCCTCCAGCGTATCTACCACTCCTCCCAGTTTAGTGTCATCTGCAAACTTGCTGAGAGTGCAGTCCATGCCATCCTCCAGATCATTAATGAAGATATTGAACCAAACCGGCCCCAGGACCGACCCTTGGGGCACTCCGCTTGAAACCGGCTGCCAACTAGACATGGAGCCATTGATCACTACCCGTTGAGCCCGATGATCTAGCTAGCTTTCTATCCACCTTATAGTCCATTCATCCAGCCCATACTTCTTTAACTTGCTGGCAAGAATACTGTGGGAGACTGTATCAAAAGCTTTGCTAAAGTCAAGGAATAACACATTCACTGCTTTCCCCTCATCCACAGACCCAGTTATCTCCTCATAGAAGACAATTAGGTTAGTCAGGCATGACTTGCCCTTGGTGAATCCATGCTGACTGTTCCTGATCACTTTCCTCTCCTCTAAGTGCTTCAGAATTGATTCCTTGAGGACCTGCTTCATGATTTTTCCAGGGACTGAGGTGAGGCTGACTGGCCTGTAGTTCCCCGGATCCTCCCTCTTCCCTTTTGTAAAGATGGGCACTACATTAGCCTTTTTCCAGTCATCCAGGACCTCCCCCGATCGCCATGAGTTTTCAAAGATAATGGCCAATGGCTTCGCAATCACATCCACCAACTCCTTTAGCACCCTCGGATGCAGCGCATCCGGCCCCATGGACTTGTGCTCATCCAGTTTTTCTAAATAGTCCCAAATCACTTCTTTCTCCACAGAGGGCGGGTCACCTTCTCCCCATACTGTGCTGCCCAGTGCAGCAGTCTGGGAGCTGACCTTGTTTGTGAAGACAGAGGCAAAAAAATCATTGAGTACATTAGCTTTTTCCACATCCTCGGTCACTAGGTTGCCTCCCTCGATTCAGTAAGGGGCCCACATTTTCCTTGACTTTCTTCTTGTTGCTAACATACCTGAAGAAACCCTTCTTGTTACTCTTAACGTCTCTTGCTAGCTGCAACTCCAAGTGTGATTTGGCCTTCCTGATTTCACTCCTGCATGCCTGAGCAATATTTTTATACTCCTGCCTGGTCATTTGTCCAATCTTCCACATCTTGTAAGCTTCTTTTTTGCGTTTAAGATCAGCAAGGATTTCACTGTTAAGCCAAGCTGGTCGCCTGCCATATTTACTGTTCTTTCTACACATCGGGATGTTTTTTTCCTGCAACCTCAATAAGGATTCTTTAAAATACAGCCAGCTCTCCTGGACTCCTTTCCCCCTCATGTTATTCTCCCAGGGGATCCTGTCCATCAGTTCCCTGAGGGAGTCAAAGTCTGCTTTTCTGAAGTCCAGGGTCCATATTCTGCTGCTCTCCTTTCTTCCTTGTGTCAGGATCCTGAACTCAACCATCTCATGGTCACTGCCTCCCAGGTTCCCATCCACTTTTGCTTCCCCTACTAATTCTTCCCCGTTTGTGAGCAGCAGGTCTAGAAGAGCTCTGCCCCTAGTTGGTTCCTCCAGCACTTGCACCAGGAAATTGTCCCCTACACTTTCCAAAAACTTTCTGGATTGTCTGTGCACCACTGTATTGCTCTCCCAGCAGATATCAGGGTGATTAAAGTCTCCCATGAGAACCAGGGCCTGCGATCTAGTAACTTCTGCACGTGTTCTTAGATTTAGCGCCACAAGGATCAATCTCTAGCTAAGTCCTTAATATGGTTTAGTCGATGTGCATCATAGCCAATCTTATCACTCCACTGAAACTTCTGGTGATCACCTGATTTCCGGCTGTGTAGCAGCATTCCTTGGTAAACACGTTTCATAATCCATTGGTCTTCCATCCTAATATTACGTCCATACTAAGAGAGACACCAAAACTGAAACAATGCTGAGGGAGGCAGTTGGTGGGTTCAGCTCTGAATAACTTCATGGCTGATCTTTGCCTGCTGCTTAACCTGGAGCAGCTGGCGAAGACGATGAGAAACAAACATGTTAATCCATAACCATTAGTGCCCAAAACCTCAGTGTGAAATAGCCCCCTGCCTAGACAAGGCCTGAGTGTGTTTTTTTGTGTGTGTGTGTGTGTGTCTGGTGTATGTGTTATCTCTGCAGGCACGTGAATGCCCAGCTAGCACTGTAAATACAAACCAGATGTTCTATAGCAGTTTCCCATTAGAGACGGTGGAACATTTTCATCCCCTCACTTTACGTTTCTTCCCACATCTGACAGTCCATTTCTCTGCAGCGGTTTTGTTCTATTTGGAGCTAGGTTTGAAATGGAAACTGGAATTAAGTCCAGCAGCACATGCTGGACCAGGGTTTCACTTATATCTGTGCCATGCTTTTCATTTCACTGGGGCTTTGTGGGAGGAACTGAGAGCAGAAGTAGACCCATCACATTTACTGCAATGCATGGGGAAGAAACGAGCATTTCTGAGATGCCTCCCTTCCCCTTCTGCAGGTGAGCTGGACCCCAGTGGTAAAGAGGAGGGATAGACAATTCAGACATGGGGGTGAACTGCCAGAGCAGGGAGCCAGGAGTGGGTGCTCTGCAGGGGGAACATGTCTGGGGTGAATCACACCTTAGACGTGCAGACTTCATTGCTGGAGATACTGACAGGGGGCAAAGGCAGGGCAGTTAGTGCATCTGCTCTTCCAAACTCAGTCACCCCTGCTACCCTGGTCTCTTTATTTTCACCTGGGTCACAGAATCATAGAATTGTAGGACCGGAAGGGACCTCGAGAGGTCATCTAGTCCAGTCCCCTGCACTCAAGGCAGGACGAAGTATTATCTAGACCAGGGGTTCTCAACCTTTTTCTTGCTAAGGCCGCCCTCAACATGCTATAAAAATGCCAGGGCCTGGCAGGGTTGGGGGAACACGGGGCTACAGGCCGGGGGCCGACCCTTGGGCATAGGCATAGTTGTACTTATATTTTGGGAGGGCAAGGGCTGGCGGAGCTCAAGCCAGCCTCGCACAGCAGGATCCAGGGAGGGAGCACCACCTCCACCCCCTGACTCACTCAGGAGGCCACCCAGCCTGTCTGGGCTCTGTGGGGACACAACCAAAAAATCAACAAGGAGTCTGGTGGCACCTTAAAGACTAACAGATTTATTTGGGCCTGGACCCAAATAAACTGGACCTCTACATAGAGTGCTTCTGCAGATGTGCACAGGCTGAAATTGTGAACAAACAGCATCACTTGCTCCATAACCTCAGCTGCACAGAATGCAATGCCATCCACAGCCTCAGCAACAACTCTGACATTATAAATCTGTTAGTCTTTAAGGTGCCACCAAACTCCTTGTTGTTTTTGTGGATACAGACTAACACGGCTACCCCCTGATACTTGACACCAAAAAATATAACTCAAAGTGGGGACTCAGTTCAAAAAGTTTGAAAACCTCTCAGGGTGCAGGGAGGGGGTAGCTAGAGGCTGTGTGAAGTGGGGGGAGTAGCTCAGGGTGCAGGAAGGGAATAGCTAGGAGCTGTGTGCTGGCAGGGGGTAGCTCAGAGTGCAGGTAGGTGGTATCTAGGGGCTGTGTGTGGGCAGGGGGGTAACTCAGGGTACAGGCAGGGGGTATCTAGGGGCTGTGTATGGGCGGGGAGAGGGCTTTCAGTGCACCTCCTGGCTCCAGCCCCCCATTGCTCCTGGCTTGGGGGTGGGGGGATGTTTGCTGGGTTCAGCCCCACATCGCTCCCAGCTTGGAGGCGGGGGCACCGCCTTTAAGTCCTGTGCCGCTCCCAGCGGGGGGGTGCCAGCTTCAGCCACGGGGCTCCGTGGTCCCCCTGAAAGGTCTCGAGGACCCCAATGGGGCCACGGTCCCCGGTTGAGAACCACTAATCTAGACCATCCCTGACAGGTGTTTGTCTAACCTGCCCTTAAAAATCTCCAATGATGGAGATTCCACAACCTCCCTAGGCAATTTATTCCGGTGCTTAACCACCGTGACAGTTAAGCCCATTTTCTTCTTGTCCTATCCTCAGAGGTTAAGGAGAACAATTTACCTTCCTCCTCTTTGTAACAACCTTTTATGTACTTGAAAACTGTTATCATGTCCCCTCTCAGTCTTCTCTTCTCCAGACTAAAAAAACCCAGTTTTTTCAATCTTCCCTCATAGGTCATGTTTTCTAGATCTGAATCATTTTTGTTACTCTTCTCTGGACTTTCTCAAATTTCTCCATCTCATCTTTCCTGAAATGTGGCGCCCAGAACCGGACACAATACTCCAGTTGAGGCCTAATCAGCAAGGAGTAGAGTGGAAGAATTACTCCTCGTGTCTTGCTTATGTAAACCTTCTGCGAGGTGGAGCCAGCAGCAACAAGGGCTGGGTTCAGTATCTAGGGGTTCCTTTTCAACAGTACAACACAAAACTGGCTCGAGCCCCAACCCAGTGACTTGGGACAATTACACACCACCCCTGGGTTCCTCTAAGAAGCAATACTTCCCCTCTGCAAGCACAGAGTGTAGCAAAAACTTTTAATAAAAGGAGGGAATTAACTCAACATTAATTTGGGAAAACACCACAACTAGAGTTCATAAATACAAACCATGAGCAAAAGACCCATCCCCAAATAAGTTGGGCAGTGTCCTTTTCGCCACAGGATCTTAAGTCCAGCAACCCAAAAGTCCCTTTAACGTGCCCGTCATTTCTCTGTACCCCACTCACAGTTGCTGTCCTTGGCCAGTGCAGTCCCAGAGTTCAGAGGTTCATCCTCAGAGTTCACGTCCCACCCTGTGTGGAAGGTGGCGGGGGGTAAGGGGAAGGAGGCTGCACTCGCTCGGGCACTCGCTCATTGCCCCAACGGCTGATTGCCACGCCTCTGCGGGGCTCTGCTCTGGCCCTCTCCACGAGCTTCTCTGCTGGCCACTTGCCACGTCTCTCCGCCAGCTGCTCTGCTGGCTGTGCCCCTCCACCAGCCACCCTGCTGGCTGCTTGTCACACCTCTCCACCAGCTGCCCTGATGGACACTTGCCACGACTCTCTGCCAGCCGCCCAGATGGCCATGCCTCTCCACCAGCCACCCTGCTGGCTGCTTGCTGCGCCTCTCCACCAGCAGCCCAGATGGCCACTTGCCATGCCTGTCCGCCAGCCACCCTGTTGGCCACGCCTCTCCACCAGCTGCCCTGCTGGCTCCACCTCTCCACCAGCTGCCTGCTCGCCAAGATGTCTTAATATAAGAACATAAGAATGCCCCTACTGGGTCAGACCAAAGGTCCATTTAGTCCAGTATCCTGTCTTCCGACAGTGGCCAGTGCCAGGTGCCCCAGAGACAATGAACAGAACAGGTAATCATCAAGTGATCCACCCCCTGTCACTCATTCCCAGCTTCTGGCAAACAGAGGCTAGGGACACCATTCCTGCCCATCCTCGCTAATCGCCATTGATGGACCTATCCTCCATGAATTTATCTAGTTCTTTTTTGAACCCTGTTATGGTCTTGGCCTTCACAACATCTTCTGGCAAGGAGTTCCACACAATGACTATGTGTTGTGTGAAGAAATACTTCCTTTTATTTGTTTTAAAGCTGCTGCCTATTAATTTCATTTGGTGACCCCTAGTTCTTGTGCTATGAGAAGTAGTAAACAACACTTCCTTATCTACTTTCTCTACACCAGTCATGATTTTATAGACCTCAATCATATTTCCCCTTAGCCGTCTCTTTTCCAAGCGGAAGCGTCCCACTCTTATTAATCTCTCCTCATACGGAAGCTGTTCCATACCCCTAAACATTTTTGTTGCCCTTTCCGAACCTTGTCCAATTCCAGTATATCTTTTTTGAGATGGGGTGACCACATCTGCACACAGTATTCAAGATGTGGGCGTACCATGGATTTATATAGAGGTAACATGATATTTTCTGTCCTATTATCTATCCCTTTCTTAATTATTCCTAGCATTCTGTTTGCTTTTTTGACTGCTGCTGCACATTGAGTGGATGTTTTCAGAGAAGTATCCACAATGACTCCAAGATCTCTTTCTTGATTGGTAACAGCTAATTTAGACCCCATCATTTTATATGGCCTGGTCTACACTACGAGTTTAATTCGAATTTAGCAGCGTTAAATCGAATTAACCCTGCACCCGTCCACACAACGAAGCCATTTATTTCAAAATAAAGGGCTCTTAAAATCGATTTCTGTACTCCTCCCCGACGAGGGGAGTAGCGCCAAAATCGATATTGCCATTTCGAATTAGGGTTAGTGTGGCCGCAATTCGACGGTATTGGCCTCTGGGAGCTATCCCACAGTGCACCATTGTGACCGCTCTGGACAGCAATCTGAACTCGGATGCACTGGCCAGGTAGACAGGAAAAGTCCCACGAACTTTTGAATTTCATTTCCTGTTTGCCCAGCGTGGAGAGCACAGGTGACCACAGAGAGCTCATCAGCACAGGTAACCATGCAGTCCGAGAATCGAAAAAGAGCACCAGCATGGACCGTACAGGAGGTACTGGATCTGATCGCTATATGGGGAGAGGATTCAGTGCTAGCAGAACTAGGTTCCAAAAGACGAAATGCCAAAACTTTTGAAAAAAATCTCCAAGGGCATGATGGAGAGAGGCCACAATAGGGACTCATATCAGTGTCGCGTGAAAGTTAAGGAGCTCAGACAAGCCTATCAAAAAACAAAGGAGGCAAACGGTCGCTCCGTAGCAGAGCCGCAGACATGCCGCTTCTACGCTGAGTTGCATGCAATTCTAGGGGGGGCCGCCACCACTACCCCACCTCTGACCGTGGATTCCGAGGTGGGGGTAATCTCAGCCATGCCTAAGGATTCAGTGGATGGGGAAGATGAGGAGGAGGAGGATGACGACGAGCTTGCAGAGAGCACACAGCACTCCATTCTTCCCAACAGCCAGGATCTTTTTCCCAGCCTGACTGAAGCTTGCGGAGAGCACACAGCACTCCGTTCTCCACAACAACCAGGATCTTTTCTCCAGCCTGACTGAAGTACCCTCCCAACCCCCAGACAATGAGGCCATGGAAGGGACCTCCGGTGAGTGTACCTTTGTAAATATAAAACATGGTTTAAAAGCAAGCGTTTTTTAATGATTAATTTGCCCTGAAGACTTGGGATGCATTTGCAGCCAGTACAGCTACTGGAAAAGTCTGTTAACATGTCTGGGGATGAAGCGAAAATCCTCCAGGGACATCTCCATGAAGCTCCTCCAGGGACATCTCCATGAAGCTCTCCTGGAGGTACTCCAAAAGCCTTTCCAAAAGATTTCTGGGCAGTGCAGCCTTATTCCGTCCTCCATGGTAGGACACTTGGCCACGCCATGCTAGTAGCAAGTAACCTGGTATCATTGCATGACAAAGCCTGGCAGCATATGGTCCCGGTGTTTGCTGGCATTCAAGCAACATCCGTTCTTTATCTCGCTGTGTTATCCTCAGGAGAGTGATATTGCTCATGGTAACCTGGTTGAAAAATGGGAATTTAATTAAGGGGACATTCATAGATGGCCGTTCCTACTGGACTGTTTGCCTCTGGCTGAAAAGAAATCCTTCCCTGCAGTTAGCCAAGCGGGGGGAGGGGGGGAGGAGGGGAAATTGGCTCGGAGCTTTTCGCGTTTGGCTAGCAGGGATCTTCTCTGATACCAGCCATGCGGTGGGGGGGGGGGGGGGTAAAGCGATCATCCCAGAGACTTGGAAGGGGGGGGGGTTAGTTTGGTTTCTGCTGCTGCACGTTAACAGGAAAACCGCAGTACTCAACGGGCTTTGCTTGGTATGTGGGAAAGGAGCCGAAAGACAATGGCTTACCATGGCCGCATGCAAGCCGAATTCTGTTGCCCGGACCTGCGTCTGTGCTCTCTAACACCAAAGCCGCAGGCACTCAATATTAAGATGCAAAATGCGACCTTGTACCGAAATCACATGTGCTATGTAATGTGAATAGTGTTGTTCACCGTGAAAGAGTATAAGCATTGTTCTGTAAAAAGTATCTTTTTAAATACTTCTCTACCTTTTTTCCCTCCCTCCCGCAGCTGCAAATTTTTCAAGCCTCCCTCCTCCGTCCCGAAGGCTATCTCAGATAAGGCGTCGAAAAAAAAGGACGAGAGACGAAATGTTCTCTGAAATCATGGAATCCACCCGCAATGAAAGAGCTCATCTGAATGAGTGGAAGGACACGGTATCAAAGTACAGGAAAGATGCCAGTGAACATGAGGCCATGAGGGACGCTCGAGATGAGAGGAGGGACGCCCGAGATGAGAGGTGGCAGGCTGCAACGCTGGGGCTGCTGCATGGTCAAACGGACATGCTCCGGCGTCTGGTGGAGCTTCAGGAACGGCAGCAGGATAACAGAGTGCCGCTGCAGCTGCTGTATAACCTCCCTCCCCCCTCACCATGTTTCATAGCCTCCTCACCCAGACGTGTAAGAACGCGGGGGGGGGCGGAGGCTCCGTGCGCCCTCCCACTCCATCCCAGTGGACAGCCCTACCAAAAGGCTGTCATTATATTGAACTTTTTTAATGGCCTTTTCCTTCCCTCCTATCCTCCTCCCAAACCACACCCGGGCTACCTTGTCAGTTCTCTCCCTATGTTTATAATCAATTAATAAAGAATACATGATTTTTAAACAATAGTGACTTTATTTCCTTTGAAAGCAAGCTGTGCTCGATGGGGGGAGGGTGGTTTGCTTACAGGGAATGAGTCAATCAAGGGGGCGGGTTTTCAACAAACAGAACTTTCACACCGTAGCCTGGCCAGTCATGAAACTGATTTTCAAAGCTTCTCTGATGCGTAGCGCTTCCTGGTGTGCTCTTCTAATCGCCCTGGTGTCTGGCTGCGTGTAATCAGCGGCCAGGTGATTTGCCTCAGCCTCCCACCCCACCATGAAGGTCTCCCCCTTACTCTCACAGAGATTGTGAAGCACACAGCAAGCAGCAATAACAATGGGAATATTGGTTTGGCTGAGGTCTGAGCGAGTCAGTAACGTGCGCCAGCGACCTTTTAAATGTCCAAATGCACATTCTACCACCATTCTGCACTTGCTCAGCCTGTAGTTGAACAGCTCCTGACAACTGTCCAGGCTGCCTGTGTATGGCTTCATGAGCCATGGCATTAAGGGGTAGGCTGGGTCCCCAAGGATAACTATAGGCATTTCAACATCCCCAATGGTTATTTTCTGATCTGGGAAGTAAATCCCTTGCTGCAGCCGTTTAAACAGAGTAGTGTTCCTGAAGACGCGAGCGTCATGAACCCTTCCGGGCCATCCCACGTTGATGTTGGTGAAACATCCCTTGTGATCCACCAGTGCTTGCAGCACCATTGAAAAGTACCCCTTGCGGTTTATGTACTGGCTACCCTGGTGCTCTGGTGCCAAGATAGGGATATGGGTTCCATCTATCGCCCCACCACAGTTAGGGAATCCCATTGCAGCAAAGCCATCCACTATGACCTGTACATTTCCCAGAGTCACTATCTTTGGTAGCAGCAGCTCAGTGATTGCTTTGGCTACTTGCATCACAGCAGCCCCCACAGTAGATTTGCCCACTCCAAATTGATTCCCGACTGACCGGTAGCTGTCTGGCGTTGCAAGCTTCCACAGGGCTATCGCCACTCGCTTCTCAACTGGGAGGGCTGCTCTCATCTTGGTATTCTGGTGCTTCAGGGCAGGGGAATGCAAGTCACAAAGTTCCATGAAAGTGCCCTTACGCATGTGTAACCCTTCTGCCCATCTAAGTTGGCAGCAACAAGGGCCGGGTTCTGTATCTAGGGGTTCCGTTTCAATAACTCAATGCAAAACCGGCTCGAGCCCCCACCCAGTGACCTGGGACAATTACATACCACCCCCCTGGGTACCTCTAAGAGGCAATACTTCCCCTCTCGCAAGCACGGAGTCTGAGTGTAGCAGAAAATGTTTAATAACATGAGGTAAACGACATCAGCATAAAATTGGAAAAAAACACCACAAACACAAACCATGAGCAAAACCCACCCCAGCAAATTGGGCTGTGTCCGTTCCCTTTGGCTCTTGAATCCAGCAACCCAAAAATCACCCAGAGTCCCCAAAGTCCAACCCCCCCCCCAAAGTCTCTTGGGTCCAGCAACCCCCCAAAGTCCCAAAAGTCCAACAACCCCCAAAGTCTCTGTCCCTGGTCAGTGCAGCCCCAGAGTAAAAGGGGGGGGGCACGCCGGGTGTTAAGGGGCACCTTACGTGATCCGAGGCTGGCCAGCTGTCTGTTTCTCCGTGGGGGTTCTGCCGCAGCCTTTACCACGAGCCAATCCACTTTCCTGCCATCCCACGAACTGCTCCGCTCTACAAGCTGCTCCGCTCCACTCCGCTCCGCTCACCGACCTGTGAGCCGTTCCAGCCGTCCCCGCAAACAGCTCCGCTCGCCGTTCCTTGGGCCACTCCAACAGGCGCCGCAAAGCTCCGTGCCGCTCGCTGCTCCTCCAGTCGTCCCCACAAATTGCTCCGCCAGCTGCTAAGCAATATAGCTTCAGGCTCCCCCACTAGTTAACACAGCACTCAGTGATCTCAGCTCTTAATAACATCAGCTCTTTTGTGATTTCAGCTCATAGTATAGTAGGGGAGCCCCAGTGCTGGTGCACCATTGGCCCAAGGTGAATTCAGCTCAGTAGCCTGTAACTAGACTTCTAAGGGAATCAAAGTTAGCTCTGACATTCAACAGTGGAGAGAGGAGGCAGTGCAATTGGTGTTTCAAACCCTCAGAGGGGGCCCATACCATCAGGTACAAATACCTGTCCCCATCCTCTCTCAATTCACTGGGTTTTGTAACCCATGCCCCTTGTCAAGCAAGTGCTACTTAGGTAATGGTGAAGGACTCACTCAGTCCTTCTGTCATACAACAGTTCCACTGGCCTTGATTCACAGAATCAGGGTAACAAAACTTTATTCTTCCTGCCCCAATAACAAAGGAACTGGGGATCCCACACCAGCCAAAGTAACCACTTTCAGTTGCTGTTGTTCCATGCCAGGTGAGTGGGTGTGTCTATGCAAACAAGATCAGCCCCTGGAGTTCTTTTCCACACTCGCCATAATTCACCACCAGATGTCAGGGTAGAGCTCATCCTGACTCTGCTTACACATGCGAAAGTTTCGCAGCCACTAGGAATCGTCCCACACCTGCAACACTATGCGGTCCCACCAGTCTGTGCTTGTTTCCCGGGCCCAGAATCGGCGTTCCACGGCTATAACCTGCCCCATTAACAGCATGATCTCCAAAGTGCGGGGGCCCGCAGTTTGATAGAATTCCATGTCCATGTCCTCATCACTCTCATCGCTGCGCTGCCGTAGCCTGCTCCTCCTCGCCTGGTTTTGCAGGTTCTGGTTCAGCATAAACTTCACGATAACGCGCAAGGTGTTTACAATGTTCATGACTGCTGTCTTGAGCTGAGCGAGCTCCATGCTTGCCGTGGTATGGCGTCTGCACCGTTCACCCAGGAAAAAAGGTGCGAAACGGTTGTCTGCCATTGCTTTCCCGGAGGGATGGGGAGGATGTACCCAGAACCACCCGCGACAATGTTTTTGGCCCCATCAGGCATTGGGATCTCAATCCAGAATTCCAATGGGCAGAGGAGACTGCGGAAATTATGGGATAGCTATGGGATAGCTACCCATAGTGCAACGCTCCGGAAGTCAACACTAGCCTCGGTACATGGACGCACACCGCCGAATTACTGTGCTTAATGTGGCCGCATACACTCAACTTTATACAATTGGTTGCAAAAAAATCGAATTCTGTACATTCGGATTAATCCCGTAGTGTAGACATACCCTATGTATAGTTGGGATTATGCTTTTCAATGTGCATTACTTTGCATTTATCAACATTAAAATTCATCTGGCATTTTGTTGCCCAGTAACCCAGTTTTGAGAGAGCCTTTTGTAGCTCTTCACAGTCTGCCTGGGTCTTAACTATCTTTAGTAATTTTGTATCATCTGTACATTTTGCCACCTCACTGTTTACCCCTTTTTCCAGATCATTTTTGAATATGTTGAATATGTTGAATAGGACTGGTCCCAGAACAGACCCCTGGGGGACATCACTATTTACCTCTCTCCATTCTGAAAACTGACCATTTATTCCTACCCTTTGTTTCCTACCTTTTAACCTGTTACCAATCCATGAGAGAACCTTCCCTCTTATCCCGTGGCAGCTTACTTTGCATAAGAGCCTTTGGTGAAGGACCTTGTCAAAGGCTTTTTGAAAATCTAAATACACTATATCCACTGGATCCCCTTGGTACACATGCTTGTTGATCCCCTCAAAGGCTTCTAGTAGATTGGTGAGGCATGATTTCCCTTTACAAAAACCATGTGGACTCTTCCTCAAAAAATTATGTTCATCGATATGTCTGACAATATTGTTCTTTATTATAGTTTCAACCAGTTTGCCAGGTACTGAAGTCAGGCTTACAGGCCTGTGATTGCCGGGATAACCTCTGGAGCCCTTTTAAAAAATGGGCATCACATTAGCTATTCTCCAGTCATCTGGTACAGAAGCTGATTTAAATGATAGGTTACAGACTACAGTTAGTAGTTCTGCAATTTCACATTTGAGTTCCTTCAGAAGTCTTGGGTGAATACCATCGGGTCCTGGTGACTTATTGCTGTTTAATTTAGCAATTTGTTCCAAAACCTCCTCTAATGATACCTCATTCTGGGACAGTTCCTCAGATTTGTCACCTAAAAAGAATGGCTCAGGTTTGGGAATCTCCCTCAGATCCTCAGCCATGAAGACCGATGCAAAGAATTAATTTTGTTTCTCCGCAATGGCCTTATCCTCCTTGAGTGCTCCTTTAGCACTTTGATCGTCCAGTGGCCCCACTGGTTGTTTAGCAAGCTTCCTGCTTCTGATGTACTTAAAAAAAATTTGCTATTACTTTTTGAGTCTTTGGCTAACTGTTCTTCAAATTCTTTTTTGGCCTTCCTAATTGTATTTTTACACTTCATTTCCCACTGTTTATGCTCCTTTCTATTTTCCCCACTAGAATTTAAACTTCCAGTTTTTAAAGGATGCCTTTTTGCCTCTCACTGCTTCTTTTACTTTGTTGTTTAGCCACGGTGGCTCTTTTTTGGTTTTGTTACTATGTTTTTTTAATTTGGGGTATACATTTAAGTTGAGCCTCTATTATGGTGTCTTAAAAAAGTTTCCACACAGCTTGTGGAGATTTCACTTTTGGCACTGCACCCTTTAATTTCTGTTTAACTAACCTCCTCATTTTTGTGTAGTTCCCCTTTCTGAAATTAAATGCTACAGTGTTGGGCCACTGTGGTGTTTTTCCTGCCACAGGGATATTAAATTTAATTATACTGTGGTCACTATTACCAAGCGGTCCAACTATATTCACCTCTTAGACCAGATCCTGTGTTCCACTTAGGACTAAATCAAGAATTGCCTCTCCTCTGGTGGGTTCCAGACCAGCTGCTCCAAGAAGCAGTCATTTAAGGTGTCAAGAAACTATCTCTGCATCCCATCCTGAGGTGACATGTACTCAGTCAATATAGGGACAATTGAAATCCCCCATTATTATTATTATTGAGTTTTTAATTTTAATAGCCTCTCTAATCTCCCTGAGCATTTCACAGTCACTATCACCATCCTGGTCAGGTGGTCGGTAATATATCCCTACCACTATAATCTTGTTATTAGAGCATGGAATTTCTATCCATATAGATTCTATGGTACAGTTTAATTCATTTACATTTTTTGCTTCATTGATTTTATGCTTTCTTTCACATATAATGCCACTCCCCCACCAGCACGACCTGTTCATAGAATCATAGAATATCAGGGTTGGAAGGGACCTCAGGAGGTCATCTAGTCCAACCCCCTGCTCAAAGCAGGACCAATTCCCAACTAAATCATCCCAGCCAGGGCTTTGTCAAGCCGGGCCTTAAAAACCTCCAAGGAAGGAGATTCCACCACCTCCCTAGGTAACGCATTCCAGTGCTTCACCACCCTCCTAGTGAAATAGTGTTTCCTAATATACAACCTAGACCTCCCCCACTGCAACTTGAGACCATTGCTCCTTGTTCTGTCATCTGCCACCACTGAGAACAGCCGAGCTCCATCCTCTTTGGAACCCCCCTTCAGGTAGTTGTCCTTTTGATATATTTTGTACCCTATTACTGTATCTCATTGATTATCCTCATTCCACCAAGTTTCTGTGATGCCTATTATATCAATATCCTCATTTAAGACAAGGCACTCTAGTTCACCCATTTTATTATTTAGACTTCTAGCATTGGTATATAAGCACTTTAAAAAATTTAGCTGTCTGCCATTACACAATGTAATTGAATGGGACTCTTTTTTATTTGGCTGTTTCTGATCAGCCCCTGCCTGTATTTTAGCTTCAGCCCCCCAACCCCCTTAACACAGCTCTCAGGGATTTCACCTGTTATTGGGGAAGCCTCACTGCTGGTATACACTGGGCAGTCTATTACAATAGAGACTCTGTCCCAAAGTAGGTATAATACTTAAGTATCAGTGATTTCAGCTCTGCAGTAGGAAACAAGGCTCCCAATTAAGTCTAAATTAGCTCTTTGATTATACCATGGAGAGAGAAGGGGTCAAATGGAATCTAAGACCCTTAAATGGGGCCCACACCACAAAGTACAAATATCTCACACCACCATTCCTCAAGTCATTGGGTTTTGGAACCCATGTCCCCTGCCTAGCAAGTGCTGTTCAGTTGAGGGTGAGTCCCTCCATTGGGATATGCCAGGTACAGTTCTGCTGCCCTCGGTTCACACAACAAAGATAACAACCCTTTATTACTCCTGCCCCAATAACAAGGAGACTGGGGATCCAACAGCAGCCACAAGTGATCATTTGGGCAAGCAGTCCCATCATGCTGAGCACCTACGCAGGGTGGGTGTGTCCATGCAAACAAGATCAGCTTCTGAAGTCTTTTTCCACAGCTCAACACTAGATGTCAGGGGAGAGCTCATTCAGACTCTGCTTACATCCTCCCCCCAGCCAAGCATTTGTCGTCCAGAGAAATCACTCTCCATATTATACCAAATTCATTAGTTCCCCCCAAAGGGCCTCAGGAAACCCACTATGGCTTCCACATGCCGAACTAAGTGTATTGGTTCTTCACTAGCCATCCCAGGTGCATCATAAGTTAACCGACTTACTGGCCTTATAACCCTGTCCCTCCTATTGAGAGTGGGCATTGCAGGGGTGGTGGGGGACATCTTCTTGGGCAAGGGATAGTGAGGGTTCCTTTGAGGATCCCTCAGCTATGGGCATAGGACCCTGCATCTGTCATTCTAACAGTGGGATGTCCAAGGCATCTGGGACACCTTCTACCTGTATGTCTCCACTGTCCAATAACCTAGATGTGTCATCACAGGGTGGTCTCTTTGGTGGCACAGGTGTGCCAGCAATGGGCCTAAATACTTCCGCCATGGGGTTTAGGGCTGAAGAAGTGGCGCTCTCCCTTGGTTCAGCTGATGGAGACTGAAATCTTGTCTCCATTCTAGTATACACCATGGTAGTGTCTTCCTCCTCAGACTCACTCTCAGATGTGCTGAGCAGAGGTAGGTTAGCCACAGGGGGCCCACTGTCCATGTTGGATGGAGGAGGCTTTCGCAGTACTGTGTGAGCTGCCAGTGGCTGTGGACCTTTTACAGGTTCCAAGCGAGATAGCAGTAGAAGATGGTGCATGGAAGCTAATAGCCACTGGGAGCCAGTCCCCACCAGCTCCTGCCTCCAATGTGGAGTTTTTAAATAAAATGTTGGCCTTCTTGGGGAAAGAGGGAAAGACTGTTAGGGGGTTTATTTTTTTACCCTCTTACTTTCCTGGTCCTTTTTGCATGAACAGAGAGCAACAATACCCGAAGTCCAAAGGTGCAAACAATTTGTTGTTTATTGGGGTGAACTGTCAGCAAGCAGGATTTCAGTTTTCTTCCTTAGTGTCCCTCTTTCCAGCTCTGACACCACAGAGCCTTGCTTTTGTCCCTGTTCCAGTTCCCACTCCCTGTTCCCATTCCCCCCCTTAACAAAACATGATCCCAATTCCCCCACCCCCAGTCCCTGTTCCCGTTTTCCCCCCTTAGCAAAACATTTCAATTTCCCCACCCCCATTCCCTGTTCCCATTCCCCCCTTAGCAAAACATGATTTCAATTTCAACACCCCCATTCCCTGTTCCCATTTCCCCCTTACTTCCTGATTGACTGCAGACTATATAGTAAAACTTGAGTTCTGCTTAGCTATACCTTAACCAATTATTTTACTGAAATTTAACTAACCAATCCTAACATACTGTAACATGGTTATTTAACCAATTATATTTTACCACCTTAATTGGTTTACACCTAACAAAATTAATTATACAGCAGACAGAAACAATTACAGAACCAGAGAGAGACCATGCAAATAAACATACAAAACAATACAGAAGTGAGGATTTTACATTTTAGCTATTGATAAGTGAGTTCTTGCCAGACAGGATGCTATTGCACTAAGTTTTTTTTTACATCTTCTAGGCTCTTTCCTTTCTCTGAAGATGATAGGAATATTAGGACAGAATTGTATTTCTAACAGCCCAATAGCACCTTATTTTCATGTGACTAGTTTGGAATGTGAGGATGTGACCGTTTACTTTTTAGCTTATGGCTGCCTTTGCTGCTTAGCTAAAGGCCTTACTTAGCCTAAGAACAGAGCCTCAGACTGTCCCTTACACATACAGAGAGTGATTTTGATTCTTTCTTTTATATCTCTATAACTAGCTAAGTGATAAGAATACACCTAAATTCTTAAAGTATAGGCCTTTACAGACAGGCCTGAATATTTATATTCTAACACTCCACCCCCCCCCCTTTTTTTTTTCTTTTGGGATTTTTTTGCCCAGGTATTTCTGGAAAAGCATAGGACATATGGCGACACATTTTTTGATAGGGCCAGGCATTAAGGTGGAAGGTGTTGATATTTTATTTGTTTTACTGCCCTTTGTGTAGTACAGTGCCCTGCACCTTTTTTTGTACGGGCATACCACACCTATTTTAATTAGTGTTTTAGACTTTTTATTATAGTGCAACCGAGAAGGTTGGGTTTGGGTTGTTTTGCACACTGCGGGGTGGGGAGGGCTTACTACATTACTTATAGGTTATTTTTATATGTAACATAACACAGGTACAGTTAACAATTTACAGCAACACCGAGTTTTGACCACTGCAGTATGGTTTAATATTTGAGCTACCACCAAAACACTGCCTTTTTTTTTTTTGACAGGGTTAAGATGTTAATGTGTTTATTTGCTGGCAGTTGCAACAAGCTGCCCCTGCAGGTTTTGCATGCTTTTGTTTACATTATAAGTTTATTGAATGTTTACAGAGAAATGGGTTATTGTTTAAACCAACTTAACCACTTGGTATGGAATTAGGCGGTATGCCCCGGTTTGATTATTTACAGCAATAAGATTTACAGATTTATTTGTGCACCAAAGTTTAGATAGCAGCGTGTAGATGTATGTAGTTTGGTTAGGGGCTGGTGTAATTGTGCCCCCTAGTAATATGTACATTTTTAGCAAAACACCTTATACACAGTACACCCAATTGTTTACCCCTTGCTATAGGCCATTGATTTTGCTTTTTTATAGTTGTAGGAGATGGGCACATTTAAACATTTTTTTTGATTTACACCATTTTACACACCCCTTTATTGATTTTTAGTGAGCTTTTTTTTTTATTATTATTTTTATAGGGCTTGTGGGGCCCACCTTAGTTGCCGTTTTATTTTTAGGCACCATGGTAGCTATTACACAGGTGCTGGCCTTTTAGTTGAGCATTTTGCATTTTTATACACATTTTTTCCCCAGGTTAGCCTTTTGAAGCCATTCTCCACCCACGTTATGCTAGCAACAAGACAAACACCACAGACAAACACACAAAACATAGATTTATGGTATTTTGGGTTATTTTTTTGCTGGCACGAGCATGCTTGTAGAGTGTTTGAAACCCCAAGGCTTAATGTTTTTATTATTGCTCCCCCTTTTTTTTTCTGTGCACACACACAAAATTATTTTTTGCCTAACATTTTTTGCACTGTGATTACTTTTTTTTTTACACAACTGTACCCTGATTACACTTTTATTTTGTACAACCAGAGACAGCCAGGGGCAGTTAAGTTAAGTTTTAATAGAAACCCCTGACATTCCTCTAGTGATTTTGATTACATTACCCAATAGTTAAATAATTTTGATGAGATTATTTTTTTGCCTGCTGCCTGCAGCAGTCCCTTATAGACCATTTTGTGGGAAAAGGGCCCATTTTTTTTTTAGAATAGCTGTAAAGGCTTTTGGGGACAGAAGCATAGTGGTGGTAGTAGCCACTTTACCTGACCCCCTGGTATAATTTAATTACCAAGCTTTTATTTAATGTGACTGCGCAGAGTTGCACATACAGTTACATTTATATAACTGGGTTTTATTATTAAACCAAAAACTTGCTTTTGTAACACCACAACTGTTACCTTTTACCATTTTTACAACTTTTAAATGTTTGCTTTTTTTTAAACCCTGTATTATTAATTTTTGCAAAAAGTATTTGTAACTTTTTACTTACTTTTTTAAATTACTTACTTTTACATTTAGTTTTTTAAGGTAGTGCACTTTGTTTTTGACAACTTAGCCACCAAGTACAATTATTGCCACACAGCTGCCTTAACCTGTGCTGTTTTCCCCTTGAGACTGTTTAAAAGGCAGTAAAACATTTGTTTTCATGGTTGCACATGGCTCTGTTACTTTAAAAATTTTAGTGGACTACAGCAGACCTTCATTATACTTTGTTCCAAACAAAACAAAACACAAAACATTTTACATAAGTATTCAAAGTACCCTTCACTAAAACTTTAGAAAAACAAAAGTGTGGAAAGGCAGGAGGAGAGAAGGGGGAAGAGGTGGAAAGAAACCAATTAAGCCTGTCAGGTCAGTTCAAAGTACAGGCTCCCAGCAGCAAATTAAGTAAACTGAGAGAAAGAAGAAGGAAAAGAAGAAAAGGATATAGTTAGCTTTGAACCAAGAGTAGGCTCCCAAGGTTGAAACAGTTGGGAACCCGAACCCCCAGGTTCTCATCCTGGCTCTGGGAGAAGAGTGGGGCTTGTTACCTGCTCCTGCAAACCCGGCCATTTTGAAACTTTTTTTCCCCCTCCACTTTCCCAGGACCAAGTCCCAGCTCCTGTCTCTAAAGGTGGTCTGTTAACTCTGCTTTTAACTTTAAACCCCGTTGTGCCAAATTATCTTTAACCACCCCTAACTACTTTACAATGACTTATGAGAAGAGGCTGAGGGAACTGGGATTGTTTAGTCTCCAGAAGAGAAGAATGAGGGGGGATTTGATAGCTGCTTTCAACTACCTGAGGGGGGGTTCCAAAGAGGATGGAGCTCGGCTGTTCTCAGTGGTGGCAGATGACAGAACAAGGAGTAATGGTCTCAAGTTGCAGTGGGGGAGGTCTAGGTTGGATATTAGGAAAAACGTTTTCACTAGGAGGGTGGTGAAGCACTGGAATGCATTACCTAGGGAGGTGGTGGAGTCTCCTTCTTTGGAGGTTTTTAAGGCCCGGCTTGACAAAGCCCTGGCTGGGATGATTTAGTTGGGAATTGGTCCTGCTTTGAGCAGGGGGTTGGACTAGATGACCTCCTGAGGTCCCTTCCAACCCTGATATTCTATGATTCTATGAACCCTTCAGCAGCCCTTGCTGAAACAGCATTAAACTTGAAAGATTACTGGCAGCTTCCCATAATGCTGCCCTTACTTTAAACCTCTTACAAGTGGACTGAAGTGCCTCCTTTCCCTGAAAGGCATTTAGTTCCAATGGGCAGGGACCTTTTTCCATTACCCATATACCAAAGGAGGGTGGGCTTCTTAGCCACCCCCCATCCCTCTGGGTCCCCTAACACTTCCTCCATTTCCTTTTTTAATCTCATCCCAGGCTGACCCCTGCACCTGGTATGGGCCCTTGTTCTTCCTTATCCATTTATTCTAAAAATCCTTTACCCTGGCTTGCCAGAACCCGCAACTACCATCACGAGAGTTTACTATACCCCCTCCAAGCAGCTGCGTGGACTGTTGGGGAGGGGGACTTACAGGCTGCCACTCACCTATCCGATGTGATGCATCCGAGTCAACGGCACCAAGATGTTAGGGGGCTTATTTTTTTACCCTCTTACTTTCCTGGTCCTTTTTGCATGAACAGAGAGCAACAATACCCGAAGTCCAAAGGTGCAAACAATTTGATGTTTATTGGGGTAAACTTTCAGCAAGCATGATTTCAGTTTTCTTCCTTAGTGTCCCCCTTTCCAGCTCTGACACCACAGAGCCTTGCCTCTGTCCCTGTTCCTGTTCCCACTCCCTGTTCCCATTCCCCCCCCTTAACAAAACATGATCCCAATTCCCCCACCCCCATTCCCTGTTCCCATTCCCCCCTTAGCAAAACATGATTTCAATTTCAATACCCCCATTCCCTGTTCCCATTCCCCCCTTACTTCCTGATTAACTGCAGACTATATAGTAAAACTTAAGTTCTGCTTAGCTATACCTTAACCAATTATTTTACTAAAATTTAACTAACCAATCCTAACATACTGTAACATGGTTATTTAACCAATTATATTTTACCACCTTAATTGGTTTACACCTAACAAAATTAATTATACAGCAAACAAAAACAATTACAAAACCAAACAGAGACCATGCAAATAAACATACAAAACAATACAAAAGCAAGAATTTTACATTTTAGCTATTAATAAGTAAGTTCTTGCCAGACAGGATACTATTACACTGAGTTTTTTTTTACATCTTCTAGGCTCTTTCCTTTCTCTGGAGGTAATAAAATATTAGAACAAAATTGTATTTCTAACAGCCCAATAGCACCTTATTTTCATGTAACTAGTTTAAAATGTAAAAATGTAACCGTTTACTTTTTAGCTTATGGCTGCCTTTGCTGCTTAGCTAAAGGCCTTACTTAGCCTTAAAACAAAGCCTCAAACTGTCCCTTACACATACAGAAAGTAATTTTAATTCTTTCTTTTATACCTCTATAACTAGCTAAGTAATAAAAATACACCTAAATTTTTAAAGTATAGGCCTTTACAAACAGGCCTGAATATTTATATCCTAACAAAGACCTTGGCTGACATGCCGGGTCTGTTGGGCTTTCATCCAAGAGCCTCATGCCTGGGGGCTGCTCCCTCACCTGATGAGTAGGCAAAGGCTTTGGGGCAAGCATTAGAAAAGGATGTGCAGCCCCACCTTGAGTCAAGCCTCTATCATAAATTAAGGTTATTTGCTGGGGGTCCCACCCACATACCGGGAGAAGAAGGGTTTGAACCCTGGCTGGAATACACCACTGAAATGCTGCAGGAGTGGGCAGTACCTGATGCTGAAAAGAGAAGGTGTCTAGTAGAGTGCCTCAGGGGTCCAGCCCTAGATATAATTCACACCCTGAAGCTCAGCAACCCTGGGGTCCAGGTGAAGGACTGCCTAGAGGCTCTTGATCACGCCTTTGGGAGAACCGAGGGCTCAGAGGACATTTATTGCAAGTTCCTTAATGCTAGACAACAAAAGGGTGAGAAGGTTTCTGCCTATATACAGAGGTTGGAGAAATTATTACAGAGAGCCATCATGTGGGGAGCAGTGGCGGTTGAGCAAATGGACTGGATTAGACTGGCTCAGATTGTGAGAGGAGTTCAATATCAGAACCCAATGCTACTCCACCTTTGATTAAGGGAACAACAAGAAAACCCACGGTGTTACTATCGGCTGATAAAAGAGGTCCGAGAGGAGGAGTGGGTGGGTCAACTTATGTGGCCTGCATCATGCGGGAGGTCAGACTAGATGATCATAATGGTCCCTTCTGACCTTAAAGTCTATGAGTCTATGAGTCTATGAGGAGGAGAGGCAGGCAGCTGGCAAGGTTTGGGAGGTTCAGTCACACCAGGCAGCTGGCACAGCATCCATGCGAACACCCAAGGCACTGATGGTGAATCCCCAAGAGGAACTTACCCAACGAGTGCAGGTCCTGACACAGAAGGTGGCTGAACTAGAGAATACCATCGATCCAGCAAAGACTTCAAGGTACAAGGAACCCCTGGCTGCCATGATCCAGAAGAGTACATTTAGAGATACTGCCCCACCCAGGCAACAAGGGAGAGGACAGTCCTTCTTCTGCTAAAGGTGTGGCCAGGATGGACACACTGCTGCAAGGTATCAGAATGCAGACAATCCCATGCTAGTATATTAAAAGCTGAGGACCACTTGGGGAAAGTCGGGAAATGACCGCAGGGCTTGGGAAGGGAGCCGCCTAGGCCAGCAGATGTTGGAGGCTCCCCTGAAAAGAACCACACAGCCAGAATCCCACCAGGATTGATTGTGAAAGTTACTAATGACCCCCCCTTAACAGAGCAGCCTTTATGTCAACGAGTGGCCATTAGGGGGAAGCAGACACTTCAAGTACACAGTAGCCTGAACTTTTCAACTGTTTTCCCTTCAAGGCCTTAAGGTAGTTGGAGCTGGTCCCAAGCCGGTTTTCACTAACCAGATAGCAAAAGCACGGGTCTAACCACCACCAATCAAGTGTTAACACTGCAAGGACCTTTGTCTGAATGTGTATAAAGGATCTGTAAAATGTGTGTAAGACAGAGTTTTTGTACTAAGGTGCAAAGCTCTCCTTTCTTCTGCAGAATAAAGCAACTCTTCCTTAACCCTGTCTGGCTGTTATTGGCTCTCAGCTAGGTGGACCCGATATTTTGGTAACAGTTTTTGGCGACTCCGCTGGGACTCTCCTAGCTCGGACATTGAACTTCGGACGGCTGCGGCGAACTGAAAACGGCGCCAACGGGGTGTTTCACCCCTTTTCTCTGCTTCACCGTAGCCCCTGGGGTTCGTGCTCCGATAAGGTGAGTCCTAATAGGATAAGGAAACACTATCTGGTTCTAGTCTGGTTAACCGGTTAATGAATTTCTGTCTTATACATTGGGCGTTAGGTGTGTGAACGGAACTGAGCCTTTCATTCGTAATTCCTCAGAGTGGAAGCCATTGTGTGTGATGAAGCTCTGAGGTCAAATTGGGATCCTTCTGTCCCGTCCCCTGTAGCGGTCAGTATTAGTAGAAATTCCTGTAATAGAATCCTATTAGGCCATAATTCCCTCTGTTCTCTGTGTAATTCTCTGTTAGAGTGTCAGCAGGCAGATGGGTGGGTCTCTGGTAAAACCCTCTGAGGATAGCCCTTTAGATTATATGTTAAGTAAATGGTCTTTACCCGGTGTTCAAAAAGAAATAGTTACACCTTGTGTAGAAATTGATGTGGCTAGTGTTGTGGAAATTGAATTGTGGAGAGGATGTGCATTTTCCCCAGAACATGTGCAGTGTATATTGTAACAGAGGTAAAAGAAATGCAAACCTACCAATATAGGTTGTGTTGTCTTTTTCAGATCACTGTGTGTTTGAAAGCAGGAGTTAGAAGTAAAAGGCAATCAAAAGTCTGGGAAAGTTAATTGTGTCCTTTTATTTTTAAGTAAGAATCTTTAAGCTGTGGATAGCTTTGAATCTGGAAGCAAGCCAGAAAGCATCTGTATTAATGCAATTTTCTAACTAATAAGGTAGAAGCCACTGAAACCTGGGCTGCCTATGAAACAAATACAAGGAAATATGGGGTAATTCCTCTGTTTTGTCTAAAATCAACAAAAGTATGTGTATATAAAGGAAATATTTTAAGCAATAACTGACTGCCCAGAAGGGATAGACCTCTGTTCTTTTGTCTTTCAGATCATCAGAGAAAACGGATGCCAGCTAAATAGCATTCAATGTACCATGCATTTACTGGCACAATAGGAATTATTTTTGTGTTCTATGGCCAAAATTGTTGTTAAAATTTGCATACCAACAGTCTTTGGAAGCAAGGACATGGAAGGTTAACCCACTCCCCATATTGCCCATGGGATCCTTCTGGCTACCTCAGATTTCTAGCCAGAGGGCTGGGGAGGGAGGAAAGCTATTGGACACCAGAGGTTGTACCGAGTGGACTCCTCAAAAGTGGGTGTGCTTGTCCTGGTTTGTTGCTCCAAAGCTCTGTATAGAAGTTATTTTACTGGAAGGGTGTACATGGCATACATTGAGTAATAAGACTAATGTACTGTATAATGGCAATGTGTATGTGTTCATTGTTGGGAAAAGGTGTATGAATGAAGAGTGGAAGTTTCCTTTGTAGGTTAAAAGAAGCCAAGAAGGGGAGAAGGAAAAAGAACAGAACGAGTTAACTGGAAAAAAAATAGCTAGCAAGCTCAGTCCAAAGATAAGATGCTGGCCCCATCCAAGGACACTGCCCACAGCTAAGACTTGGCTGACAGCCAAGAAAAGGGGGGCCTGAATGTGTCCAAGCAACTATGAGATCTGCAAAACACTGCCAGGCATTAATGAAATGTGTTAGGTTTCTTTTCTCACAGATAAAAGAAGTGCTACCCAAAGACCCTAGCAGCCCTGCCGTTCATTGAAACAAGGAGACTGAGTCTATGTAAAGTCCATCAACAAAAGACTGCTTTGGCTCCACACTGGAATGGCCCTTTCCAAGTGCTGTTAACAACCAACACCGCTGTAAAGTGCCAAGGACTGCCTACCTGGACCCATGCTTCTCACTGTAAAAAGACCCCTCCACCTCGGGAGGGCTCTCCAACTAATAAGCCTATTTCTCCTTCTAGCTCTGCTGTGCCTTCTGGACAGCAGAAAAAAGGAAAAAAAGACAAGGTGAAGTGCTAGTAACCTCTCCCTTGTCCACTAACAGACCTACTGTGCCTTTAAATTTTTTTAGAAGACGCAAAACCATTACAGGGTGATGTGCTAGTAACCTCTCCCCTGTATAATGCTGAACCATAACTGTTTCAGGAAAAGAGAAGAAGGAACACTTGCTTCATTGGAACCACTAAAGTCCAGGGATTCCTGCCTACAAGAAACATTAAGAACTGACCCTGGTGAAGAAACAAAAAATTATACACTGGCAGGAAGAAACTTGTGGGACCCATGCTTGGGAATGTGGTATAGTACTACACCAAAAAGAAATGTATTAGGATATCAATAAACTGTGATTAACACTACACTAGGGACTGTTAAATTTTCATTACCCTTATCCAGTTTCCAGATCACCTCTACATACCCAAATTGCTCAAAGGGGGCTGCCATTAAATTAGCACAACAGAGGGCTTGGGTTATTTCCTCTAGAAAGAAGAGAGACTTAACCGGATCCCTTTGGGATGGGGCCAATAGTGCAGCAGCAGTTTGGAATATTTTTAAGAACCAAAACATAATGAGAAATTGGGGCACAGCTAACCCAGATACAGGCTGGAATTGGTGAGTTACATGTTATCTCCGCCCTTAGTTCTATGACCCAGAAGTTGCTGACAGAGATGGTATTGAATATCACTGAGGCTGGGAAGGCAGTGGGATCTAGCATGTTCAGAAATTCAGGATTTCCTGAATAACCAGCTAATGGCCATTCGGAATGATCTAAAGCATCAAGCTTGGCCCACTGCCCTTACAGACACATCAGAAGTACCATCTGATCTGTGGCCATGGAGACATACTTGAAAACTTTCTGGGTGAAAGTGCAAACATTCTCAATGCTCCTTCCAAGCATATAAACCAATTGGGGGGGACTTGTGCTCGCATCGGGAAAAAATGTTGTTTCTATGCTAATCATTCCGGCTTAATTGAGCAGGATTTACAAGCCATTAAAAATGCTGCTGTTGTTTTCCGTGCTGTATCTCTTAATCACACCTTTAGTTTTGAGGACCTCGTTCCAGACCTTGGGTCATGGTTTATGGGGCTCTTTCGAACAATTGTTAAATGGATTCTTTTCTTTCTTTTCTTTCTATGTGTTATCTGGATAATAATACAATGTGCCAAATGCCTGTGTAATGCTATGATCAAAAGCTCTGCTGTCCATAAGAAAACCCAGTATCTGTCCCTCCAGCTTGATCGCAAATTGCGTAATGGGCCTGACAATATTTGTCAGGCCCGAAGGGGGGACTGTGAAAGTTACTAATGACCCCCCCTTAACAGAGCAGCCTTTATGTCAACAAGTGGCCATTAGGGGGAAGCAGACACTTCAAGTACACAGTAGCCTGAACTTTTCAACTGTTTTCCCTTCAAGGCCTTAAGGTAGTTGGAGCTGGTCCCAAGCCGGTTTTCACTAACCAGATAGCAAAAGCACGGGTCTAACCACCACCAATCAAGTGTTAACACTGCAAAAACCTTTGTCTGAATGTGTATAAAGGATCTGTAAAATGTGTGTAAGACAGAGTTTTTGTACTAAGGTGCAAAGCTCTCCTTTCTTCTGCAGAATAAAGCAACTCTTCCTTATCCCTGTCTGGCTGTTATTGGCTCTCAGCTAGGTGGACCCGATATTTCGGTAACAGTATCAGAATGCAGACAATCCCACGCTAGTATATCAAAAGCTGAGGACCACTTGGGGAAAGTCGGGAAATGACCGCAGGGCTTGGGAAGGGAGCCGCCTAGGCCAGCAGAAGTTGGAGGCTCCCCTGAAAAGAACCACACAGCCAGAATCCCACCAGGATTGATAGGACCTCGAGCGGAGGTCACTGTGAAGATTGAAGGGACAGAATGTAAAGCAGTGCTTGACACCAGGTCCCAAGTGACTCTCATATTTCAATCCTTCTATCAGCAGATGCTTAGGCATCTGCCTATACAGCTCCTGACAGGATTTGGCCTGTGTGGCCTCAGCATGGATGAGGGCATGTCATAGTGCACCTGGAATTTCCAGAGGAGATCACTGGGGTAAGACAAGAGGTGGACACAGCTGCCTTAATATGCCCTGACCCTAAAGGGGTCTTTGATGTGTCCGTGCTAATAGGGACCAACTCCAGCCTCTTTAAGGTACTTGCGGATTACTGCAGACAGCAAACTGGGGATCCAATACCAGCCACAAGTGATCATTTGGGCAAGCAATCCCATCATGCTGAGCACCTAGGCAGGGTGGGTGTGTCCATGCAAACGAGATCAGCTTCTGAAGTCTTTTTCCACAGCTCACCACTAGATGTCAGGGGAGAGCTCATTCAGACTCTGCTTACACTTACAACGCTCCTGCTAATACATCCCAGAATGATGTTTGCTTTTTTTGCAACAGTGTTTGCCAGGGTTCCCTCCCCACTCTGAACTCCCGTATACAGATGTGGGGACCCGCATGAAAGACCCCCTAAGTTTATATTCCACCAGCTTAGGTTAAAAACTTCCCCAAGGCACAAATTCCTTTTCTTGTCCTTGGTCGGTATTGCTGCCACTACCAAGTGATTTAAACAAACATTCAGGAAGGGGCCACTTGGAGCCCTATCCCCCACAAAATATCCCCCCAAGCCCCTTCACCCCTTTCCTGGGGAGGCTTGAGAATCATATACCAACTGATAGGTTAACAAAGTGAGCACAGACCAAATCCCTGATTTTTAGGACACTGAAAATCAATCAGGTTCTTAAAAGAAGAATTTTATTTAAAAAAATGCAAAAGAATCACACCTGCAAAATCAGGATGGAAGATAACTTTACAGGGTAAATAAAAAGATTTAAAACCCAGAGGATTCCCCTCTGATTCTGCTTCCCAGTTACAAAACAGGAATAAAATTACCTCTTAGCATAGGGAAAATTCACAAGCTAAAACAAAAGATAATCTAATGCATTTCCTTGCTATTACTTACAAATTCTGTAATTTTAGATTTATCATTCAGGATCTTGTTAGGAGCTGGTTCACCTGCTTTGTCTCTCTCTTTGTCCCGAGAGGGAACCAACAAAGAGAGCACAAACAAAACCTTCTCCCCCCCCAGATTTGAAAGTATCTTCTTTCCCCATTGGTCCTTCTGGTCCGGTGCCAACCAGGTTAATTGAACTGATTAACCCCTTACAGGTAAGTGATTCTGTACCTCTGGCCAGAAGGGATTTATGTTACTGCATACATAAAGGTTGTTACCCTTCCCTTTATATTTATGACAGTGTTACACTGTTGACTCATATTTAGCTTGTGATCCACTGTGACCCCCAGGTCCTTTTCCACAGTCAGATGCTAAGATTGTAGCTCTTTGGGGTGAGGACTATCTTCTGAGATCATGCTTGTACAGCACCGAGCACAATGAGGCTGTCTCAGAAATTATAAATGATATGGTATAAATTACAATAAAGGAGCTGGCCAGGACAATTGCTTATATTTAAAGTGTATTTATGGACAGAAACGTACCAATTTGCTAACATTCATTTCTCCTCCATGACACGCTGAGTACACTCTGTTTCCTTTATGTCTCATGCATTGTCAGCACCACTGCAATTAAGTCACTCTTTATTTTTATTGTTGCAAACATTCTGTAAGGCAGATAAAAAAACACAGCTCAGTTTGCTGACAGCAGGACAGGTTTGATTTTTAACCTGATCAGATTCCACCTAGGTGCTACTCCCCTCTCCCCCCACCCCCGGTTGGTGGGGAATGAACATGGGAGATCAAGGGACTGTCTTTTAATAATTATCACACCTCCAGCCCGGTGGAATTGTCAAAGGCAAATAACTCGATTCACTAGCAGCCTGCAGTGGGTGATCAGGAATCATAGCCTATAGAGATGATGCTTCCTTATGTTATATAGAAATATGTTGAAATGTAAATAGTAAGTAATGGAAAAATCCATTTCCTAAAAAGAGGCTTGACAATAGTCAAGTGAGGCCTGGTAAAATATGAATGAAGTAAACTGAGACAGCTCAGATACAAGCTAGATATAAGTTAGGACATAACCCCAGGTTATGTTGTAAACAGTTTTGGTTTTAACTGGTTTTTACAAGTGTTTCAGATAAAATGTTAATGCTTTGATGTTAATGCTATCTGTGTTGATAGCTATTGGTGTTGCATTTACGCAGATGTTAATTAACATGCTGCTTAATATTAAATGCCCAACAAGAAAGTAGAAAATATTTAATTATGGTAAAAAGGTGGATTTAATACTAATTAATTATGGGGTGTTATTGTAAGTGATTATAAAAAGGGTAGCACGCCCGTCCACCATCAAGGTATGGTTAGAGAAAGGACAATAAACGCATTTCTCCCATCCAAGGACTGGTCACCCTGGATGCACCCCTGCATCTCAGAACATAAGTATCAATGCAGTGGATGCCTATATTGTAATGCCTGTTTGCTTTAACTACTTTATTTTAAATAAAGTCTTTAATTTGATCTCTCGCTGTGTCATTCACTGAATCCACTGAATTGAATTGCCTGTAACTGCCCTGCAGGCTTGAACCTTACAGAGGTCTGTTTGGTTTTATTCCTTATCTTTAAACTACTAACTGGGAACTTATAAAGCAAAGGTGACAGAATGGCATTGGCCATGGGGGATAGGTGGCTGTGTCTCTATACACGGCCGCCTCAATTCTGATCTCGGCTGTGTCTGTGTGAATCTGGAGTAGCTCCATTTATTTCAGTGGAGTTACTCTGGATTTATCCCGAATCTGGCCAGAGATCAGCCCCTAACTCTGAATTAGGTCAGAGGCCAGAGGGAACCCAGAATAGGGACTTACCATTGTGCTGAACTTAACCCCTTTGCTGCCGCTTTTTCAGACAGACACTCAGCCTGTGAATACCAAGGATCAGAGAGAAGTCAGTTCTCAGCATCTGCCCATGTCATGAGCTCCACGCAGGGGCAGCCCTGTGCCATGCGGAAGTCTGCTGCATTGAGGGGGGCTTCACGTGGGAGCAGGGTCACTTCCACAGAGCTCAGTGCTGGGTCCGGGTCTCCCAGCTACGTAAGGGATAATGCCACAATGACCCCATTGTATCCGGTCTGTTTAGAAAGGGGACAATTGTAAAAATCCTGTCCCCCAGTCTTGCCCCCTCTTCCCCCTCCCGCCTCTGTGATGCATGGCGTCCTGCAGCCAGGAAATGGAAAGCTTGGGCTTAGATGCGGGGCTCAATTTCCTACATCCAGCACCAAACTAAGAGGGCTTTCAGGGACCCCAGGCTCCAGGATGCTGATTCTGAGGCCTTATTAAATTCTCTCTCTCGATGGAAGCTTCTCCAGCAAGATCTTCGGAGTGACTGCTCTTCTGTGGCCAGGCAGCTGCTGCTTAACCTGTAGTAAGCAAGAGCGAAATGCATCAGTGCAGCTGGGCATCTTGCTGCGTTTATGGAGCACACTGCTTTTGGGCAGTGAGTGACGCATGGGGACAGCTGTTGCTGAGGCTGACACCAAAGGAAACTCAGGGCAATATTCCAGTGGATACTCAGAGGATCTACCGCACAGTGGCCCTGCCATTCACCAGGGGAAATCCCAGTGCAGCTGAGAACTCAGTTTCCTGCCTGCCCAGCACCCTGCATCACACAGGGTAAGGAATTGTTCCTTCCTACCTTTGACATCTCTGTTTAGATGCAACTGCAACAAAAAGGAAGAAAAATGTTATTGGAAACCCTTCCCCCGCTCCATGCCAGGTCCAAAGCTGTCTGGATGGCCCAGTGGTTAGGGCATCAGCCTAAGACTTGAGAACTCTGCTTTCACAGTCCTTCAGGGGCGGCAAGTTTGTATAATTTTTGGTGGTGTCCAGAACGGGTCCAAGTCCTGCCCTCCCCGCACTCACAGCTGCCTTGTAAGCCGATATATATGTTTAAAAATAATGTAAAATTGGACTGGAAACAGTAAGCATTTAACAGTTTCCCTATATTACACAATGTTGGGGTGTGGGTGGGGGGTGAGGGCTCTGGCTGGGGGTGCGAGCTCTAGGGTGGGGCTGGGGATGATGGGTTTGGGGTGTGGGGAGGGGGCTCAGGGCTAGGGCAGAAGGTTGGGGTTTGGGGGGATGAGGACTCTGGCTGGGGCTGGGGATGAGGGTTTGGGGTGTGGGAGGGTCTCAGGAGAGGGTTGGGGTGCGGGGGTGAGGGCTGCGGGGTGGGGCCGGGGATGAGGGGTTCACGGTGCAGGAGGGGGCTCAGGGTGGGGCAGAGGGTTGGAGTGCAGGGGGGTTGAGGGCTCTGGCTGGGGTGCAGGCTCTGGGTTGGGGCAGGGCTTGAGGAGTTTGGGGTGTGGGGACGGGGCTCAGGGCTAAGGCAGAGGGTTGGGATTTGGGGTGATGAGGGTGCTGGCTGGGGATGGGGATGAGGGGTTTGGGGTGCAAGAGGGGGATCAGAGTGGGGCAGAGGGTTGGGGTCATGGGGGTGAGGGCTCTGGCTGGGGGTGTGGGCTCTGGGGTGGGGCGGGGCTGGGGATGAGAAATTTGGGGTGCCGGCAGGCTGCCCTGGGGTGGGGGTCAGAGAGGAGGATTCCACAGTGCCCAGAGCCCTCTCTCCGCCAGCAGCACACTCACCTGGCACCGTCACTGCACGTGCTCCGAGGCGCCAGGCCCCTTTCAGGTCCAGGAAGCCCCCTCGCCTCCCCTGTGGTGGGTGCTGGGGAGTGGGGAGAGGGCTGTCATCACATGTGGCCTCCTCCCCTGCTGCCCTTCACCATAGCCTCATGGGGGATGGGGCTCCCCTTACCCAGCGTGGGGCAGGAGTGGTGGCTGCAGGCGGGGGGGGGGGGGGAGGGGTGGCGCAGATCACATGGTCGGACACTCACACAAGCCCTAGCAGCTGCTCAGGTGAGGTCCAGACTCTATCTCCCGGAAGCCCCCTCGGCGTCACTTCTTGGTGGGTGCCGCGGGAGGGGAGGGCTGCCAAACATGTGTGCGCCGCTTCCCCTCCTCCCTCTGCAGGTGCAGCAGCTGCCTCAGCCTGCCACCGGCGCCGCTCCTGTGTTGTAGGCAGCGGCCGGCGGAGGTGAGGGAGCACAGTGCAGAGCGGCCGGACAGCCGCCTGCTTGAGGCAGGGATGCTCCGGGGCCAGGGGGAGGCATGCGGGGGGGGGGGGAGGAAGGCGGGGACCGGGGGATGCTCAGGGGGAGGCGTGTGGGGACGGCAGGCAGGGCTGGGGGAGAGACCTGGCTCCGAACATTGGTGGAGCCGGGCCCCCGGGCCCTGAATATTCCTGAAGCCTGGGCACCACGGGCCCATACAACTTGCCGCCCCTGCCTTCCTCTGCTACAGGCTTTCTGTGAGAGCTGGGGCCAGTCACTCAGCCCATTTGGGTATGTCTGCGCTGCAATAAAAGGGCACCAGCTGGCTCTGGCTCGCGGGGCTGAAAAGAGCAATGTAGATGCTCAGGCTCTGAGATCCCAGAAAGGGTCTCGCAGCGTCTACATTGCTAATTTTAGCCCTGCAAGCCTGAGTCAGCTGACCCAAGCTCTGAGACTTGGTGCGGTGAGGTTTTTATCACGGTGTGGATGTCTCCTTTGTGCCTTAGTTTTCCCCCTGTACAATGGGAACAACTGCCCTTCCCCGCACGGCTGCCGGGAGGGTGTCTTAAAAATAGTGAATTGCTCAGCTTACTGCAAGGATGGGGGCCAGATAAGCCAGAGATTCCAGGGCTGGACGGGACCACCAGCTTATTTAGCCTGGTCTCCTGCATGTCATAAGCCATCAGCAACTGAAATTAGACCACGTGTTACAGCCAAAGTATCATGGAGGCTTGGCAGAATTTGATTTGTATTTTTGACCGATAATATTGAGGTTTATTTTTAAGCATTTTTACATTTTTTTATCTGTTTAAATGCTCACCATTGTGGGAAATGATCTGGGTGGGGAGTGTGTCAAACAATAATTATTTAGTGACAATACACGTTGAGATTCAAAAAGTTAAAGCTTTAACACTATTAAAACACCAACTATCAATGTCACACGTCAAAACATACAACGTCAATATCCTCAAATCAAACTCTAATGAGTTCCCAAGCAGCACCTTTCTTATTTTGCCTAGCTGTAAATCTTGATTGTTATCAACAGATATATTTCTTCCCCGGTTTCTGTGTGTCTGGCTGGGGCTGGGGGAGGGTCCAGAAGCAGAGATGCAGCCGGGCCGGGGTGGGGGCCGGCAGCCGTGACCATGGCTGGATGTGGAAATATTGGAAAGAGTCCAGCGGAGGGCAACAAAAATGATTAGGGGTCTGGAGCACATGACTTATGAGGAGAGGCTGAGGGAACTGGGATTGTTTAGTCTCCAGAAGAGAAGAATGAGGGGGGATTTGATAGCTGCTTTCAACTACCTGAGGGGGGGTTCCAAAGAGGATGGAGCTCGGCTGTTCTCAGTGGTGGCAGATGACAGAACAAGGAGCAATGGTCTCAAGTTGCAGTGGGGGAGGTCTAGGTTGGATATTAGGAAACAGTATTTCACTAGGAGGGTGGTGAAACACTGGAATGGGTTACCTAGGGAGGTGGTGGAATCTCCTTCCTTGGAGGTTTTTAAGGCCCGGCTTGACAAAGCCCTGGCTGGGATGATTTAGTTGGGAATTGGTCCTGCTTTGAGCAGGGGGTTGGACTAGATGACCTCCTGAGGTCCCTTCCAATCCTGATATTCTATGATTCTATGATTGCAGGGCTGAGTGGTGCTCCTTCCCCACTCCCAGTGGGGGCTGGCCCAGGCCCCGCCGTGTCCCCTGAATGTTCCTCTGTGTTCCCCTAGGGGGGCATGCCCCACAGTTTGGGGACCACCGCTTTGGAGCCTAGGGCTGACTAGGGATGTGATTTTGCAAAGCGCCTATGAGATTTCGGAGCATGTGTTCCTTTGAGAGTCACCGGTATTTGTGCTCCTAAATTCCTAAGGTGCTTCCAGACCCCCCCAAACAGGCATTTTGTCTCTCACTGACCAACATGCTCACCCGAGGGCTCAGAAATACAGATTGACGCGCTATGCCTTACCCAACTTCACCAGAAGATAAGTCACTGGAAGCAGAACCAGGAAGCAAAGAGCTGTGAATACGCACACCAGTCCGAGTTCCAGTCCTGGGAAAAACAGATCAGAATGAAGCGCGGGGCTGGTTTTGTATTGGTTCCAACTGACATTTTCATTTTGGTTTTTGAAAAATCAAAACATTTTGAAATTTTGATTCTCCCTCTTTTCTCAGTTTTTTTGCCCCGGCTGCACTACAGTGAATGATGTTGAGCAGGGCCGGCTCTAGCTTTTTTGCCGCCCCAGTCAAAAAAAAAAAAAAAAATGCGGCCGGACTGCCAAAGCAAAAAAACAAATCAAAAAACAAACGGCAGCTGCAGGGAGCGCATGGAGGGCGGTCAAGGCGGCTTGCAGGGGGGTGAAGGGCAGCACCCGCCCACTCCCTCCGCCTGTGGGCAGCCAGGTGCTGCAGTCCGCTTGCAGCCGGGCGAGAGGGGCTCCTCCCTCCGGCCTTGGGGTGCCTCTCCCGGCCGGGCAGGCTCCAAGGGGGCCTACACAGGCAGCGCTGGCTGGGGTCTGCGACCTCCGCGTGGGGCCGGCATTGCAGCAGGGCTCGGCACAGTGCAAACGGCGCCGGGATCAGTGGGGCCCGCCCCTCCGCTGCCCGCCGGGCCACCGCAGAATCCTCCCTCCCTCTGGTGCCTGCCGGGCTGCCGCAGAACTGTCCCTGCCACCGCTGCCCACCGGGCCGCCGCAGAACCCTCCCTCCCTCCCTCCTTGCCTCCGCTGCCCGCTGGCTGCCGCAGAACCGTCCCTGCCACCGCTGCCCACCGGGCCGCCGCAGAACCCTCCCTCCTTCCAGTCCCCGGGGGCTGCAGGAGGTGCTGGCTCAGCTGCTCCTTTAAAGGCAGCTCGGCCGGGCCGGGCTCAGAGCGGCGCGGGAGGCGGAGGCCGGTGCAGGCGGCGGGGAGTGGCGCGTCCCGGGGAGCCCGGCGGCACGATGAGCAGCGGGGATCACTAGTTCCTGCCCCCCTGGGTCGGGGTCCGTGCCCCTTCAGGGCTGGGCTGGCCGCCCCAAGTTTGGCCGGAATGCCGCCCCTTACAATGTGCCGCCTGAGGCACGTGCTTTCTCGTCTGGTGCCTGGAGCCGGCCCTGATGTTGAGGGCTTTTACTCTCCTTTTCCTTTTTTTGTGTGTTTTCATTTTTCCTTTTGCCGCCTGGTAATTTCCCCAAAGCCGGGGAAGCTTTGCAGAGCGACAGAGCGGAAAAAAGGAAAAACATGGGAACGAAACATCAAAAATTTTTACTTTGGAAAAAACAAAAAATTCAGTGTGACTGGTAATGAACATTCTGATACAAGTCAAAGGCAAAAGGGGAATTTTAGCTTGTTTCATTTCAGAATTTCTCCCTTGACAATCGCAACATCGGGACTGAAACACTGCAAAGGAAAAATTTTTCATTCAAAAATTTCCACAGGAAAAAACCCTGTGTTTTGTTTTGTTTTTTGAACTCGTTAAGAGGTTGGTGCTGATGCACCGAAAGCGTGATAGCTCCGTGTCACTTCTTGTTATTACTAAAACAGCACATACCGCGGCTGTGACCACACGGATGAGATGGGCTGGGACAGAATGGGAGCTCCTAGCAAATGGCCCAGGGGCCTGGGCTAGTTCAAAGTCCCTCTAGTGCAGTGGAAACTAATGCACTGTGATAGAGGCCCCCAAAGGACCTCCAGGTGTTCTCCTGCAAGGTGAGGGCAGGAGTTGGCAAGAGATGAGGATCGCCAGGGGAAGCCAATGCTGAATGTGTCTCCAGATGATCCAGACAGATTTCTGCACCCATGTTCCCTGCCCAACACAGGTGGGTGCTGGGTACCTTGGCAAACTATGTTGCTGCTTGTCACAGCTCTAGCCAAGCGCCCCGTTTTGGCCACTGCTGTGGGGGAACCAGGGTTGACTTCTCAGCCTCCCTCAGAGCTCAAATGCCCCCTCTGGCAGAGATCTACCTAGAGGTCTGAGCCCTGTGGCTTCCCTCTTCATCAGCGCAGGTGGGCGATGCAGCGCAGGCGTCTGACACATTATTGTCACATGAGAAATACCAGATCTTTACATGAATCACAAACCCAACCCACATTGCCCTGCCTCAGTTTCCTCACTGCCCTGGAGCTGTGACAAAGAGAGATTTAATTTTCTGTAATGTTTTTATGACCCCATGTGTGCCTCAGTTTCCCGTCTAGTTTGCATGGCTACCAAGTGGGACAAAAAGGACTAAGTTTGCTCTCAGGACAGGCTAAGAGACAGGGGAGGGGTGTGTTGCTCAGCTGTCAGAGCCTTAATGGGTCATTAAAAAGGACAGGCTGAGGCTGACACCGTACCAGTGGAAGGAGATTGACACCTAGCAACCAATGTCCCAGAGGGAGATGGATTTCCCCGCTGAGCGAACATCCCAGCTCAAGAAGAAAGGACGGGGAAGGTGTGAGGTGGGGAGACGTGCTGGCTAATGCAATGAACCTGGGGGGTTCTCACCTGGAAACTGAAAGAGAGAGACAGAGCCTGAAAATGGGGTTCCCTACAGGTCGGCTGGGGCTCGGGGTCTGTGCTTTAGCCTTCCTTTCTGTGTGCTAACCTCCAAACTCCCTACACTGGGCACCAGCTGACCAAGAAACCAGACTGTTCTGATAACGCTGCTTGAGCGTGACTGCGAATGCTCCGTGAGGCACATTAATCCCCACAGAGGACACAAGTCTCTGACCGGGGGTCTGTCTTAGCTAGACGGGCTGGGCAGAGCTCATGAGGTGAAGCAGGAGGGCTGAAGCCCCAGTGGTTCAGTCTCGAGAGGCGGGGAGGCCACGTGGCCAAGCCTGAAGGATGCGTGAGACCCTTTGGGGGCCTGGCACATCGAAGGGTTTCCTCCAAAAGAGTGTTCCAAAGCCAGGCCTGAGCGTGAGCCTACAGGCGTAAAGTCTAAAAGGCAAATAAAAAGCACCCAAAATGGAATTGTGTAACAAATCTCCTGATTTTCAAGCTGATCTCATTGACTTGGGGGGGGGGGGGGGCTGATTCATGAATTTTCAGCATCTGGAGCTGACCATACGGGGTTTGTAAGTGTCTGTGATAGATTTAGGGCATTGGGGGAGTTCAGCCTGAGGAGGGACAACAGGATCCTTAAGGCTGATGGCAGCTCAGTGCTTTGCCCAGCTGCTGGGGGAAGGGGGAGCTGCCCAGCATTCTGCTTTAATCCACTAAATCACACCCCTCCTCTCGCTGGGGATAGAACCCAGGCTCCCAGCCCCCCCTGCTCTAGCCCCCGAGACCCCACTCGCCACCCAGAGCTGGGGATAGAACCCAAGAGTCCTGGCTCCCTGCCCCAACTCCCTAGACCCCAGGCATCCTGCCTCCCAGGGAAATGCTACACCTAGTCTGCAAAGGGCTAAGCAGACACTTTACGGGACTTTATAAATCTTTGTGCAGCCGAATGGCACTCACCCCGAGCCAGCCCAGCAGGGCGAGCAGCGCTGTGTTCCCGGCCCCCCAGTCCCTGGGAACCATCTCCAGAGCCCTTGCTGTGAGCTGCGTGGCCCCCCAGTGAGGAGAGCTCAGTGGGAAAGGAGAAGTGAGCGACTGGCCTGAGGTTCATCCAGCCTGTGGGTTTCACTGTGCAGCTTGGTTTGCTGTGTGAGACGCCACAGGCCAGACCGCAGGCAGAGGAAGGGGTGAGAGGAGGTGACTGTGCTGAGCCCCGGGGGAGGGCTCTTCAATTTCACAGAGAGAGACAGACCGAGAGTCGAGGGCTAGAAGCTGCAACTAGCCAGATCCGCACTAGACAAAAGGTGCAAACGTTTAACAGGGAGGGGAGCTAAACAACAGAATGACTGGCCCAGTGATGTGGTGGATTCTCCATCCCTTGGGGTCCTTAAATCCAGCCTAGGTGTCTCTTCTTATAAGGTTTCCTCTAGCTCAGGTCAAACCAGGTCCTTTTTGGGTTTAAAACCTATGAATCCATGAACTCTGCCCTTGTTGCAGGACTGTGCCCACAAATCCCAACTTCTTTCCCTGATGGCTGCCGAGGTGGCCATGAAAATGCAACCTGAGTATAATCTCAATGCAACATTGTCTGCATGAGTCTGCAAAAAGCCCGAAACAATAGCTCTGAGTGGAGTGAACTGTCCCCTTTATCTCAATCAGGGGACATTGGACTCCTCAGTTCCCAGGTCACCGAATGTGGCATTTTCCCAAGGTGCCATGGAATTCGCCATTTTGCTGCAGCCAGGTACACGACAGGGCTTTTTTTATCCATCTCCCGGCTCTGTGAGGACCTGCCTACAGCTGCCTAGTGCCCTGCCCCTTTTCCCACCAAGGGAGTTCATTGGATTCCAGTGCGTGCTCCCCGTGCTGCTCCCCGTGCTGCTCCCCGTGCTGCTCGGCATCTGGGATCCGGCAGCTAGAGCCAGGGCTGGTGTTAAACTTGCTGGGGCCCAGGGCAGAAACTAAGAGGTGGGCCCTCACCCTCTCTCCTGAAGCCAAAGCCCAAGCCCAAGCCCTGCCGCCCAGGGCTGAAGCCTGAGCCGCCTTGTGACGCTGCTCATCCCCCCTGAACATTCCTCCATGCCCCCCCCAGTTTGAAAGCCTCTGCTTTAGTGTGATTTGTTTCCACCTGTAGAGATTAAATCACTATAATGCTCGCATTATATTTACCCACAGTGAGTCTGTAGATAGGATGTAACTTAGCTTTGCAGGGCCGCGTGGGGAGTGGGGCCCCTAACACTGGCTCTGGTCCGAGCGCTGCCGTTCACTGTAATTCTCATTTCTGTTGGGGTGTGTGTGAGGAGCCCCCACGTTTCCAGCGCCCCCGGGTTTGGGCTGGGGGGTTTCCATCCTGCTCTGGCAGGGCACCAGGAGCATAGGCTCCTGCGACATAGACAATGTCTCATCTCAGTGTGGTGGTTGGATTCTGCCTCAGCACTTTGCCTCAGCACTGAATACACTGAGTGCCTGACCAGATCGGAGAGCGCAGGAGAGGGGGAAGGGCATTCGCAGTCACACGCTGATTTTCTGATCTAGGAAAACCGTCATTCAAGGGCTTGGCATAGCAACTCAAATGTTCTTTTAATGCCGTGTGTAGGTTTGTAATTTCCTAGGTGTTTGGGATTTTAAAGCAAACTGAAAACACAAATCCCAGGCTGTGGATCTGCACTGACCCCCGCATGGGTTACTTCACCACCAAGGATGGAACTGATGTATCCACAGCAGAGCCCTCTGCCACTTGCATCTGGCAAAAACCGTGATGGGGATGGTCAGGCCTGGTGGTCGGAGCCGTAGCAGTCGGGCCTAGTGGTCAGAGCCAGGGGCTGAAGCCAGGATCAGGAGTCCAGAGCAGGGTTGGAGCAAGGCCGGAGTGAGAGCAAGGCTAGCACAGGATTAGGAACAGGGTTGGAGCAGGCTAAGGCTTGGGGAGTCTGTAGTTATCCGGCAGGAGAGAGTTCCAAGCCCTGGAGTGATGTTGTCGGACTCAGCACATACCTGACCTGGGAGTCACCAGGACAATTCCTGGCTTGTGGATTGGCTGGCACCTAGCACAGGAGTGACCATCACCTTACGGTAGCTGGTAGCAGTAGCAGGCTGTTCTCCTCCGAGCGAAACAGCCACCAGAGGGACACAGCCCCATCCAGCAAGCTCCTCCTCTCACAGTCTCCTGTTCCCTTTTCTCCTCACACCTGGTCTGCACTATGGAAGCAACCAGTTGCTGACCATGGTGCTGGGTTAACTGCAAATGCGGCCCAGGGTAGGTCCAGCAGCACTGCAGGAACCGGGACACAAACCTGCTAGTAGAAACACATCTTCATCTTCCTGCAGCTCACGGTCTCCCTGCCCCTGCCATCACATTCCCTGCTCCCTCGCTGACCCTCCGTCCCGCCTCTCCCATAGCCCTGCCTCTCCCTGCAAAGGGCCTGAACGTCAGGGAACTGCTAGGGACAAAGAGCACCAATAGATTTGTCTTGGACTAACGTTGCAGAGTGCCTCTGGCTGAAGTCTACGATTCCGCCACCAACCATTAGCTGTCTCCGTGCCAAGCTGCAGGAGGGTTGTCACTCTGGGTGCTAACTGCAGGACCCACCTTGGAAGGATAGTTCCCCCAGGGTGCTGTCTTTATGGCCCAGCAGATGAAATGTCAGGAATGACTTGGGTCAGATTCTCAGTTACAGGAAATTTTAACGGTCTAGGAAACATTTTACTCTGCTTTGGATGATTGTTTGGGTTACTTGTTTAAATGTTTTCTGCTGCAAAAGGGAGCGCCCAGATCTCACTGAAATGGCCCCAGCAATCGTTGTGCCTCAGGACTAGGATAACAGAGCTTGCCACAGCGCTCTGAATCTTATCTGGATATTTTGTGTTCAATATATGAGGCAAAAATACTTTAAGGAGTTGGATGATTCCCAAAAATCGTATGATGGATCTTTCAGCTTAAAGTCAGTAACGCAGGCACAAGCTGTTCCTAGTGCCATAAATCACACATTTGGGGACAGATCAGAGTTACAGACACTCTGAAAGGTATTGGTAACCTAGGGAAAAACCCCTGGCTTTCTTCCTTCTCTGATATAAAAGCTTCATTAAGAATCAACATATTAGGTTACTTTCTCTGGAGCTGCAGAACTGAGAAGCAAATGCTGCCCTCTAGTGCCCATTATACAGCATAGCCTCCCCTCTCCCAGCTGTCACCCTCTGCTGCCCCCAGTGCCCATTACACAGTATAGCCACCCCTTCCCCATCCCCACCCTCTGCTGCCCCCAATGCCCATTATACAGCATAGCTGCCCCTTCCCCACCCCTCCCCCTCTGCTCCCCCCAGTGTCCATTATACAGTGTAGCAGCCCCTTCCCCGCCCCTCCCCGTCTGCTACCCCAGTGCCCATTATACAGTATAGCTCCCTTCTTCCCAGGCCCCTGGCCCCAGGAGTGGGACGCTCACTGATAAATACGGTAGGTGCTCTTCAAACCCACGGCTGGAGCACCCCAGTTACCACAGCTCCACTCCAGGTTTGTTTAATAAGCTCTTAGTTTATTATTGCATGTAAACCCAGGAGTTTACTCAGTTACTGCTCATCTAGAGGTGCCCTCTGTACCCTCTCAAACACGGGAAAGTCTCACTGCAGATCCCAGGGCAGACGTCCTTCTCAGAAGTTTCTGGCTCCTCTGGCCTCAGAACTTGGTCTCAATGCTGCCTTCCCAGTTGCCTGGCCCATACAGCCCCCCATGGGCTAGTCTCTGGTGTCTTGAGCATCCATTCCTGGCACCTTCTGCCAGGCCCCAGGAAAACCCCACTTCTAGCCATCAAACCTCAGTTCCCTTTTCCCACTGTCCTCCCCCGCCTGCTGGAACTGGCATGAACGTGCCATGTCGGCTCCTAGCAACCCAATGGGCCTTTCCAGAGTCCTCACATGTTAAATCACCATCTCGTGCCCCAAACCAGTTTTATTTCCCCCAGCCCCAGACCTCCAGTAACATGAATTCACCACATTATTTGTCTGTAGGGAGCTACAGGTGCCTAGCAATAGCTCCTGCCCTGCCAGAGTGTCGAGTCCAGCAAAGCTCAGATTGTGAACCCCGGGAAAGGCACGCACCTCACCTCTGCTGCCTGGGACAACAGCCACTGGGAACCATGGGCCTGCACTCCGGCTGTGTTCCCTGAGCTAGCTGAATGGTGCAGGGGTTCGTCTGAGAAGCGTGGCAGGACTGTGATGGGCTTTGAGGCGATCCGGGAGGGGTGGTGAGCGAAGGCCCAAGAGGTGTTTGTACTTGAGAGACCCAGTTTGCCCTGTGCAGTGCTGTGTTGTGCAGGCTGCGCCAGTCACAGGGCTCGGGGGTGTTCTCAGCACAGGGACTGTCAGCAGGGAGGTGGGGGCTGATGTGTGAGGGGAAAGTCGCGAATTAAATGGCATCGTGTGCGTACGGTAGGAGCGAGGGGCTGGGGAAAGGGGTGTAAATGTAGCAGAGGCGGAGTTCTTATGGTGGAGCAGGCTCAGTCTGTGAGTGGAGGGCAGGTGCTACAGTGCGAAGGCAGAGCCTGGGCATACGGGGCATCGATCAAGGAGGGCAGAGTTAAGGTCGCGTGAGCCTGTCCCTTCCCTCGGTTTCCTGGTTTTAGGAAGCCTGAGTGTGAAATACCTGAACTCGGAATGTTCTGGTTTTCACATGTGTGAGTTTGGCTGGTCTCAGCGTTCTGGACAGGAGCAAGATACCCTGGGGCAGCCTTGACTCTGTGCTAACGAAACTGTTTGTCAGTGAGTGAGAGAGAGAGAGAGAGAGAGAGAGAGAGAGAGAGAGAGAGAGAGAGAGAGTGTGTGTGTGTGTGAGTGAGAGAGATCAGAGCTTAAAGAATTTTCTCACATCCCTGTCTCCCTCGATCTGTGATGTTCACGACTCTCTGCATCTGAGTGTCTCTGCGGCCCCCGTGAGGATGAGAAAATGCTGCTTGAACCAAACCTGTGTCACTGCCAAGTTTCCCCAGGTCCACAGTGGACTTACGGAGGGAATTGCGTGTCTCACCGTAACGCCTGGCACCAGGTGACGCTTAGCAATGTTCGCAGGAGGCAGGTTGGGCAGAGAGACAGCAAAGCACTTTATTCACTGCACAGGAGCCAGCTCAGACCCAGCCTGCCAGAGACCCCTTGGGCCACTATTTAAATGGACTTAGGCACCTAACTCTCATTGACATCTGTGGGAGTTAGGCACTTCAATACCTTCAAAAATCTGCCCCCTTGTTCACCCTGCACATGCTCAGAGGCTCAGCTCAGACCCCAGCACATCCCCCCATAGCAGCATTACAGCGGGTCACTGGCACAGCTACGCCCACGCATGCATCCCTGCGCTGCCCCTCTTCCCAACCCCACTGTGAGGCCGGCACCAGAGAGATTTGGCTCAGCATCTGCGTCCTGGATATTCAGTAAATGCAGGAGCTGTTTCGGGCCACATTTAAACCCATTTGGGACCCTGCATTTGCATTTCCCACGACCAGGCGTGCACGTCAGGCAGCTGGCTGTGCAAATGGCTTGTGGCTGCCTGTCGCTCTGCATGCTCAGTCACCGAGGGGATTTTATGTGCAGGCCTCCAGGGTGGGAACTTTGGCCAGGAAGGTTCTGCCGTAACTATAATAACGGGCTGTGATGTGAAGCCCGGCCTCGGCCACACCCGGCTCCTGCTGCCCATGAAGTGTCTGAGCTTCCCCCGTGCCATCGACTGACCCAAACGCTGCTTCTCGCTGGCTGGTTAACAGGCTCCATCACTGTCTCCTTCCCGGCGCTCTGCTCAGGCTGGCAGTGAGTGTGGGGCTCACACAGGCTTGTGGGGCACTGAGAATGCTGTGGGGAAGTGACAGGAAATCCCAGTGACCATCTTGCATGCTGCTTCCCCCCACCCCCTCCCAGGGTGACAGCGCTGAGTGCCCTAGGTTATCAGTCTGTCCCCCCCTCATCTACAGGGAGAGCTGGGCAGTTGGGGAAGGGCAGTGGCTCAGCTCAAGGTGAGTGAGCCCTGGGGCCTGGCAGGGGGATGCCGGTGAGGGGACCCAGCACAGATCACACCTGTCAAACATACAGCTAAGGGTAGCATAAAATCCCTCTTTACCCTGTAAAGGGTTAATTCCTCTTTTACCTGTAAAGGGTTAAGAAGTTCAGGTAACCTAGCTGACACCTGACCAAAAGGACCAATAAGGGGACAAGATACTTTCAAATCTGGGGTGGGGGGGAAGACTTTGTCTGTCTGTTGTGTGTGCTTGCCGGAGACAGATCAAGAAGGCAAGCAATCCAACTCAATTAGAATTAGTAAGTAATAAAAAGGGAATGCGTTAGCTTACTTTTATTTTGGCTTGTGATTTTCCTTGTCTAGAGGGAGGTGTATCCCTGGATTTGTAACTTTAAGGTTTTGCCGAGAGGGGAGATCCTCTATGTTCTTGAGTCTTTTGTTATTCTGTAAAGTACTTAACGTTCCGATTTTACAGAGGTAATTCTTTTACCTTTTCTTTAATTAAAATTCTTCTTTTAAGAACCTGATTGATTTTTCATCGTTTTAAGATCCAAGGGTTTGGGTCTGTGTTCACCTGTACCAATTTGTGAGGATATTATTCTCAAGCCTCCCCTGCAAAGGGGTGTAGGGACTTGGGGGATTATTCTCAAGCCTGCCCAGGAAAAGGGGTGTAGGGGCTTGGGAGATATTTGGGGAAGGTAGGGCTCCAAGTAGCCCTCCCTAAATGTTTGTTTAAATCACTTGGTGGTGGCAGCGTTACTTAATCCAAGGACTAGGAGAGTTTTTAACCTAAGCTGGTAGAAATAAGCTTAGGGGGTCTTCATGCAGGTCCCCATGCCTGTACCCTAAAGTTCAGAGTGGGGAGGGAACCCTGACAGCGCCCTTGGTATCAAGTGGGGGAGATGGAGGCTCTGAGGTGGCAGGGAGGTTGGGTCGGATCCTTTCCCCACTGACCAGTCCCTACACTGGCTTTGTGGGGAGAACAGCCCCCATCCCACGTGAGCCCATTCCCAGAGCATCGCACTTACCCAGAGCTATGGAGTCGTCCGGGTGTCCTGCACTCGAGAGCAGCCCTGTCCCACCACCGCGTACGTCACTGCAACGTCCCTGTCCACCCTGGGCTGCTGGGACATCAATACAACACGGACAGGGTGAGAGCCCTGGTGAGCTGGCTGGGAAACACCCCCACACAGACAGGCCGGCTGGGAATCCTGGGTTCATAGATTCCAAGGGCAGAAGGGACCATTGTGATCCCCTCATCTGACCCCCTTTGTGACTCCAGCTGGAGATGTCCCCACAGTAACTCCTCGATCTGTTAGACGCACGTCTAATCCTGAGTATAAATTGTCA